>OZ007570.1:20880290-21040290 GCA_963931925.1 Onchidella celtica | reverse complement strand
AAATGGCAGTCTAAGAAAATCAAAACCCGCTTCAAAATCAAATTATTTCATTATTACAATAATATTCCCCCATGAATCAATCACGTTTCTTGCAGATAATGTCTGGGCTACTTCAGGAGAGAACTTACCCACGTAAGGAATAATGGCATTGTAAATTAGGAGTTGACTTGCACCGTGCAATGTCTGTACAGTAACTATGACAGGATAGTTGACACCAACTCTGAACGGTGACAGAATCAGCACTGTGCAGTTGAATTGTTGAACTGTTGGTGACCTGAAATATGGCATAACAAACCAGGGCAATGAAATACATTAAATAACGGACCAAATGAAAATGCCAAAAATGGAATTTTAGCGATTTTGATCAGTGATTTGTAAGTTGAAGGTAATCTGGCCTGGAAAGACGTCTGCAGTCTAAGATTGTCATCAGAAAGATATCCCTACATCAGCAGTTGATTTAAAGAGAAAGATGTCTCCGTTTTATGCAAGCATGTCTTGAGATAAAGAGTTAAAGTAGACACTTATATTAATTTGTCTGGAGCAGGACTGGCGATCTCAGTATAACGTTAGGTAATCTACCGAATTTTCAGCATTTACAGTCATCTACTCATCTACCAGATTTACAGCTTGAGAAATCAAGACAGTAAATCATTTACACAAACAAAGACAAAATAGTGGTAAAAAGCCCTCACCCGTTCTTTCCGCCATTCCCAGTGTTTGTCAATGAGTAATTAGCTGTGCAGTGATCAAAGTTACCGTCGGGAGGTTCAAATGTCAGTGTTCCAGTAGTTCCATCGCTGCCAAGGGTTGTGTTCACTAGTCGGCCTGCATGGGGTGGTTCTGTGGATACAGGGGTAAACAATAATGAAGATTACCGACAGTAATTTTAAACTATCCTGCTGCAGCGGAGTATGTTTTCAGTTTATGCACTAGAAAAAATAGCCAAAGGTATGTTTATATATCAATCAAAAGCATTTATTAAATCTAGTCTACATATACACGGCTTCAAACCTTTCAATGACAGAGTGACTTTTATAGTTTGGGTTCTTTCTGGATACCAAAAGGAACGGACTGGACACATATCTTTGTACTGTATTAATACTAAAATTCTTTCAGGTGGAATAAATGGAGTTAGTATAAAGTCAATGTCTAAGCAGCGAGACAGTCTCTGGGAACTCCTAACATTTATACTTCCTCAGTAAAGACTTCATTTAAACCGTACCTTGCATAAATTTGAGTCCAACTTCAAATAACCCACGTGGAGAATTTAAATTGATCAAAATATGTTTTTTTTATCTAGTTGCAACCACTATTCTCTTTCGCATATTAGGTATTATTAATTATTGATTAAAATGCCACGGGCGTCATCGCCCTATCTATTTAATCAGGAAGTCGATGCTTTGACAACTGGGGCCTTTCTCGTCAGGCTGACCCGGGTCAACAAATTTGCACTGAAGTGCCCAGCATGTACATGTATGTATGAGTATTAAAAACTTTTAATTTGTTTGAATGCAAGTTGTCACCAAGGTACTGTAAGATATACGGGCGTCTTTACTACGTAGCGACAAAACAAACTGTAAAAACCTGTATATCCAATGATATCCGTGAAGTTTAGAGACAATGTCTTGTTTCCACCCCATGTAGTAGTGATCACTGCAATGATAGAAATCTGGTAGTCAGTACCGGCAGTCAGCTGACCAATGGTAGTTTCAGTTTTGTCTGTGCTGTTGCTACCTTGCTCTCCTTGACCAGAAGTTACCATCTCTTGCCATGACACGTTATAGCGGACAGACTGTACATCCGGGAGACTGAGTTCAGACCACGTGACGGTCAAGCTATTATTAGTCTTGGAAGTGACGTTTGGAGCTGGAAAATCCTTCAGTGAATCTGTGAAAAGAAGACAAAAGTTTTGATGCAATACAGATTCCAGTGCTACTTTGGAGAGGCGGACGTCTCAGGGCAGGAAGAGATAGAATGACGTGTATAGCCAAGATACACGACACGTTATAATAATTTACAGTTTCAATGACGTCAAAGGCAGTGGTATAGCTGTAAGGAAGAGGGACAAGGAGGGGTAAGCGCCCGCCCTCGAGTGCAGGGGCTGTAGCTGAGTTAGAGAGAAAACACGTCGACACGATAAGGGGCATAATTGTGCGGGAAACAAGTAAAACCAGAGACAGAATAGAACAGAATGACAGGACAAAAGGAGTATCGGATACAGTCGGCACTCAATTTTCCTGTAATTCTTGTGGAACAATAAAGAAAATCAAGATAATGCCATAAGGGGGCAGGACACTCAGAATAAACAATGTCCCCAGGCTGTCCCTTTCTACGTCATTGACCACAGGTCTCAGGGACATGCACTGAGTGCCTGTAGTTGGCGGGATCAGATTACAAGTCTTTAAGCACAGCTATAAAATAAAAAGTAATAGATAATGAACCTGCATAATAAAGTGCACTGTGGACCCAAGAGATTGCAGTTCCAATCATTGGAATTGATTATTCCAGTACATTCAACACTGTTTGGGGCCGGTCAGTGGTGTGATTGTAATTATGGATAGGCTTTGAACTGCTGTAAGGCGCAGATAGATACGGATAGCTCGAATTTGTTGACAGCAGTATGAAAAAGTACAAAAAAGCAAAGAGGAAAATGAATTGCTTTAAAATAGGACTGGACAGCATAATGGTGAGTTATGGTACTGGACAAGACAGAAAATTACAGGACAGCACGATTGCTTTGATAATAACAAGGCACAACAGTGTTTCGCCGCGCAGAATAGCAAGGAAAATTCAGTCATGTGTTCGCAACACACAATGGCACCAATACCGCTTCGTGTCTGTAGCACTTTTTAGCAGTATTACCGTTTCTTGTCTGCTGAACAACCTAACACCACTAAAGGTTCATGTCTACAACACGACATAACTACATTACAGTTTAGTGTCTAAAGCACAACCCAGCTACGCCAGTTTAATATCCACAAAACAAAACCAGGTACAATATTGTTTCGTGTCTTCAGCAGAGCCTAATAACAGCACCGTTTTATGTCTACAGCACAACCTAGCACCAATACCATTCCATGACATTGTCTACAGCACAGCCTAGCACCAATAACATTTCATGTCTCTATTGTCGAGAAAGAGCAGGTCGAACAGGGCCGCTGCCCGGCCAAAATTCTCTATACGTGTATATAACTAGCACAAACACACATAGAAACAAGAACAAGAAAAATAAAAACAAGAAAAGTGAGTTGTAAAATGTCAAAGGCAGCGAAACCTCCTGAAATAAAGACCTGAACACCAAGCACCAAAACCTTTTCGTGTCTACAACACAGCCTAGCACCAAAACCTTTTTCGCGTCTACAACACAGCCTAGCACCAGTACCTTTTCGCGTCTACAACACAGCCTAGCACCAAAACCTTTTTCGCGTCTACAACACAGCCTAGCACCAATACCTTTTCGCGTATACAACACAGCCTAGCACCAGTATCTTCTCGTGTCTGCAGCACAACCAAGCACCAATACCTTTTCGCGTATACAACACAGCCTAGCACCAGTATCTTCTCGTGTCTTCAGCACAACCTAGCACCAATACCTTTTCGCGTCTACAACACAGCCTAGCACCAGTATCTTCTCGTGTCTTCAGCACAACCTAGCACCAATACCTTTTCGCGTCTACAACACAGCCTAGCACCAGTATCTTCTCGTGTCTTCAGCACAACCTAGCACCAATACCTTTTCGCGTCTACAACACAGCCTAGCACCAGTATCTTCTCGTGTCTTCAGCACAACCTAGCACCAATACCTTTTCGCGTCTACAACACAGCCTAGCACCAGTATCTTCTCGTGTCTGCAGCACAACCTAGCACCAATACCTTTTCGCGTCTACAACACAGCCTAGCACCAGTATCTTCTCGTGTCTTCAGCACAACCTAGCACCAAAACCTTTTTCGTGTCTACAACACAGCCTAGCACCAGTATCTTCTCGTGTCTTCAGCACAACCTAGCACCAAAACCTTTTTCGTGTCTACAACACAGCCTAGCACCAGTATCTTCTCGTGTCTTCAGCACAACCTAGCACCAAAACCTTTTTCGTGTCTACAACACAGCCTAGCACCAGTATCTTCTCGTGTCTTCAGCACAACCTAGCACCAAAACCTTTTCGCGTCTACAACACAGCCTAGCACCAGTATCTTCTCGTGTCTTCAGCACAACCTAGCACCAATACCTTTTCGCGTCTACAACACAGCCTAGCACCATTATCTTCTCGTGTCTTCAGCACAACCTAGCACCAATACCTTTTCGCGTATACAACACAGCCTAGCACCAGTATCTTCTCGTGTCTGCAGCACAACCAAGCACCAATACCTTTTCGCGTATACAACACAGCCTAGCACCAGTATCTTCTCGTGTCTTCAGCACAACCTAGCACCAATACCTTTTCGCGTCTACAACACAGCCTAGCACCAGTATCTTCTCGTGTCTTCAGCACAACCTAGCACCAATACCTTTTCGCGTCTACAACACAGCCTAGCACCAGTATCTTCTCGTGTCTTCAGCACAACCTAGCACCAATACCTTTTCGCGTCTACAACACAGCCTAGCACCAGTATCTTCTCGTGTCTGCAGCACAACCTAGCACCAATACCTTTTCGCGTCTACAACACAGCCTAGCACCAGTATCTTCTCGTGTCTTCAGCACAACCTAGCACCAAAACCTTTTTCGTGTCTACAACACAGCCTAGCACCAGTATCTTCTCGTGTCTTCAGCACAACCTAGCACCAAAACCTTTTTCGTGTCTACAACACAGCCTAGCACCAGTATCTTCTCGTGTCTTCAGCACAACCTAGCACCAAAACCTTTTTCGTGTCTACAACACAGCCTAGCACCAGTATCTTCTCGTGTCTTCAGCACAACCTAGCACCAAAACCTTTTCGCGTCTACAACACAGCCTAGCACCAGTATCTTCTCGTGTCTTCAGCACAACCTAGCACCAATACCTTTTCGCGTCTACAACACAGCCTAGCACCATTATCTTCTCGTGTCTGCAGCACAACCTAGCACCAAAACCTTTTCGCGTCTACAACACAGCCTAGCACCAGTATCTTCTCGTGTCTTCAGCACAACCTAGCACCAATACCTTTTCGCGTCTACAACACAGCCTAGCACCATTATCTTCTCGTGTCTGCAGCACAACCTAGCACCAATACCTTTTCGCGTCTACAACACAGCCTAGCACCATTATCTTCTCGTGTCTGCAGCACAACCTAGCACCAATACCTTTTCGCGTCTACAACACAGCCTAGCACCATTATCTTCTCGTGTCTGCAGCACAACCTAGCACCAATACCTTTTCGCGTCTACAACACAGCCTAGCACCATTATCTTCTCGTGTCTGCAGCACAACCTAGCACCAATACCTTTTCGCGTCTACAACACAGCCTAGCACCATTATCTTCTCGTGTCTGCAGCACAACCTAGCACCAATACCTTTTCGCGTCTACAACACAGCCTAGCACCATTATCTTCTCGTGTCTGCAGCACAACCTAGCACCAATACCTTTTTCGCGTCTACAACACAGCCTAGCACCAGTATCTTCTCGTGTCTTCAGCACAACCTAGCACTAATGTCTTTCAGGTCTACGACACAACCTAGCACCAATACAGTATCGTGTCTACAGCACAACCTAGCACCAATATGTTTCATGTCTGCAGCACAGCCTAGCGGCAAAACAGTTTAGTGTCTGCAGCATAAGTTAGCTACAGTACGGTTTGGTACCCACAGCACAACTTGACTATATTACAATTCAGTCTGCAGCACAAACTAGCAATAAAGTGCCCATAGCACAAACTAGAAGCAAAACAATTTAACCAGAACAATTGAGAATAGCACGGAAGAGTGAACAGGACACTGGCTATGGTAAAGAGGGGATCAAAAGTTTGATTAAAGTTTCAATCTAAACTAATATAATATACTTACATTCAACGCAAGTGTTGTTCAGGTTGTATTTGTTCCATTGACATCCACATACATTGTTGTGGCACGCCCCTCCATCATACTGGCACAGGTTGTGGGATGTCGAATTACAATCGTCGCCCAGTTTCAGTGGTTTAGGCGTAGTGGTGGTGGTTGTGGTAGTTGTTGTTGTTGTTGTCGTTGTAGGGGTCGTGGGGGTCGTTGATGATGTTAGTTCTGTCGACGTTGATCTTCTTGTTGTTGTTGTGGATGTTGATGTTGCATTTGTGGAGACTGAAATTGTTGTTGTGGCCGTTGGTGGTGTAGCTGCCGACGTCATTGTTGTATTCTCGTAAGTTGATGTTGTGTTTCCCGACGAATACTCGTGGAGTGAAGACGTCAACTTTGAAGATGCTGGTGATGCTTGTGGTGATGACGATATAGTGGTATCTGTGACTGATGACGACGTCTTAGTGTTTGACGATGTAGATACCAATGTGGTTGAGATTCCAAAGTCACTAACCGTGGTACTGGCAAACTCGGTTGATGTATGTGATGGTGTCACTGTTGTTGTGGTGGGTGAGGATGAAGATGTAGTGGAGAAAGGAGTTGTTGTTGTACTTTCTGTGCTTGGATCATCCATGGAACTTGGGCTTGACATTATTATGAATTTCTTAGCCACAGTTATTGGCGAAGTATTTGAACCATTCCGGTTCTGTATTTTCCGGGGAGATCGGCCAACAGCTGGTCCCTGGCCATCTTTTTTGTGTTCCTCTTTCCCTTGGTTCTTCCCTCCCTCGTTCTGCTCCGTCTTTTCCTCTTCTTTTTCCTTTTCACCTTCATCTTTTTCTTCTTGTTTCTCCCTTTCCTCGTCATCCACATCACGGGATAGACCAACAACAGAGGTGGGAGTCATTGTCTGTACGGATTGTCTGAAACCTGTCGGCATCGAAGACACAGATAGTAACCCATCCTTGGTAACGTCTTCTGAGGAGTCGCCTGCCTCCCCATCCTCCCCCACCATGGGTGTGTTTGAGTCACGAGCAGGAGGTGGTTCCAGCGTCACAAACTGGGTTGACCGAGTATTCACCTCAGTATCCGCATCAACTTCTTGGATGAGTGTCAAACCAGAGGACAAAGTTGGCTCACGCTGGATCTCCACATACTCATCATTTGCATCATCCGCTTTTTTCTCATCTTCGCTAATCTCTTCATAACCCACTGCTGACTGACTCCCTAACTCTGTTCGGGTTATGAACTGAGTGTCAGTGCTAAATTGCCTTTTGTCTGCTTGGTGTTCTTTAGATGTCGATTTTAGAACCTGGTCAGGTTTTATTCTGTCTGTCGTTGTATTTGTCAGCTCTGTGGGCAGTTTTGTCACTTCAGTCAAGTCTAATTCGTGCTCAGGCTTATTCAATGTGGCCAGATGTTTTCTTGAATTGTCATCAGTATTTTGTGGGTCGGTGTTTGGTGACATTTTTGTGACTGGGCCAATCTTGTCTGACTCCCCTTCCCCGTCACCGGGCTGTGTTTGTGAGTCTCCGTCCGTTTTAGGGGTTGTTTCTCGTATTATATGTGTCGATTCCTCATTCTCAGACATTGACAAGGTTCGTCCCAAGTCCCGTGTTGATCTCATTGTAGGTCTTGTGCTGGTTCTCGCTTCCTGCGTCAATGCTGGTACCGTCTCTTTCTCTGTACCTGGACTTTGATCTCTTGAATTATCTTTAAATGCTTCTGTGTGAGCTGACCTTTGATCAGTTATGTTCTGACCAGGAGAGGACGGATTCATCTTGTTCGTTGTTTTCTGCAGAACGTTTTCGTCAGAGGAAGTGTTACGTCTGTTCGTTAATGCACTCTTTCCCTTGTTGTTGCTGATATGGTATCCCTGGCGCTTTCCTGTCGAGTAGCCTCTAGTGGGATATAGCTTTCCTGCATATTGTGTAAGACGTTGGGTTGATCTAGTTCCCTGGCTGAATGGAGTACGAGTTGTAGAACTGATGGTAAAAGTTCTCGCACTGTGGCGTAGAGCTGTTGGTCTCCGGCTATAGCTGTGGACTGGAGATCTTGTTCTTTGGGTGGACATTTGTGAAATGGAAGAGGGAGCCGTTGAGGTACGGGCACTGAGATTTGGAGTTTGACTTGCCGTTGTTGCAGTCATACCGCCATCTCGTTTTATACTTGCAGACAAGGTTGGTCTTGTCAGTTTACGTCTATGAGAGTTAGCATGAAAGCTACCAGTTGTCCCATCTTGCTGACCCTTGCCCAGCTCTCTATTCCGCTCTGTAGCAGCTGTAGTGCGTGAGACCACACTTATCTTCCTTTCTTTTGAATTGACCGGATCAGTGGCAGGCTTCTGTCTTGATGTTTCAGCAATCCGAACACTTTTGTCGGTTGAGTGAGACCTGCGCTTTTCAGTGCTCCGTTCAGTTGCAGGTGTATGTGGAGCTGGCGTCTGCGAGGAGGCTGCAGTGACTATCTTGGCTGTGGTAATTCTCGTTGTGCTACTCGGTCCTTTGGTGTTATGCCGAGGGCGGTTTTCCCGGGCACTTAACCACGAGAAAGCAAGGGGCGCCATGTTGTCTCCTGACTCCAGAGAATCCTGAGTTGAAATTATGGAGAGAGCAGAGCATGGTTTATGATAACAGATGTACTGATTTCCCTCTGTCTGTCTGTCGATCGGTCGGTCAGTCGATAGGTGGGTCGGAAATCTTTAATCTCTGCGCGTCTAATGACGTCTAATAATTGCATTCAGTGAGTTGAAAACATCATTGTATTCATATGGGTTTGAGGTCTGTCTGTCTGTCAGTCTACTTTTATATCAATACTGTGTCTATTTTCTCATAGATCGACATATGTCTAACGCCTTGCACCGTTTCTTGTGATGTTTGTCAGCCAAAAGGGATCCGATTTCCTGAGAACCTCCAGCCCTCTACCCTACATTGCAGTTATTGCCCATCAGTTTGGCAATCACAAACTGACACCTACATCAACAGCAGACAGTTTTGCACAGATACTAGATTTCAGGTTACACGAAATCCTACGGAACAAAATCACTGTGTATTTCACAACTGTCTGGCCCGGGGACGCGATTTGGATATACCTGATTTCTCTACATCTATACTATAGGGATGACACAGTTTGGTCTAATTTCACCCCTTTTATTATGAAATAAACTCGGTAAAATTCAATTTGAGAATTGTCTTTTTTAAAGACAGAAAAATTGTTATCATTGAAATTTTGATCATCATAAATTTTGTTTTTCAAAAAAGCACAAGTATTTGAGAAAGAAAACGTTGGTTCTCAAGTGAATCCGCGTGGAATGAGTGTATTTCTTACTGCAAGAAGGGAAAAAAAGTGAGCAGCTTTAAGGTTTTCAGCTCCTTGTACACGAGCTGGACCAGTCGCACGACTGAGGACAGACATTATACAGCACAGTCCAAAGATTTAAAAAGTCTATTGCTAGGCTTCATCTAGTGGAACGAACAGCTGATCATTATAATTGTAACAGACTATAATGTATAATATTTTATAATGAAAATATATAAAGATATAGTAACTAATACGTTTAAGTATAAAATACGTTGTAAATATTTAAAATTTCTGACAGAGTGCTGTTAAGATTAGGTACAGGTACGAAACAATGTTATCATGAATAAAACTGATTCATAACTTACCTGAGCATCAGAGAGACATATCCAGCTTAACCAAGAGGTGACCAGCACCAGAAAGATGACAGAACAACGCATGATTGTCCAGAGAGTTGATGAGCTGGACAAGCTAGACAAATACTACAATGTGATCAAAGCACTCTACTACATACACAAACACAGTGAAATGACTGAAACTTCCATCTACTGAATTCCTCTTGTCAACTCTTCGGGAAAAACACGTCAATACGTCCTGAATTCAGGCTCGCTTCTGTTTTGTAAGCTGAATTCCTGTAAAAACTATTTTCGTTCATCACAAAGTTAATTTCGTCCGGGATGTCTGTAAGTGGCCAGTACAGCTGAGTGTCCTGCTTGCTTCACTTTGGCTACAAGATCCGTGTTCAAATTTCAATTTATTGAAAAAGCCTGGAGAAAAATAAAAGTTTGAAATTCAAGCCGAATTGAAATTATTCTGGAAAACTGATAATCTATACTTTTTTTAATAACACCATTTATATCGAGTTACTCTTATATAATCTAATGATAAAGAAATACGCAACTCGATGTTGCCAAATTGTTCACAAGGATTTGGAGAATGACAACTGTCATCGGTGCTTTTTATAAGTTTTGTCCTATCAAATCTAAGCTCATGTGACTGTTTACAAGCGAGTCCTTTTTAGATCAGCTTTCTCTTTACTTGATTTCCGACAACTCTGTGTCGTGATGGAGGGAGATTGGTGAAGGAGGGAGGAAGGGAGAGGGTGATGCTGACGAAGTCGCGACACAGACCGGCCAATGCACAAGGCCGGATCTGTGCCTATGTACAGCGTGAAGTAGACTAACTCAGATAAGCTGCGTGCGTCACTCACTCGGGCCAAGTACTGATTGTAATCAACACTTATATCCGCCCTCTACTAGATATCCCTACTATTGATAACTATCGAACATTTCTCTTTTTTTTTTACAGCCAATATGGTGTATCAACTTATAATTTCAAATTCAAGTGGCTTCTGACCTGTAAAATTAAGGTCCTTATTGAGTTGATGGGCGAATGAAGATGTCATGTTAGATTTAAATGCATGGCTTAGAATGACAGTTTGGGACAGAACCGTGTTTTAGCCTACCATCTGCGACATAGTTTGGATTGTGAGCATTTTTCAGAAGAACTGGCGTGTAAATAAATTACCAAACTCTGTGAACAATGAAATTGAATTCGTACACGCTTCCGTCATCCATAATGGGAAAAAGCCGCTAAGTTCGTCAAATATGATTGTCTTTCGAAGGTTAGCGATCAAATTAGAGTGAGGTAGGAGTGAAGCGTGAGAAATGCTGTTGAATTTTCTCGACAATTAAAAGTTTACACACAAGAATGAAATAGGCCTACTCGCGAGATTTCCAAACCAGCCTTTAGGCTTATTTCTAAATTTCGTTTGTTTCTAATTTCTCAAAAGTCCAGAAATCAAACGAATAGAATTCGCCACTTCTCATGATTATGAAGTCTTTGGATATATTGGCAATGCATTGTCACACCCACGGCTCCCCTCCCTGCATCCAACTGTTTGAATTCAATCATATTATAACCGTCACATAGTGAATCGGTGGACGAAACTACATGTGTAGAATATTTCATCTCTCGGTGGTGAAAACATTTATGTCCTTCGTTGCTTCATACTGTCTATCATAACAGTGAAGTTAACTGTTTTAGCCAGACATCAGTCAAGTTCTGTTCTAAGAACAAAACGCCGGTTTTTCTTAAAATATGTATACAAAATGTATATGAGTGCAGTAAAAAAATACACAGTACTATGAACTGACAGCATATTTTTAAAGCCAAAGAAAATCCTGATGGAAGGACCCTCAACAGCTAAGCCGCCAATCTCCGTCTTTTGGAATAATTATTGTTCTAGATTTTTTTATTTTTTTTTACCAGAAGAATGTCTTGTTTGAAGGCCGAAAATTTGTGTTTGTTTTTTTTTTTAACCCCTTTATGTCAGGTCATTTGTGTGTCATTTCTGTATTGTTTGTTGCTACGGTGGGTTCTAGTGCTGAAGTATCTTTCATAAAAAGCAGTGTACGCTGGCGATCATAAACCTGATTTGGTGGTTTGCTTTTCGGGGAAGGAATATTTCCACGCCCTGTGGTCGCACTTTACAGTCGCCTTTTCATTATTCTGCCCTTTAGAAAAAGCAACTGAGATTGGCAGTCTATGATATCTAAGTCAAAATGTAGCAAAAAGAAAAATTGGCCCGTTGCAAAGATTTTCTGTGTTTTTTTAATAATAATTTGTCCCGATAATTTCTAAACATTAAAAAAAAGTGCAAATAGTATGAACTTTGCGTGAGTCCAGGGAATCGCAAGAAAACGTACTTCATTTAGTCAGTCTCCTCTTAGCGAGACCAATAATACACAATGTGACCACAGAAAATGTTTCTCTACACACTATCGTTTCTTCTCTTAAACAGTCCCAGATCAATGGCAGTATAGCGTTTGCCTTCTTGACTCAAGAGCCGTCCATCCTGTGCTTGTAGAGCATCGCAATGTAGACGATAGTTTAGCGACCAGAATAGATGAGGAAGTGAAATCATGCTATCACTGTCATTGTTTTATCCCGACACTGAGCTTGCCAGTCAACAAAAGAGGATGGCCTTCACTTATCACACGACCAGGATACTTACTGTTTCAAGGAATTCGTCCTTTATTTATAAACTGCAGGGTCGTGGTAAATTTGAAACGGACTGACGTATGAAAAGAATTCAACCAAACAGGAAGCAACGAAGTCGCAATTTTTAACTTCTGCGCGTCTAATGAGCCTTAGGAACTGCATGTAGTGTGTTGAAAGCATTATTGCATTAATACCCATGGATGTTCATAGGAAAGATGAAAGGAAAGTGAGACTGAGAGACTACTTGACTTGTTTTTGAGTTAATCAGTTTTTCTTTCTTTGACTTAACTAGCCAGGCTAGGAGAAAACACACCAAATATTATTGGTTTATTTCGTCGCAGGGGGGTTAGAACTATGGTTGGAAGGCTGTGTACATACATGTTCATTGGGTAACTGTTTCCAACAGCAGTGGAGTTTGACGGCTGTTTTACTTATGGACACATTTAAATATTGAAGGCTGTGACTTTCTAGATCGTTTACAAATAATCTGTATCTTACATCTTTCAGAATCCCATAAATCTTTTGCTGTAACCTGTATTGACCTCATATCCTAGCAAAGATGCATTGAAGGCTATGACTTTCGAAATTGTTTACAAATAATCTTTATCCTAGGTATTTCAGAATCTCTAAATCTAATGCTGTGACCTGAATTAACCTCCTATCCTAACAAGATACATGGCTATATTTAGACCCAGCTGGACGACATGTCTCAGTGCACTTGGATTTTCCCTCCTTGTCATCAGAGAGTGCTGGCCCCTTCCCCCACTTGGTCAGGCTGCCTGATGTCCGTATCGGTGCCCAGGATCCACTTGAGCTCTGCTAACCTACAGGAAGAGGGATGTCCCACCAGCCTTCACTCTACACATGGGAACACGACCACCGTCAACGGGGATGTTTTGGGAAATGGAGGAAAGGAAGGGGGGGAGGGGGTGGTAAGAAAAAAACAGTTGATTAACGGAATGCCTAGACATAGGCACTCGAGTGGTTGTTTACGTCAGGAGACTGGGAGAGGTTGTCTTTCCTGTTTTGGCTGCTGGAATACAGAGGTCGCAGACACGGTGGTTTTGGAAAGGGGCAGGAGGGGGGGGGGGGAGAGAAGCCTGGCAAATGCTTGAAGGGGGAAAATGCAGATGCAGCTGATTTTATATAGGCGTCAGAATAAGAAACCATGCAATAAGTTATTGCTGTCAACTTCAACTTTACAAGTACTTTAAATGACTGATAAGCAGAGACGATAAGTACTGGTGAATGAGTTGTTGAACCCCCTTTTTTTTTTCAGTTACGAAGATCAAAAACAGCAGCAGCTTCAGTGCTCGTCAATTTTTCAATGACCATTTTTAAATAAATATTTTAAACGGGAAATTCTGTATTTCGTTTTGTTTGTGTTTTTTTTTTTTTTTGATTAATGAAGTACTTAAATCAACAAGCAATTCGGTTTTATACCTTATTAGGGATATGTGCCAGTCTCTCTCTCTCTCTCTCCCTCTCTCTCTCTCTCTCTCTCTCTCTCTCTCTCTCTCTCTCTCTCTCTCTCTCTCTCTCTCTCCCTGTTTTTGGTTCTGTTCGCGTTCGTCTACCTTTCTGTGTCTATTCCTGTGTTTAGTTAATTAATACTGATTGATGTATATATCACTAAACTTGTCAGCCTCAGAGGCCCCTTTAAGCGCCAATAATACCGTCGACATGCTGAAAATAAGTTATTTCGATAGCATATTTTGTGAAAATAAAATTCATTAAGTTATAAGTAATAGGCCTACTGATTTATGACTTTGTGAATCAATATTATTTATAACTTTATTATAGCTATCAGGATGAACGTCTTCACCTTGGCGTTTAACTGCCAGTGTATGCGTCAGACTACCCGTATACTTCTAAGTTTTAAATCTCTAAAGTGTATCGTGGTCTTCATTTAAACTCGACTATCGGTACGAAAGCTGCCTTTTCAGCAACAACAATAACAAAAAGTCCTAAGTTTACAAAACGCATTAGAAACAGTCTAGTCAAATGAATACAAAAATCTAAATATTAATCACCAAATAATCCGAGGTGATAAAATAATGATAAATGGAAAAATTAGAAACTGATAAATCAGAAAGCGTTGCAGATAATAGATCAATGAGTATCAGGTGACATGCTTGAGATATGACATACACAGCTTCCTGTATCTGGTCCACACAGGCAGGACTTCGTGAATACATATTTTTATTTTTTCATTTTGTACTACTTGCAACTTTGTACCTAGTCCTCCTGCAACCCACTGCTTGTCTGTGTCCATTCAGCTTGAGACCTACGGTATCTACTACGGTGCCGTCGTGAAACTGTGGCAAAGGATGCCTCAGAATTGCCATAAAAGTGTGACCTAGGTTAGTACACGTGATGCAGGAAGCTCAAGGTTCAATGTCACCATAATCATTATCATTTAAGAGGGTCTGTTGGGGCCATATAATCAGTCTCAGGGTTAAGGTAATGTCTGTATTTCGTGGAAAGGTTGGAAGGCCACGGACACGCTCTGTAGGTTTATCAATTTCCAACAAAAGTAGTATTTGACCAGTTTCACTCATGAGCACAGCTGAACATCGAAAAATTTAAACGTTCACAATAGGAATCTTATTATCAAGCTATGTCCAGGTTTCCATAGAATTGTAGTATCCATTTCGCCATTTAGTTAGAATTGCGATTTAAGTTAAATTTCTTTTCCTTTAGGAGCTCTTTGAGTTCCTGCTCTTCAATTTAGGCTTTAAAATTCTATAAAAGTTGTTCCTAGTCCTTGTGTGTGAATACAGTAGGAAATCGTGAAGACATGGTGGTAGGGTAAGAAGTACTCCGATTTAAACAAGTGGAGCTACTTTTCAGGAAATGAAAAAAAAGAAGAATGCGAGATGTAGTCGCTAAAAAATCGTAATTTCATTCTAACAATTTACTTTCCCAGAAACACACGACACACAATAGACTGTTGTGCGCCGTTAGCTAAACAAGGCTAATCCTGGATATATAATCCAACCCCCGCTCCCCAACACACACACACTCCAAAATACCATTGTACGAACAAATCATAATTTGGTCAAATAGCACACACAGTCCCCCCCCCCTTCCTCCCCCTCCTTTGTAATACATGTAATAATTTTCATTCTTTGTGCCCTTATGTATCTCCATATCCTTTTACTCCCAATTATTTAGATGCATAAATATCTAATTAATCATTTCAGGTGATAAACTACTTATTAGACTGGTCATATTCTTTTTGGATGTGACAGGTACATGTACCTCTATTTAGTAACTTCATTGTGTATCATACTATAATCGTGGATAATTTCTTATCATGACATTCGGTGTTGTAGATTGAAGCTTGGGTTCTGGTTCACTGTCACTAATGTGTCAGTGTTTCACTGCAGGCAAATATCCATTCCTGTATTATCACCAGCTGATAACATAACCTTATGTGACATTTAAATGATCAATTTAATGATTATGTTGCAATGTCTTTCCCTGGGACTCTGACACTGGTTGAATGTGACAACACCCGTTTTTTTTTTAATGTGAAAATAAGTGTGCGAAGGTGTTCCATGAACCTGTGTCCTTGATCAATCGCCTTGCAACAAAGGGCAACGGGTGAAGGCCGCTCCCGGGCCCAAATTGGGGGCGAGGGACGGGGCAAAACTTGTATGAGGGCTGGGGGTGTGCTTGCCCTGCAAAAAGTGGTTAAAATACAGCAAACGTCGGGACGGTGCTCAAAGCACACTATGCCTTCGGGGACTATGAGCCGCCTCTTATGCCGCTCGCCTTTAGCAAAGGCAGTTAAATGAGAGATTGTTGTTGCTAATGCACATCCATGTGCCTCACCACATGACCACCTGGAATTTGTCCACTGAACAGACATTAATATTGACGAAATTCCATGTACACCCCCCACCCCCGCGCTCCAGCCCCCCTACTCCCCCCCCCCCCCACTCTCCTACCCTTCCTTTCCAAACTCCCACCATGGCTACGACATTGTCTCGCCTAAGATTACTCAAAATTCAATCTACAAAACCACCCCTCCACTTCTTTTCCATACTTCTCCCTAGCTACGAAATTGTCTCTGGTAAGACTGCTCGATAAGCTTGGCCTTATAATGGAATTACAGTGAAATTATAATTTAACCCAAGTATCCATATATTTTTTGTGATCTTTCTGTCTCTATATCAGAGATTTGAGATTAAATAGCTTCAGTATTTAAAAACAAACAAACAAGCAAAATCCTACCTGTTTCAAATTCCTTGCCATATTCCAGTCATTATATCCCTTTGGATATGGACTCATTGCTACACAACGACCAATTAATTGTACTGACTGTTAAATGCATCATCTGTACACACTTACAGCACACTAACAATAAGAACACACAGAGATAGTGGCATGTCTATTAAAGGACAGGTGTTAACTTCACACACAGCTAACATAACACGGTTCATAGTCTGGGCTTTGATTTCCTTGCAGTCCATCCATTATCATAGAGTATAAGACGACTCGTGCGCCTTTATCGTTTGTTCAGTCCCCCGTCCTTAAGACAGGTACTCCAATCAATCAGAGACAAAAGTAATTTAGTTCCGGGTAATTTGTAAAACCTTTTTCATCTGACTGATAGCAAACATCCATTGAGGATGATGGGAAGAATAGAAACAATGGATTAAGAGGCGCCAGAAAGAGAGAAAGAGAGAGATACAAGCTAGAGAAAGACAGACAGACTGACAGAGAACGAGAGAGAGAGAAACAAAAAGTGTGTGAGAGAGAGAGAGAGGTGGGGAGCGAGAGAAAGAGAGAGAGAGAGACAGACAGATAGAATGACAGACAGAGACAGAAAGAGACAGACAGACAAAGAGGGAGACAGAGCGAGAAAGAGACAGATAGGCAAAGAAAGAGAAAGGAGGGAACAATAATCCATCCCCCCCCCCCCGGTCTTCAGAGGAAAAAAAAGAGGGAGGAGAACGTATTCTTCAAAATTGAATATCATATCATTATGCCAACGTGTGGAGAGAGAAAAAAACGCTTGTCGGGCTGGCAGTTTTACACACATATTTTTGTCAAATCCATTTAAGTGGAATGGGCGTTTCCCCGCAAAACGTATAATGAAAGTTCTGTTATTAAAAGAAAACAATAACAAACAAAAAAATACAACAAATCGTGACTAAGGCAGTTCTAGTTTGCCTGCCGCCACTGAAATATCATCGTGATCATCGTCATTGTCATCATCGACAAAGCAATAAATAACATTGCAACAGTAGGCGATGTTCTGTAGCAAATGGGCGTTTACTTTTCACAACACTGCTGGTAAAATCCTGTTAGTTGGTGCCTGTTATTTGAGGGAACAAGAAACTAAAACATAAAGTCAGTCATAGAATGCAAAAAATTTAAACAACTTATTACAGCCCGTCAAGATCAATACGATCTGCAGATTTGCTATTAAATACCAATATTTTCAAAATGATAGACAGTTTCCTATAACAAAACAATGCTCCAGTTTTATAACGACGACTAAAACAAACAAACAAACAAACAAAAAAGACAATGATGACGTTTCTGATGATGATGATGATGATAGGGATGAATAGAAAAGAAATTTTGAGATATTAGATTGAAATGAAACTAAAAATGGCAGTTTAGAGTTGCTCATAACGTTCAGTCGCTTCGTTTCTTGGTCGTCACAGAGTCGAAGCAACAAAAGCGTGGACAATTCACGAATAGTGACAAGGTCAAGTTACGACATAATGTTCAATTGCTGTTGCCCTGGGGCCCTCTGAATTCCTGATCTTCAATGTAGGTTTTAAAATTCTATTCTAACAGTTGTCCCAAGAGCCTGTGCCTGATACGGGAGGAAAGCGAGAAGACATGGCGGTATGGTAAGAAGTTCTCCAATTTAAACAAGTGAACTTACTTTTCAAGAAAGAAAATGCTAGATTTAATTGTTAAACAGTCGGCATTTCATTCTTACAAGTGGCTTTCTCGGAAATACACAACACACAAGTCTTTAAAATTTTACCGTCGAATTCTCAAACATTCTCAAACACGGTCATGTACACACGTCTACAAAAGCAAGCATAAACAGCCAGGACGATTAACAACATGATATATTCACAATTGCGTAACATAATACATGAATTCACAAACACACATTATATATAGACAGAGAATCAGTGCTTAATGTCCATATTTTGAGAAACACAAATGTGTAAGTACTTTCTGTACGCTTCGTCATCATTTGTAATGACACAAGATTTGCTCGTCTTTAATCCCAAGCGTCTGTAACACTTCATTGACAATTTCACGTTTCCGCTTCTTTGCCAGTGTTTCTTCTTCCTTGCGCTTTTTCTCCTTGGCCATCAACTCCTGGTGAATTCCTGTGGTCTCCACTGGTTCAGACTGAACTCCGGGAAATTGTTTATTGAAATCGGACTGTTGGGCTAAAAACTGTTTGATTTTTGCTTGCAGGGGATTGAGACGAGCGGCTGCTAAAGGTCTGCTGAAGAAAGATTTCCAATCTGTGAATGTGTTTTCACTGGTGATTCGAGGAGACGGTGTGCCTGAAAGAGAACCTCTGGAAACTGGCGTGTCTTCTCTGTCTACTGATTCAGGTATGGTCTTTTCCTCCTGTGCCCATCGTAAGGACTGCTGTCGTTTCAGGCTGGAGCTTTTTGCTGTTCTTCCTTTGAGAATTGAGGACTGAATGAAACTTGGGGATTTTGTGCCAGTATGATTATCATTGTCGTCGTTGTAGTTGCTGTTGTTGTTATGATTATGGTTGCTGTCGTCGGTGCCACCACTGTTGTGAGCAATGTTATTGTCTTGTGCGGAATCATCGTTGACATTTGGAGCTGCAGTGTGGGCGTCCATTTTAGGCTCCTGTATCTGAGTTGCTATAAGTTCGACACTCTGCACGGCCGCCCCATCAGCATCGTCTTCCTCTTGACCATCATTGTTCTCGTCGTCTTCTTTTAG
Source organism: Onchidella celtica (assembly GCA_963931925.1). NCBI lineage: Eukaryota > Metazoa > Mollusca > Gastropoda > Systellommatophora > Onchidiidae > Onchidella > Onchidella celtica. The sequence continues at coordinate 21,021,054 of OZ007570.1, read as the reverse complement.
GGACATCAGACTGGCTTTTCCCTTGCCACCTGATGTCCATTTACCAGAGAACAAGACCTGTCTGGCTTTGCGAAGATTCTGTGACATAGCCGTGCCAATAGCGGTCAGTAGACCATTCTCCAGGAAAGATGCCACAGAAAATTTCCTCTGAACTCTTTGGAACCTGCTAGTACTAGTACTGGAGATCTCATTCACAGACTCGAACGAGGGTGATGTCGCTGACCTAGCGTCAGACAGATGGCGTAGTGTGGCTGGGGCGCTGAAGAGACTAGCACGTGAAAGTTTCGACGGGGACCTTCCATGGGCTGATCCCACCAGTGGGTCAGAGAACCGCCTGGCGTAGTGGGTGTGGAACTTGTACTTGTGGATAGCAAAATCCTTGTTATAGAGTCGTTCTTCCCTCTCCAACACGGCCGCCACATCTCGCAATCGCAACTGTTCTGTTTTGTTTCTTCGGTGAGCCTTGTACTCGTTGTGGGAATGGAATACCTGTCAATTCACAACATGATACATAATCTATTCAAAGTCCTCAACTAGACGCCTAAAAAGAAACTCAATCCTCTGGTTATTTCTACATACTCCTGTGCGTAATTTCTTTTTTATGATAATTATGAATATAAATAATGAATATATTAATACATTCAAATAAAATTACCTGATATGACCATTAATCTGGTCTTTTTTTTTTTTTTCAGAACATTCTGAAATTAAAAATCCACATGTTGAAGATGTTTGCAACACGGAGTTCCCCTGTCATCTACATCTATTTGCTTCCATGGACTCCTTCTTGCAAAACTAGATTTTACACACTGCCATGTAAGCTTGTTAGTTTTACTTCCTCTTTCGTTCATTTCTCATACCATTTAGTTTGACTTGATTACTAGCTGGTGACTTGCTGACGTAGTCCAGAAAACAGTACATGAACTATATTAGGGAAAGATCTGTTTGACAACGTGAATGACATCATTCACTTGCCTTCAGTTTTACAGATCTATCTCCATGGACAAGGCACTGTTGAAGTAATACATTTTTTATTTGTATATTTGAAATGGCGCATTATACATAAGTTCGTATTTATTGAACTGTCAATTGTAGCCTATATATTACCTGTAAACTCAGAGGTATTTCTTTGGTCATGATCGAAACACCCTCACATTGAGCCTTGGCTCAGAATGATGACACTGTCTGATAGTTAGGGTTGGTTCCAGCTCTGGAAATCTCAAGCTGTGATGTTCTGTATGCCTGTAAACAATGTTGTATTAGTAAAACAAAGATTCAAAGGTTGATTCACTGATAGCAGAATCTATCTTTAAACAGCAAATATCCATTCTGTAGTTCACGATATCTAAGCAGATTCTGATTAGTTCAGATTTTTCTAAATCTGAAGAGAAGACACTGTAGAATTTTGCACGTTCTTCGACAGGAATTTGCAAACTAAAATTACTTTGAAAAACTGTACAATATCACGCAGCCAGAGATGTTTCAGGTGAGTGAGAAGCTGATAAATAAATGAAATAAATCAATATTAATATGGTGCAGTGAAGTAGTGGATTTTCTTCCACTTGACCTGTCTTAAACTAAGATCTTCAGTTCTACGGACTCTGTACAGCATCTTCTTATTTGGATAGTTGGATCGGTGCCCTGTACTTCTTGGCCTTACATTATAACATACACATGAAAAAGGGGTAAAGTAAAAGTGTAAGTCACTGCATCTTCAACTGCGCCTATTGTAAAACAATTCACCATTAATCTTCACACTATTATTGCCAAACGTCTGACATAAGGTAGCGATTTCCTTAAACCAGCACTGTATATGTTTAATTGTTACGTGCTGCTCACTATCAGAATTCAGTTTCACCTAGAAATAATATTAATAATTAGCGTATACTTTGTTCATGGGTCATTCCGAGATATAAATCAATATGCACTGGGTTCCCATAGCCAAAAAATTGTTGTTCAGCTTGTTCTGGACATTGAAAGCAATAGGCTTCACACCAAGTTCTATATTATATGCGTGATTTCTTTTTTTGTCAGTGCAATCAACTGGGTGTTATGCATTATGCTTATGGTGGATTGAGAGAGACAAATTAGATACATAGAATATGTGAGTTCGGTGTTTTTTCTCGGTCTCTGTCTATATTGAAGATAATAAAACGCCTTCAAAATGTATTTTCAAGAGAAGAAGATGCTTTTCAAATACATGTATTACATTCTACATATAGTTTGCCAACATGCCAATCCAATTCTACCTGAGCGTTTTGCCCTTTAAAGTAGCATAGTGGTGCCTTTAAGACAATCCTGAATTTGATAACCGAGTAATTTCATTTTAATACATACTTTAATTATAATCGTCAATTTTTTGGATAATAGTGTAGGACATTCACCAGAGAAAGGAATCCAGTTGATTTATTCAAGTGCCAAAAGAAAAAAAAATCACATTCCACATTCCTCTTACCTGCTACGAATCCCACCAGTATTGTGAGGTAACTCTGGCACTGGCCAGGTACCTGGGGTTATGGGCCTTGGACTCCGTCCGATCCCGCAACCAAGTGGGACTGCATGTTGACATTACTGATTGAACCACAGGTTTGCTATTCTTTACTTCCACCTTGCCTTTCCTTACTACTGTTTGAGAATGTTATATAATGTTTTACCTGAGCTCGTTTTTTCCGTGTCCACATGTACACATAAGGCATTTGATTGATTGGCTGATTGAATGAATGAATGAATGAATGAATGAATGAATGAACGATTGATTGCTTGATAGATTGAGTGAGTGTATGACTGTGAGTGAGTGGGTGAAAGTGAGTGGGTGTTCTATCATCTATCGATTGATTGATCCACTGGTCCGTTCGCTGTAAAAATCCACTGAAGAATGAAGCAAGAACAACCGGTTGATAGGTTGATTAGTTCGTCACTGAAGCATTGACTTATTCCCATTATGTATTATGTCACGAGTAAGGTTGATGGCCTTGTACGCCACGAGAGTAGAGTGGGTAAACTTGGCGAGGGAAAGCATGATTTTAAAACTTGTTTACGAGCGTGAAAAGATAGACACGACTCGCTTAAAAATTGGTACCGTGTGCAAAACCCTCCGGGTTATAAATAGGTGGAAAGGCTCACCACGAGCGTTCCCCCTCCAGAGTTTGGCCGCACGAAATGGCGATCTGTGTGATCGTGGGGAACCATTGTGTTAATTTTCTTTTATGAGGGCGTGAGTGAATCACCTCATGAATCGTTGGAACCTTGAAGATTGTCGTTTGAAGATTGTCGTTTGAAGGCTTGGGGTCTCGAAGAGGGCATGGATACCCTTCGAGACAGTCTATCCATGAGGGCGTGAGTGAATCGCCTCATGAATCGTTTGAAGATTATCGTTTGAAACATGGAGACGTGAAAGTATCAACGAGGAGATCAGCTGTTGGCCAGGACCTTTTAAGTATCATTAGTTAGGTTGTAGAAAGAAAGGGTTTCGTAAATAATCGCTAAGTCCTCGGTAGGAATTTTTGCATGTCTTTATTTGTCTTTTGATTGTACATTTTGCCTCTTGTATGAGTTGGTATATATGGCAGAAGCCGCTATGAAACTCATCGTGAAATAAATAACGTGTTTCATTTGAAAATTCACTCCATGTGTCCGTTGGTCGTTGGTCTGCTTGCTTGGTTTGGTACTTACTTTAAAGGGAGAATGAATTAGGAACAGTTCACGAACTCGCCACGTGACAATTACATAATTTATTATGTATTACATGTACATGTATTTTATATCCATGTACTTTTATTGCAGCTTGTTTCTAATTACATGTATATTTTTTTGTTTTCGTGAAATGCTATTTTTCTTCCATGGGGGGGGGGGGGGTGTGGGGGGGGTTAATATTGTGCCAAGCTTTGCTGCGACTCCTCAGGGTTTCCGTTATTCTTTTTGTTGTTATTGTTGTTGTTTAATTGACCCGCTATATTAACTTTAGTTAGTGCAGGCTTGCCCGGCCCGTTGAAAACGTCAAAATAAAAATAAAAAGCTGGAGGAACAACTTAAATTGGATTTCCGGACAAACAAGAGCATTTATCTTTGTTATATTTCCGGTCTACATAGGCCTACCGCGTAGTTCATTTCCCGCTCTCTGTCGTATAATGTGTACGTGTTTCTTTCGTTGCCAAGAAATAGGTCTGCGCTGTCTGTACCGAGTACAACAAACCTTTAAACAGTTTCTGAATGTTTGAGGTGTCTCCTTGTTTAGCGTTTCTTTTAATTTCGCCCAAGTCTTTCCAAATTCCTTCATTTGCCCTGCGTGTAGAACATTTTGTTTTGAGAGATACATTTAATAATTATCATAACTGGAAAGCAGTGTACAGGCATTGTCTTTTATACTTCAAGCCATTTGTGTTGGCTCTCAAGATGTTTGGTTAGTCCCAGAAACAGCAACAGTGTACATGTAGGCTACATGTCAAAATTGGGCAAAAAGAAAAAGTTGTATGTATTTCGGATGTTCTGCCCTGAGAGTGAAAATATGAAGGGGAAATGATAACGTTCTTGTTCCAAACAAAGAATGCAACAAAGAACGGAATCAGCAATGGAATCACTGGTGTGGATAATAAAGGTAGAGGGAGAACATGAAATGAAAGCATGCCTTACAACTTCTCTCTACCATACAAGTCCCTCTTTCACGTATAGCCTGTCAATATGACATTTATACTCTCCTTGCTTTCTTGACCTTTTACCTATTCACCACATGTGTTGAGAGACACAGTAGAGAACAAAACGCACTAAAAAAAAAAAATCTATGATCGACGGTCAACATTTTGACAGCAACCTAATGAAGTTACCTGACATTCGCGCCATAAAACCTATATCGTAGGTTCATATTAGTAATTACACTGTACATTTCCTGGGCTAAGACATAGACAGCGTAAGAGGTCGGCTTCATAAAGATGTATGCAAATGTTTAACAAAAGAGCATTGCCGTTTTGCCAGTGATTTCTTCCACTATATTTAATGCTAGCAAACACTTGTTTGGCGAAGAAGTGCGTGCACTGACGTCCAACACCTAAAGCTGTGATTTCACGTGTACGGAAACGGAAACGGCAAAAATTCATTCAGTAGTAAAAAGAAAGAGTGTTTCCATGCACATACGTAAATGGCGCTTCCGGACACATGAAGGGTTTTTGGCGTTTCCATGCACCACGAAAAACACAGCTTTCGTTTAAGTACACAAGAAAACAGAGCTTCCGTTTCCATATGCAAGAAAACACAGCCACAGCACAGCTTCAAGCTCGTTACTGCTCAATGGATTTTTGCCGTTTCCAAACACATGAAAACAGCTTGGCTTCACCATTTCCCCAGCTATTTTGCCTTAGTCACCGGCTTGGTCACCGGTTACATCAAGTTACAAAATAATGGTTTGTAGTGGCGGTCGCCAAGTCATTGAAAGTCGATAGTGTTACTATTAATACAGAATTATGTACTATGAATAGAGCTAAAACCGAGTAAAAAAAACCAGCAATGAATGACTTTATTGGTTGTGACGCTAGGAGCCGCCCAGCTCGGTATCTGTGTATGTATTATAATGTTATATAATTATCATACTTTTCACCACATGTACACACCGTATACATTTCTTGTTCAAGTAATATGAGTATGAGTCAGTGTATGCAGCCAGGATCCTGATGACTTTATTAATGTTTGTACAGATTTGAGCCTGTGTGGCACAGGAAACAAAACTATCACTGATGTAGATTTAGAACAATGACTGATTTGCACTCTACTTTTTAGTGATCTACATGTTGTACTGTTACTATTAATTACATGTATTACTGGTATTTTGGTATCAAGTACGCCTAAACAGTCACATGTACCGGTGCATGTATTTAGTACACTCTTAATCAGTGAAATTTAGGTATATTTGTTTTATTCTCCTAAATTAATTTTTTTTTTAAAATCAGACGTGTGATAAGGGTCTACCCCGACAACGAAGGATACTACAATGTGTATAACTAACACACACATGCTCGCCCACGCAATACATACCACACACACATACATGCATACACACACAGTTTCCATCTATAGTAACTACACTGTACTGCATGACGTATTTGGCGTAACCAGTAATATTAATTTATACATGATCATATGTACAGTGTAGTTGTAATGATATATTATATTCTAACGCCGATTTATGGTAGGGCCATTGCTGACTGACTGATGACACTGACATGAATCAGAATCCTAGCACACCGGGCATCCCCACAAGTCTCCCCCGATCCAAGATCCATTGAAGGGTTTTTCTACTGTAATTGTCCCAGTGGCCAGCTGGTTCCATATTAATTTTGTCGGGTTCGTCCGGCTTTGTTGCACATTCTTCTCTCGCCCCGTGTCTATCCCGCCTCAATCATTCTAGTTATTATTGGGTCATTGTTAAATAAACAGTCATAAGGCTATAGGCTCGGGCCGTACGTAGCGTTCTGCAGTTCAACTTGGGGAGGGGGGGGGGGGGTATTATAGTATTGTAATTAGTATATTATGTATTTGTAAAGCTCTGTTATAATGTACGTGGATACATAAGGCAATGATCAACGTCGAGAACAGCAATGGAATGAATGAGTTACGGACGGAGAGAGAGAAAGGAAAGATTATACATACGTGTAATTTATACAGTATATTGTGTACCTTCTGAAGTGAAATTGAGAATTGTCCTCCCTCTGCAGGGAAATGATATTTCCCTTCAAAAAACTGAGTACCACAAAAGAGGAGCAGGTGTAAAGTGTTGATTTAAGTCTCTCTAGCAATCGAATCGTTGGTCGTGGCCACTGGTCAAACACGGGAAACACTGCCCAAACAATCCTAGCCGTTCCGCTGGCTCTTTGAGTGCTGACAGCTCTAATTAGTGCAGGTCACTTGTGTGCCTGACCAGAATTCTAGAAACCGACCCAATCGTCACAAAACCAGCAGCTTTTGTATATTAGTACGCCAAAATCTGAAGACGAAATTGAAGAGTTAGTTTTTTTCCCAAAACTGGTTAAGTCAAAGTTTGCATGAGTTGTGACCCTTTTCAGATAGTCATTCAAACTTCAGTGAAAGACGCCAGGTAAGTGTTTAGTTAACACGTGCTATGTCCCGTCTTTCTCTTCTTTGAAAAACGGGACATATCAAGTGTTAACTGAACACTTACACCGCGTTTTACACTAAATTTTTAATGACTGTCTGAAAGGGGTCATGACTCATGCAAATTTTGACAGCCACGTTTTGGAAAGACGCCCTTCAATTGTCAGATATCTGGATAACATGATTGCCAAACACTGGAACAATTTCTATTCTACCACCCGGGAACACATAGCCTACTAGTACGACATGTATGTATGCGTACATGTTACTACATGACTGTATGTGGGTATACATCAAAATACGTGTACTCCTCTTACATACATCTGTATTACCTTTGAGACATTGGGAACAGAGAAAGTTCCTTCTCAATATATCATTATCATAGCTCCTGAGCTTTCTTCATCTTCATCCATGGTGTGGCCGTTCATCCATGATGGTTTCGTTAGTCACTGGCTTGGTATAAATTTCTCTTTGCTAGATGCGAAAGCCAAAATCCCATCATTACAAATTGTTAAGTTTCAAATGGAATTTCACTGATTTGCCAATTGAATAAAAATCGATTGACTGTCAGTAAGTCGATCGGACTGAACAAGTAGGTGAGGGAAGATAATATTGTATACACTGAAGAGATAATTTTTTAGTATTTTTTAAATAACTTTTTCAGTGTTTTGTATACTGTATGTATCTTTTATCCCATTTGGGAAATTTCCCTCAGTGTCATTACAGCCCAGTTACAACTGGAACAGACACTTCGTCGTAACGCCGGTCGGAGTGGGGTTGGGGGGGGGTGTAACATTTTATTTAATTTTGCCCGTGCAGTGGCCTGTTCGGCCTGCTCTTCTCCATCTCCAAATGCCATGATATCTTTAACGTGCGGAAGATGCACGCGGGTTCTCCAAGTTTTTCATTTTTATCCCAGAAGACTATGTGTTCGATCCTACTTACCATAGGATCAGGGACAGGAAACTATGAGAAAAATCTTAAAATTCCAACATGCCTGCACCGACCGGGATTTGAGCCCGCTACCTTCGGCATGAGGGGCGAGCACCTTGCCTCTAGACCACAGTGTGCCATTATTGTCATGTAGGCCTACAATGTATTTCTAATTCTACTTACATGTATTGTCAGGATTTCTACAAGTCCTGGGAAAACCAAACCATTTCTCCGTCCGTCAAATGATGACAGGGTTATGTAAAATTTTGCACCATCTGCTAAGACCACACAAGTTACATGTAGTGAGTTACTGAGTTAAACTTATTGAACTCATTTTAAAATAATAATACTGTACATACTACATGTATATACATGCATAATAACAGTCTTTAGCTAGTTTAAGTTTCATTTTGGGTTTAAAGGCTCGCCGGCACGATAACGACCATTTTGCGCCTCTCACATTTTTTTCGTTATCTCTCTTTGGGCTACTTTTCACTAGTTTCAGCCCTCAGATGTCCATAGGTAAGATCAAACATGTGATAGTGAAGTTAAAATAAAGATCTAATGGGAAAAGGCCCGTATTGTAAAGTACAGTCCAACCCCCACTTATATCGACATGGCTTTTGTCGACATTCTGGGTAACTCGACACAATTTTTAAGTCCCAACCTGTTCCTTCTTTGATGCTACTAAATACTGTATTACCACGTAAGTCGACATGTTATTCCATTCTTTCCTCTTATATCGACACATTTCCCCCCAACCAGAGCACAGCAGGTGCACTAGATCTACTACTGTGCTGCCGAACACGCCCACGCAACTCCCGGCACATAAGACCTCTTTATTTCTTTTTGCAGTGCCGGGACAGAGAGGTAGGAAAGAGGACAGGTGGACAAAGAGGATGACCCTTGGCTTCGACAACGCGAGTGTGGAGTGCGGTGCACAAGCTCACGGCAGTAAAAGTACAGAGAACTACAGACTGTATGACCTAACCTTTTCTCCTTCACAAACACATTTGTGCGCCGCTGATACTACTAACTAGGCCTTGAGTTGACCTAGATCTCTCAGTTAACTGCCTATTGTGTCTATCGGTATCGTTACTTCTTCTGAAGAAACAGTGAGCCAGATCACGGTTAAAAAGAAAAAGTAAAACACTGCGTATTTAATACCCCGTATAGCTACAGCAACCCGCCGATATCTGCAAACGGTTGCCAAACAACTGCTTCACACAATGATAATGGAGGAACTGGTGAATGTATGCCGATAATTATGGGAAGCAAGGGACATTGTTGCGCTATATTATTGGAGACATTCCCAAAAATCGTGATATTTGTCTCTCCTGTTTAGGTTTTTTTTTTTTTTTGTTCTCTTCCAGTCCACCACTAATATGTTTTTTCGACTTTCTCTTCACTCGACGCAGTTCAGCCTGTCCCACTGATGTCAAGATATTAGGATTGCACTGTACATACATCAATTTATGAATATTTATGATAAAAGTCTGTTCAACTTTTTGAGTTCGACCTCTTTCAGAAACATTGACAAGATGTGCTGCGGGTCCAATCAGAAGACAGCTCTTTCACGGGTCTGCAGGCATATTGCCTTCTTCGGATGTGGGCTATGCATGGGGTCGCAGGGGCAGTTGATTGGAGTGGAAACCACAAAAAGTGTCATGCAGAAGTAGGCCTACATGTACAGTATGTAGGCCTATATTGTACAAAATAATAAATAATAATTACATGTAATAGTAATACACTGTACATGTACATACATATATAATGCATTATGTTTCCCCTACACTACACAAACAACACAAAACAGGCTTCGAGTCGATCAAGTACAGTATACGCTTTTGTTATTGCTGATGTTGTTGTTGTTGTTTCGGCAGTCTTGAGCAGCTGGAACAAGACTAAACTTTAATTTGCTGAGAATTATAAAACTTTTTTTTTGATAACTTGTATTTAATTCGCTTATAAAATGTCTTGTCTAGTTGGTTCGAATTTGATCAACCCAATCGCTGTGAAAGCAGAGTGTTCACGAGAAAAAAACAGGGTACATAATAGTGTAAATAGGTTTGGTTCAAATTACGCCAGGAAGAGTTATCTGCTCTTAGAAAACTGGATGGTTCTTCAGAATCTGAAGTGGAGCTGCGGGTTAACCCAATAAAACTTAAAACTAAAGTGAGTAAAAAAAGAAAGTAAAACGTGCAAGACGCAAGGCTTAAGACTTCATGAACTGAGTCTGTATAATGAGCATGCTTATTTTTAATTGCATAAAGCGATTTTTTTTTTCTTTGGCTATGTAAATCGTTCTTTCAATTTGTATGCACCAGAAGCACCACTGCGATTACAAAGAAAAAAATCCAATAGATCAATGCACATGACTATGTAGGCTACACTATCATCAGTGGCTGGGCAGCATTTAATTTATACCATCTCACCCACCTACCCCCCCCCCCCTCCCCTCCCCAGGTGAGCACTGAATCAGACTGAATGTGAAATCTCGCCTCAGCACTGCAAAGTTGCTTTAGATCTATTCCCAGAACCAATTACATGTACACTATACATAGTGTATGTAGCCTACATGTATAATTTCTGTAGGCTGGACGAAACCAACCATGGAACCAGCTAGCCTCTGGGACAATTGAGAATAACCCTCAAAGTCTAATGGATACTGGAACAGGGAGAGGAACACTTATGGGGATGCCACTTGCCAGGCGTGCTAGGATTGTGGTTCCTATCATCAATCAATCAATCATCTGTACTTTATTTTCTAAGGTGCTTGGTGACATTAATTTTGGGCTATCTTCCATTTTCTTTGTTTTGGTTTTTTTTATCATCTGTGGCATCATTAACCTTAGCATTACCATTGGAATTGTGCCAGTCCCAAATTAGTCCCCATGGTTGGTAGTGGCTACCAATACCATGAGTCTTACGCGCTGTTTAGTGTTTTCTACCTCTGGCAGGAGTGGTGCACTCTTTTGGTCTTTTCACTTGTGTCATGAACTTTACCAGCGACCACTGACCAGTGAGATTGTGTGTGAGCCCTAATCATAAATCAGGACCATCTACTTCTGATCTGATGATACTTGTACTACGACTACCAATAGTGTATTAACTATTTATACAACACAACGCTGTGTATATCAAACAATGTTCCAACCATGCATACGTGATTGACTGACACAACAGAGATGCAGTGGTGCACAGTGAATAGCTTTCAAAGGCTAACCTGTAGCCGGGAGGTTGTTTAACGACGCCCACTTCATCATGCCCAAACGGAGGGGACCATATTAATAAAATAATATGTATTTTCTAAGTAAACTATACGCCTCCCCCCCCCCCCCTAGAATGACAAGGTTCTTATGTATCTCCACTTTTTAGCTGAACTGAGACAGTTACACACTACTCCTATGGGCCTTCTCCCTTCTGTGTCAAAGTATCAAGCAGATTCGGCGTCTAATTTGTAAGTACTACTAAAAAGAAAAAAATTCTATGCTTTAAAACAGCGTAGTATACATAACCCCGCATCATAGAAAACTTCTGATATAATTATTCTCACATCCCCTACAACAGTAATGCGGTATCTGCTTTGATGATGACATTCATGTACATGTATTTATTACATATAATATATATTATATATATACTGTAATTTTAAAATTTCCAAATCCAAGTTTTCGCACCTCCTGAAATATCATCTCGTGTCCCCGGGGGCTGCGAGCACCCCAGGTGAGAACCCCTGCTCTAAAAGCTATGATCCCATGAAAGTTCATTCCTCGATTTCTCGAAAGTTGACCAAAGGGAGTCGGAATCTTTGCCATTCCAAGGGAACGCATAGCTGAACAGTGATACAGTATTTTCTCTATTCAGCTTTGTATTTAGGCTACGGTCCCCTGACAAAAGCCTGCCGAAATTCAAACACTTCAAACCAAAACCAAGACCAAACCCGGCTGCAGGTTGAGGATGTGAGCTACAGTGAATGGTAAATTGGTATCAAATGCTTGGTTCAAATCAAGGCAATATACTTACAACAGACTGCATCAGACAGTCAGTGCTGACAAACATACAAGCTATTTAAGGTGAACATCAAAACTTGGAGATTCTCAATATAATCTTTATTGGTTATATCATGTACTGTCAAGTTTTTTTTTCTCTCTTTAGTAAATTCTGTAATGAGAACTTCACGAATTATACAATTACAAAAACAAACAAAGCCACACACATAAATATACTCCTCCAATCTGAACGGTATTCAATCAAAGGAAGGCACAAAGGTGAGCGGATGCCCACAAATAGGTAGGCGTGACATAATTAAGCTGTTGATTATAAAATTTAATTATGATATAATTTATAAGAAGCCCGGGCCGTGGTGGCGATAGGGTTAAATTAATGGTTTCACGACAGGGAATCTGGGTGTTACTAAATTAATACACATGTATATTATGGGTGTGAAGAGGTAGACAGATATAACATTCTGGGATTCTGCCTGTGGTAATAAACTAGTGTAGAACACAATATCCAGAAAATGTAATGAATTACATGAAGACAGGATTGCAATAAATTCAATTTGCCAATGCTAAAAATGGCAAATTTTACATTTCATTACTTCGCTGTTCTTGAATGTGTGTTACGCGATCTAAAATGTATATATTTCTCATCAAGACTGGAAGTATCAGTAGTGGAAGTGCTGATGTTTATTACAAACCATAAACATACATTGTAAATATTATGCGCCTTACTGTACACTGTATTTTGTGCGACCATCTTTTTTTTTTTTTTTGAGAATTTTAACTGATATGTATATATGTGCACCATATGTGCACTTTTTCATGTTGTTTTTCAGTACAAAATACATGTAAGAATAATTGTTTTTGCAGAAATGTGACATTGAAATTCGTTGTTAAGCTGTAGTGAAAACCAGTTCTTTTCATCTTCAGAATTGTTGGATTTTCACTGTTATTTAACACCGAGTACTGTGATAATGATATTGTATGCAAGTGTACTGAAATATTGAACTGACTTTCAAAGTTTCATAAACCCTATGTGAAATTGATCATTTCAATGTCTGTAGAGCGACTCTTGTGAAAGCATATATAATCTTAAATTGTTTTCTATCTCTATAAGTTTGCCTGCTTTTTTACTTTTTTGTTTTAACCAAATATCATGACAATAAACCTAGACAGAGTGAAACTGGGAATGGGAAACCAAATTGCCTTGGCGCCAGTAGTTCTTGTGACCCATAAACTCTGAGCAGTGAACAATAATGAAAAAATCTCTACATATATGATACTCTATGTGCTTATATACACATACTTCTAATTTACTGGGGGTTTTTTTGTCTTTTTTTTTTTGAAGTTTTTTTTTTTTTTTAATCACCTGCCCATCACTATTGAGTACGTAAAGGACGTCAATTTCTGTACCTGCAGAGTTAATTTAGACATTTTTGCATACCATGGCAGTTTCTGAGACAGTGCTTTGCAAAAGTAACTATATGTATATATATGTAAAATGTCACGTACACGCATGTATTATATTATTAAAATAAAATAAATTTCTGTTTCATAAAATGTCAAATATTTCATAAATTTCAACAAAAAAAATTGTTAATCATTTTTCATTTTAGAATCTGGAGATGACAGAAAGCTCAAGGGTTAAGGCAGGCACTTTTTTCTTTGTTCTGCTATTCTTTCACCACAGACAAAACAATAATTATTAATAATGAGTAATAATGATAAAAACTCAGCCTGGTGTTTGCTGTGATGTGAAGATAAGAAAATCTAATCAGTAACACTACTATTTAACACTTACACTGAATTTCTAGTTGGTGATATTACTGTTAAAAGGATTTATACATCTTTCCTAGTACAGCGTATGTGTATAGCTCTACAAAACTGTGTTATAAATGTGTAGAAATAATCTTATTTAGTATAATATCATTGCTGGCAATATCTTAAAGGGGTTTGATTTTCAGACATTTATGAAACACACAGATATCTATAGAAATAGAAATGATGCTTGTCGACAATTCCCTTTTTTTGCTTGTTTTTTTAAGAACTGGGACAATTAAAGAAAAGAAAAGGCACACAAGAACAAAAACAACAGACAATTGTGAGTGAACTGTCATGGGTGATCAGCTGTGGTTTAGAAACCAGTCAAACACATAAGAATATAATATAATATAGCAGTTGAATATCATTATTGTATAATAAAACGTTGTATGTCAATATTTTACATACTGAGCTGTACACTTGAGCAATGTCATCACAAAAGAGAGAGAGATGGGAAAAGACAGAAGAAGGAGAGAGAAAAGGAATGAGTATGGGGTAAACAAAGGCTGTAAAAACCTTTCTGTATAGTATTAATTAATAAATTGCAACATTTGGCAAAATCTGATTATTACTGTTAGTGATAATTTCCCTGGCTTGTGATTTGAGCTTCACTGCCTCCCCAAAGCATAGAAAATGTTTGAACCTACTTCCGTGGTAAGCATTACTGAGGTGCTTTTGTCCTAGCTTGTCTCAGAACAATCCGCCTGCAGAGATAGCTATGGCAAGCTGTTTTCACCAGAAAATTGATTTCTCTCAATGCCACAGACCATACAACATGTAGCTGGCCGAAGGCAGAGTTATGCACATGAAATATCAATCACTAACACTAACAGCCTGTTTCAATATAGGTGTTTCAGTTTCCTAAAATTCTGCCCTTTTTGGTTTGTTTGTTGTTTGTAAACCTGGGCGGAGACATCAGTAGATTTCAATTATCAATTCTGCAGTGGTAATTTTGAATATTGGTAAATAAATGGTGCAAATAGAAGAGCTGGAAGGTTGGGCTTAAAAATGTCATTTGGCAAGAGATCCAGTGTATTTTATCATGAATGGGAGTAAAAACTGGGGGCTGGTTTGGGGCAACTGACTGTGCAAGACCAAATTAGCAAAACAATGGACAATGTCAAAATTGTCATACGTTGAACTTTTGAAATATAAGAGACGGGGGAAGGGGTGTTACTGGCGGCAAGTCAGTTAGTGAATGAATTATATCACATGAAAATCAGTCACACCTATCAAAGTCCTACAGTATGAGAGAGTCGGTCGTCACAACCAAGCCCGTGGGGAGGTCTTTGGCAGTCCCTGTGTCCTTGTGACCAACTAGATAGATGGGGGTGAGGCTGAGGGTGGTCATAGATCTGTCACTGGACGTTCACCACTCCAGGGGCAGTGAGCCAGCAGTATATTATTTATAGGCTGTGATATCACAGTGAGGTCTTTCTGTCTGTAGTCGTTATAATATGGCTAGTGTTAATTCCTACTACATTATAATATAAACATCGTTCATAGAAACACTTTTTCAACTGGATGTTAGTTTTGTTAAAAGTTAATTTAACTCTAACACATGAGCCACAAACACCACACAAAGTTATTATCCCTGTCCTTCCTAGACAAAGACAGGAGGAAATTACCTCAAGCATCCTGGATCCCGAATTGCCATAAGTCTTCCAGCATATTTGGCTAGTTCAGGTATTAAAAAGCGATGCTTGATTGTGTTAGCCAATCATGAAAGACAGAGAAAGAATACATGTATTCTGTATAGATATATAAGTAATGTCTACATAAAAAGTTAGTCAAGGCATAACTTGGTGGTTTAATAATGAATTGGAAGAGCATTTTGTAAAATTTACAGTGTAATTCATACTTCTTTTGGCTTGTGGTTTTCATGTGTACATTACTATTAATGTTAGTGTTGTTATAAAATGTGCTTATTGTGGTAAATGTTGGCCACTTGGTGAGAAAGAAAGAGAAAGAGACAGTGAGAAAATGCTTTGTAAAGCAGTCAGATGCTAATCCATTTGGGCCATTTTTCTGCTTTTTCTTGCATAGCTGATTATTGTTAATACCAGCTGGCAGCATTTATTAAGTTATTAGTGACTATCTTGAGTTTAGATTTGACACCCTCCAAAATGTTAGTAAATTTAAAAAAAATTTTAAAAAGGCGATCAAATTGTCATGCAAAAGAAAAAAATTTTGAAAATTTATGAGAAAAAACAAAAGCTGATAATGCTTGTTTGTGATGTTGGGATTGTGTAAGTAAAGCAAATTCATCATCAACCAAAGATTGATGAATCACTTAGTTGACCTTTCATTACTTGAGAGTTTGTGGAAGAAGAGGTCTTTTGACAAAGTTAAGATACTTATCTTTCAAAAAAGAATAGAGGTATCTCTTCAGAACCATCCACATGGTTCTCCCCCACCCAATGCCAAACTTAAACCAACCATTGCTGACAATCTTGAGGTACTTTTTTTTTTTTTGTATGTCCTTGATTTCTTTTCACTCCTATGGAAAATGGAACAAAAATGCTATGAGCCAAGTCAAAAAAGATTTGGTGTCTTTCTAAGGTAGTACAAAGAAACCATTACAAAATGACATCTTTTACTGAGATAACAAGAAAGTGTTAAGTGTTTGTGCTGTGGATGCTGTAGGCTGACGTTATCTCCTGCAGGTTAAAGGTTTTAGTCAGTAGGCGGGTTAGTAGCAAGAAGAATTCAGCAAACCATATGACTAAGAAAATCTCTTTATTAGAGTTAAGTACAAGTGAGAATATATCAGTGTTACGTGGTTACACAAGCCAGCAGGGAGGTTAGACGCTCAATCTACAGACTGACAAAAACAAAAATTCTTACAGTAAAATTTCAAATGGAGAAAATTCAAACCAGGCAGCAGTAGCAGCAGCGCATTAAGGACTGGCTGATGTTTTAAACAAAAAAAAAACAAAAAAGAAAAAAAATCATACATATAACACATTTTGAAAAAAATGAGTATTAAACACAAAGAGAAACCACATGTAGAAATGTATGTTGCAAACCAAATGTCAGTGAGATTCTATGGTAAAACATCAAAAAGTCACGCACAAAAATCTGAAGAAAAGAACACAATTTTGTGACATTATGCTCTGAGTTTTGACAACCAGCAAGAAAAAATGTATAGAAAAATAAGAGTTCTTCGGTAGTTAAGTACACTCAAATATCTTTCACAGACACTTGAAAAAAACAGTTGTGCATTTGTTCAAATATTAATCAAATATAATGGGTTGTTTTTCTGAAGAATAACTGATTCCACATGGGCGGATTAAACTGAATAATATGTAGGTTGGCCTGATGAGCCTCAGCATAAGTGGACTCGGTCACACAGTGATAAATAGTTCTCAGCCTAAGGCACTTTTCCTATCACATGATAAAATCTCTGGATGCCAGTTGGTCAGCCCAGATGACAAATGCTCTGGCCCAAATCTACCGTATTGCGGAAAAAGACCATACTTGTATTCTAATCTAGATCAAATTCATGTTTTAAAAACATTTAATAGAATGAAATGCAGTCTATCTTTGTATCTCGTTTATAAAAGTTTCCTTAGGTCACTGCAAAATGGATATTAATAAAGTACATATAGAGCAAAACATTTTTTGTACTTCCTATAAAATTTGATTGGTGGCACTCGGTCTTTTTCCGTAACGTGGCAGAATAGAGCTCTAGGTATCATCAACTCCCAAGACCAGAGTGTGGTCAAGTCAGAAAGGCGGGGCATCTGTGACCCAGACCTGTCACATCCAACTGAAGGACAAGTGAGTCCAGAATGACGACAAAGTGTTAAAATGCCACAGTTAACATTAATTATACATATTTTGCCCTCTTATGAATATTTATTGGGGATCACTTCGATGGTTGTGCTTTTGCATAATGTAGAGTTTCCTTAAACATACATTCAGCTAGTTTATGCCATGACATGTATTGGGAAAGTCTGGGGGATAGAGGTATGGTAAAGTTAAATCTATTGTAATTGCTGCAAAAAAATGGACATGACATTGATGTCATTCTACACTTTGCATCAGTTTGAATACTGTGAAGAGAAATACAAACTGTATGAACAATGGATGACATATACTTGATATCTGATGCTACATTACAATGTCATCTTTTCCTCTGTAGCACTGAACCATCAAATAAGTGTTTCTGTAACAGCAGGCAGCATATCTTTTTTTGTTGTTCTTACTGTTTTTTTGCATACTGATAAACATTTGCATGGTGAAAAACGTGGACAACATGAGCAAAAAACATTGGTTATCTGATTTGTTCAACAAAAGTGATATGCCATCATCAAAATACATTCTGAGTATTGTCAATACATACAATAAGGGTGTGTATGTGTGAATGTGAAGAGAAAAAAAACACACCATAAGACCTTTTAATTTTCCCTCTGAAAGATGTGAGATAATGTCCAGCATTCCCATCAACCAAATCTCATTAAGGCTTTGATGTTTCCCTTTGCTACAACTTAATAACAGTGATGGTTGACTGAAATAATTTGTTCAGTCATATTTTCAAGCCACTGGCTCCTAACAAATCTCATTCTCTTTTGAAAACCTGCCTTATACTGAATTGAATAATAGTGTACTTCAAGATATGTAATCATATTTTACAAAGCTCCAGTGACTCTAAAATTGCCATGGGCATGATCTTGTTGAGCTGACTGCTGAGAAAGATGACAAATCTCATAAAAGTACTTTTCCTTGCCCAGAGATGACCTCAGAGTTTTCAGCTGTTCGTCAGTGGTCCAAAGTCTCCTCTTGAGAGCTTTTCCTTAATCATGTAAGCTATAGGATATGTTATTTGATCAGGTATATATTTGACCTGCAATAGTACTGAATGCAGTTCAAACCACACAGAGAAAAAACAGTCCTGTCATCACGGACCACTAAGAAATTGTTGGGCAATCCACATTGCACTGCAGATTTAAGAGCCAAGAACATCAGAAGGTGGAGAAGTTTGATAGTTTTTTATGAGGACTTGATTAGAGGGAAGCTGTTGCCAGGCAACACCTTACTAATGTGCAAGCCAGACCAAAATTGGTATAGGCCCCAGATTGGTGGCTCGCCATCTAATTATTATGCATCATACTAAGACACTACTCACTGCCCACACCGAGGTGGAATGGGCAGTGAGTAGTGTTTTAGTGTGATGAATAATAATTAAGTGGCGGGACCCTTTGGCCTGGCTTACTCCTAATAGATCAAGGTATTGGCTGAAGGAAGTGCACGACTTTTCACTTTTATTATCATCAATGCTTTTGTGTTTCAGACAGAGTTCTTGTATGTGTAGATTTTCTATAGATAGACATTTCAAAAACAAAAAAAAATCTGACGACCTCATGCTGGGTAGTTGGCCCAACTATCATGTACACAGAAGTGACTCAAGGGAAATGATATGGGAATAATAGTGACTGGGAGGGGAGAAGCTACCACTGACAATACTGACCTATAAAAGGATCACAAGTGGCTCATCTCAGATCTTTAAACTAGTCAAAAAAAAAACTCAGACATTGTTGGGAAGAAGTCTTTGTTCTTAAAATTAAAAACTGGGAACACATAATGAAGAGCTCCGGAATATTGGACATGAGAACAACCTGAGGGAAGAAGTTACTGTCTATATTCATTTTTCAATAAAATGGTCACAAATGGCTCATCTCAGATCTTTTAACTTATCAAAAAAGTTTAGAAACAACCTAGAGGAAATACACTTAACAAAAAATAATAAAAAAATGGCTCATCTCAGATCTTTAAAACTTACCAAGAAAGCTCAGAAACTGCCAAGAAGAAATAGCTGTTCTTAAGTTCTTAAGTAAAAAATGGGGATGATGCAACATGAGGACCTTGAGAATATACAAAAGCGTGGCCGTATGTTGACTGAGATCACAACAGCAGATAAAATGAGAGTATCCATCAGGTGGCCATGGCCCACACAAGCCAGACAAAACAGTCCAGCAGTTGTAGTTCTCTGATTCCACTCAACACAAAACTTATGAGGGGAGAAGGGCAACTGTGAAGGTAGGGAACAAATTTCAGCTGGGTGAGAAGACATTGGTTCATCTCTCCAATTCAGTGCAATGAAACAGAAAGGAACAAGGATGAACATATGCAATTAAGTGATATGACCGAACTGTACACAACTTATAAGTACTCAGTGCCGCTGATACATTGTACATGAGATAACATATGAAGAGGGACAGTATTTTTCTTTGCAGAACATCAAGAAAATAATGGTGGGCCACTTATGAAATTAAGACGTGTTTATAAAAAGAAGAAAAAAAAGCTAGAAAAACTTCTGTAAACAATATCTCCAGCCATAATACAGTCTTCTCTCAACATGGCACCTGTGACTATACAGTCACTTCGGTGGGCTACAAAGATCAGAATTTTGCAGTGATATGCACCAAGCGAGGGGCGCTGCCCCATTTTGATCTAGTGTTGGGGGGAAAAAAAATCTGAATAGATGAAAAATTAATATGTGAAATTAATTTTTGATGTAAAAACACTCCTGAAAGCACATTTGATCTGATGACATGCCAAAAACTGTCCGAAAAGCCTGACAGTGTCACAAGGGTGGCAAATGTATATTCATATAAAAATGAAAGAGATGACAGCAACAAGAGTCAGCCATTGCACTGATTACAATGTGTCATCTTGCATAGGTGGCTCTGTATCACAGGACAGATCTGATAGAGGGGATCAGCCAACAGAGTACAACTTGGTACCTCGGTACTTAACGATATGAAAGAAATAATATATATGTTTGAGGTGTGAATGATATGCGTGTTTATCAATTGCGAACACAGGAAGATGAGACATTTTATGAAATGAATAACTGTGAACACATGTCATACGACTGAGCAATTTTTTCAAACTAAAAGTTCAAACTTTGGCTATACTTCCGGTGGGTAAAAGTACAACTTATCTACAAACTAAATACTACATCCCCATAATACTTACTTCATTCAAGGATAATTTCCTTTAAAAAAAAAAAAAAAAATTACTACAAATAAAATTTTAAAAATGAAAAATTGAACCACTGAAGTTTTTACCGACTACATTTACTGAATGCAAATGGGGCTTGTTACATTAAGATTACTAACACAATTAGTCCAGCAGGCTGGCCATTTTGTCAAACTGGATTGCAACATATTAAAGGAACAAACAAAATCTCTAGAGTCCGGACAACTTGATCAATAATACAGATATCACCCTAAACGCGGTGGGTTCACTTGCATCAGAATATATGTCATACTCAAAAATTCCATTATTTACATTCTCCTCTGAAAAATACTCATATGTAACACATCCGCTCCTACACAAACATGTGTCATAAATGTTGGTGATATGACATGTCCGAGATTAGATCTAAATATTAAGTGATTCCCGTCTACAATTTATTTATAAAAACATTCAATTTTTCACAAATCATTTTTATCAACTTTCTTTTGATACAATGTTTTGTCCAAAGAATTTACTTTCCTTCAATATGTCTTGCGACTTAACTATACATACATGTACAATGTCCTTGCTTTTATCAATTAAAACTGTTCTGTGGCTGACAATGATCTTCAGTATAAGGATTACGAGGTGTAAACCTTTCCATCTTCCGGACTGGATCTTTCTGGGATATTCCATTATTAGATTAATCTCATATCCTTGCAACAAAAGAAGATGTCCCCACCAAAGAATGATGCAGGATCTGGGTGCAAGGGAGCTCTTCCCAGATCATTTACAAGAACATATTGCCTACGCCTACACTGTTTTCATTTTTTCACCATTGTTTTTTCATATATGGCATTGGCAGCCAGCATGGTCCCTAGTAACCATGAACTTAAGAATGGACACATGAGTATTTGAATCCCAAATTCCTTACTCAATATTCATCTGTTTATCTTAGGGGTGCAATACTTTCACACATACAAACTTTATATCCATTCATACTTTTGACCCATATTCCATATATTTAAAATGAAAGAAAAATTGATACAAAATTAGAGGTTTGCACACAAAAAAAAATGATGATCCACATCGAGAGTTGACACATAATATCACCATCTCCTACAAAATCATATCAGAAATACATCAACATGGACAACACTACATCTCCTGTATTTAAAGTTGTCACTAATAATAAAAGACTTCTAATGTAATATCAATCTCTTTGTAACTGTCATCCAGCAGCATACACTTCAGGACAGGTTTCTCAAGTTTAGATTAAAAAATGACACCAAAAAAAGAATGCATCAAAAAATTTCTCTTTGAAAAACGAAAAATTAATTAAAAGGACATTTAGATCAGTATTTGATATGTTATGTCTTTACACAAACCACTGACTGACTGACGCTGGTGATTAATCTTACTTACTGGCCAGTAATACTGTTTCCACCAATCATCAGAATTTATTAGATATATCTTGAGTAAGCAGAGTTCTCAGAAATTTGCAAAGTGTCAATACATGTTACATAAATTATGCAGAAAATGGTTTGTGGTGAAAGGTGCAAATTCTCACCTGAGTAAAGATGGGTTAGACTAATTCACAAAATGCAAAAAAAAATATTCCTTGTCCTGAAGTGTTTGCTCACGGATCCAGTGTTATTTGCAGCAGTACAAAATAAATTCAGGCACTTATGATCTGCTCAGCCGAAACAGAGGCATTGGGATAGTGCAACCCGATGAAATATCAACAAAGACAAAAATGTATAGGGGATTTGGGATGTGGACATTTTGTAAATGATACTCAATTCCACCATCCCAATGCCAGCTAGCATGAGCAGAAATGAGCATTTTCTGAAGTTGACATCAGGTTATAAAACGAGTTAATCTGTATAATACATGTACATGTAGAATTTGTTTATTTATTTAAAAGGGGGGGGTGTGAGAAAATAATAAAATATATATTCATCTTTTGATCAAAGTGTAAATTCAGCCCACACACTGAGAAAACATGAGTTAGGTGAACAAAATTGAAGGCGTGTGCAAGTTGGACGTACACAAAAGACGTATTATGTATGATTACACTGATTTGACCTAAATATCCACAAAGTTGGTTCAGTTGTTGTTAGTTTCCAGGCTGCTAGGAGAGGGTTGGTAGTTGGTTGGTTGGTTGGTTGGTGTTGAGGAAGAAGATGGCATCAGATACACAACACCCGCAGTGCAGAAAAGAGGTACAGCAGCACAGAAGTGAGTGAGCTCAGCGCCCGGCCAACATTTTGTTCCCACCACAAACAGACAGACGAACTGACCGGCACACCGGCCCATCTTTAAAGGCACGAGGTGGTTAGTTGCCAGCTGGGTTAATGAAACAAAATGAAATGAAAAAAAAAAAAGGAGTTAGTGGATATTGGCTACAAATACTTAATCAACTATTCAATACTCTATGTCATGAATATTATGGTTTACAAAGTGCTTTGTATGGGTGGATTGTCAAGGGGATAGCATTCACTGGTTTACTTAGTTTGAGTAAAAGCAATGTCAACTTGTAGTTTTTAGTGCAACATGAGACTGAGAGCAATGTGGCAATGCTACAATAGCTGCCTCTCCAGCTTGCATCAATTAGCCAAGGTTAAACAAACTCTCAAGAAATCACATCTATTGTCAACTGTGTTTTAAAAAAAAAAAAAAAATGAGAAAGCAGTACTGATTATAGAATTCAAAAATGAAAAACTGGATCTTAAAGAGCATTATAAGTGTAGTTCACAGACCATGAGGGTGACATACAGATGAAGATATTGTGTAAGAGGTGTCTGCTCTGTCAGTGAAAAGCAAGTCTGGATATAATGTATAAAATCATGCAGTCATGGCATGCATGGACACACAAACATTAGACAAACAACAGGGCACATCTGAATAGCTTTCTGCCTGTAGAACATTGCCCATGTAACCCATATCAGTCAGTTATCCTTTACTGATTACTAAATTCAAACTACAACTGACAAAAAACAGTCGTAACTTTCTTGAAATCGACCCTCGTTTGTAATGACAGTTTCAAATCCCTTCGTTTTCATGCAGTTTTATGTGTGAAAAAAAAAAATTTTTTTTTCTTGCTTTTGGTAAATTCTCAAAGACAAAAGAGGATGGGCTTTATGAGCTAATTAGTCTTGGCGTCAACTATTTCAGTGTCTCTGAACATGACAATACAATAACGTAAGTCACACCACAAACAAAATTATTAAAACACAAGATCTATGGCATCAGTGTTGCAGCCACCACAACTTCCCTTCACTCTGTGGTAAAGACAGTAACGAATAAATGATGTCTACATAACTACATATTATAAATATTACACAGATAAATAAAGCTCCATTGGTTAGCTACCAAAAAAAAAAGAAAGACCATTAATTGAGAGGTAGTCAACTCTAACAGTTCAATAATACAGTGGGGGAGGGTTGAGGGCAATGGGTAAATGTCTCTGCCAGCAGTGCTGTTTTGTGCCCAAATCAAAATGCTCATCCTCCAGGAACAATCAGATGAAAAGAACTGAGTTCCCTGATCCTCTACAGTAGAAATGTATGATTAAATGAGACTTGTGTCAAAGTTAAAGTGATTTTCATTCGGTCATTCAGCTTGCTTGCTCAATCTTCATTTGTTCCATATTGAGTTACACATTTAGATTTTGTTTATGGCCCCACTCAGGTCTCACAAATCACCTGTTTTGATTGCTTTTGTCTTGCTTTCCAAATACTTTTCTGCGGTTTTCGTGTTTGGAGTAATTTCTGTTTGTCTTTGTTTTCTGAAAATGTACAATTCCCACTTTTAAGAATCTCTGTGTCGGCTGGGAATTTAATTCTCCTGTGTTTTGGGGGATTACCTAAGTCTTTCTGTATTTTCCCTCATAATTTGCTTTGCCAGCATTAGAAAAATTTAGATTTTCTGATGAATTGCATAATGTTGCAGATTATAGTCGTCTGGAAATTAGTGATTCTTTTCTTAAATCTTATTTGTAAATTTATACGATGTGATTTCACTTTTTCCAGTGCTCGTGAAAAAATGCACATACATTCTTTCTCATGACTTACAGAGTCATTATTAATGCTCTGCCTTAGGAACACCATAGTATTGTTGCGGTTATAATAATTAATTATTTCAGAGAGACAAGAGGTGGAAAATAAATGATTGCTTTATTTCTAAAAATATATAATAAAGACAACAATTGCACATGTTGATTTTGATTGAACAAATGGTGACAAACATATCAATGATTGGATAAAAATGCTCCAGTGCTGTCAACAATTTGAACCGACAACCAATTGTCTTAAGCCATGAAGAAGAAATAGTTTATATGTAAATAGTGAATATCAAGTGTAAAATAATGCTGAAATACTTGACGTGAGCGTAATAGGATATATTATTGATTCCTGTCAACAAAATGAGCTGATTCCACCACTTCACAGCTGTAAGATATAAGGGGGTAGATAGATGTGACGACACCAGCGAGGTAGTTGGTCCTGTCTACCAATAGTGCCTCTCTGAGCGAGCAATCTCAATTAATTGTGATTTCATGGCTAATTCAACATGCTCTGGAGCTTTTGGAGCAAGTCTTGGAATTATATTCACTCGAAAGGAGTGCAGAATTTACTGCCGTCATTCATATCGTTGATCTGTCTCCAAAACTAGTCCACTTTACAGTTGAAATTTTAATGTTTTGCATCTCAAAATTTACACAAATCCCTAAATTATCACCAAAAACTGGAGTGGTGGCCGACAGGATTAACGGTTTCGTGGATTTCCATCTCCTCCAGCCACATTCAATTATCTTGTAAATCTGCCATTGTAAACCTTGATGCTCCAATGATTATTTCTCAAAAACATTTACATGATCACAACACAATGTTCACAAACAACAGCATAAAAAACCTGCAACATAAAAAGTGTAACAAAAATAACAACAAACATGCATAATGTATTTTTCCACACTATAAATTAATACAAAAACAAGAAGTTCTGGGTGTGACTCATTACTTTTTTCAGTCATTCTAGAAGAATGCTGAAATTAGTTCTCTAAGTTAATAAATGCATAGCTCAAATGTTCTCTTCTGGTCAAAAATCAGGCCCTGTTTTAAGACTAATAATATGAGCATTGAAGAATTATCTTTGTGAAATACATGATAGCAGAATATTCTCCACTGCTGGCTAAAACAGCCTTAGATGTTCCTTAAGTATACCTCTCAAGTGTGGAAAAGTACATTATATTACATGTTCTGCATCAACACAAGCCACGGCTGAAACAGAAATCAGTCATCACGGTCAGGAAATAACACAATAAAATGACCAACATGGATAGGAAACTAACCTTTCAACATACATTAGGACAATGAGACCCTAGTATAAGGGTGAGCCCGCACTCCTTCTAATGATCTTCTGATCTTTGGGACACCACCTATAGAAATTCAAGATAGTTTGGGATGTGCATAAAATACATAAAGCATAATTATACTACTGTTCAAAACCAGCCTTTGCTCTCAAACCTTTGTGAAAATGGATATTTACCTGGATATATTTTCATCGTTAGGCAATGAACACCGATTATCACTTCACAATTTCCGAAAGAAAAAAGTTTTTAAAAAGCAGCAGTACTCGGGGGAAACAATCAACAACCTATGAGATTTTCGTCGTTACGGAGCCAATTTCATCAAACAATAAAGGTTAAATAGTTCCGCATAGAGAATACAAAATAAGATAAACTAAAACTAAAGGTTCAACAACAAAACAACATTAGAAATCTGACTTCAACTTCAGATCTGAAGAAACGCGACACCTTTACCATTCACTATGTGAAAGAAACAGGCCAACAAATTATTATCAGCTCTTTGAATCTTTGATTTCAAGAACACTGTCCAATCTTAAGTACGAACTGGACAAACTTATAGAAAATAAATCCATCCACAAACTCTGGTGTTAAAAGCAGTACGTCTAGTTGACACAATTGGAATTTCATGACCAAAATTATTCTCCCAGCAATTATAAGAATGGAACCTGGAACAGAGATATCAGACAATTTACAATTCCATCTGAAATATGCAAATCAGGAAACAGTGAACTCCTAGGAGCCATCTTGTTTGCCTTCATTTGACAAAGAGATCACAACATATCTTCAACTGATGGCAGCAGGAAAGAAATTCAAAAAGAACTCGATAAATGGAACCATCTTTGTACCCAGCCAATTCTTTTCATTTCTCAACATTAATCCATTTATCACCATAGCTGATACATATTCTGATAACAGAAAAGCTAAGAAGCAGTCTGTCAACTGCAAGGAGATTCCCACAAATACGAAACAATGAGTCTTCCTTGTGACAGACATACCATTTCTAGCAAGTGATAAGTAATTACTCATTTAGAGCTTGAAAGTGCCAAGGGGTCCATCAAAAACAAAAAATCACAAATGTTCTTTGCTTTTGAATGCACGAGCGTTGATGGCATGCTCGTCCAATTCTGTTCCGGGCAGAAAATGACCAAAGAAATTGGCTCACAAAAATCTGTCCCAGATTCTGAAGAGTCCTCCATTCGCTCACCCAAAACACCAGATCCTACCAGATGAAAGCAACACATTCACCTCTTCTACCACAAACATTTGAGGAATTTTCACAAACAAACAAACAAAAACAACTCCACTCTCCTCCTGCTGTATATTCAGTGGATACCAAGGATAATGGATGTAAATGTAAACTTGTCATAAATACGAATACCAATACTCAATTGCATGATGAATAAATAAATTGTCGGAGAGAAAACAAACCACAAAAACCACACTGTACATGACTATGCCACATCCCCTGGTCCCACAAAGTAAAAAAAAACATAAACAGATCTAAACAACAATGCAAAAATCAGAAACTTGGCAGCCGGACTGTGGGGGAAAATGCCTCAGTCCACACGGGGGAAAGGGAAATAACTAAAATTCGTCAACATGAACAAAAAAAATATAAGAGAATTCTATTTGAGGAATTCAACAAACATTCATCTGCAGCAGGGATAAAGCTCTCATGCCCTTGTGACAAAAATATAGTGACAAATCACTACTGTCTATGCCCACTGCTGCAGCTAGTCATAATAATTAAAATCGGGAATCACTGGTCTCGCCCTGCCAGCTGGAATTATCCAATAAAACATCACAGCCCAAATATTTGCACTTTGCACCAAAGTTGGTTTTCCTTTTAATCATCTTTTAGTGTTTGTTAGATGTTAATTCACAAAATAATTTTAGTGGTCACAATGAAACCAGGCTCTTTCTGCTCATGTTCACATTTGCTCTGAAATCGGTAAAGGAGAAACCTGGCTGTTAGTGCTGAAATACAGTTTCTGACTTCTTGTGAAACAGATTCCAGTTATCCAAACTTGGGAGAAAAATAATATTATAATAATAATAGTAATAACACTTATGAATTCATGTTTTCAAAACTACTGATGGTACCAATAAGGCTCCAACCGAAAAAGTTAACTGGCAATGTGAACAAGAACAGTGTAATTATTCCCTAAGAGCCTTGGAATTAGTGGTGATTAGATCAGATATATACGATGGAGAAGGGGAAAAAAAAGGACAACAGATCGTAAAAGGGGAAAAAAAAAAACAAGAAGAAAAGGGGGGGGGACAGGACATCAGTTGGAAATCTCACCAAAGGGAGAAAGTCATGAATGAGGCTGACAGGTTAGCCCAGGAGACATGCATAGTTCAGACATGCAAAGCCTCTTCTCACAACCAGTGTCTACATTTTTGTTTCACTTCCCTCATTTTACCTAGGCAGTTGTAGAGCTCCAAAATCATATCCATATTTTTAGCATAAGATCCAAGTCTTCATCCGATTGCCCATCAATGACATATATATGTACTTAATCATATATATTTCCACAACCTTTGGCAGAGCACTCACGTTTCCCTCATCAACCCAATGACAGAATTTCACAGACAATCACCCAATGACTGTCCTCTATGATGGTACATCCACTGGATCACTACTTCTTTATCAGGTAAAACAACTGGTTTCTAGTTGAAAGATAGCTCTGGTTGGGTGAGAGAGACTGTTGCAAGATGTTAATACGGTTATGAGACAACAACTGACACTTGTGAAGATACACAGTTACAGACAATCCAAGTCTCCAGGCCTCCACCATCTCCCTGTTCCTGGGAGAATGATAAATATTTGTACTTTTATCTGTTATCTGGCCACCTCGGTGTATGAAAAGGTTAACTTTGGACATTTTCAAAGATCACACTATTTCCCATGAATACTCTACTGGATTGTCTACTCACTACAATTCCACTTTCTCAGTGATATTCAAACTTGTCTTCATGAAAAGGGGACACAACTGAGGAAAATGTTTACTGTTCAACACTAGTTCCAGCCCATCTGATCTTGACAAAATTTAGCTTAACGAACATGGCTTCCACTGCTGGCGCTCATAATATCATAAAAAGACAAGCTTGCCCTTAAAACTCTCTTATAAGCAATCAATTAATGTTGGTTTTTATAACCAAACACATTCACATCTTCGGATTCACAGAGAAATAATCATTGTATGCATTGTGTTCAACTAGTACTCGAAAACCCCGCTAAGAGTTATGAACAAATGTGAACTTCTTCTAATGATTCACTGAAAGGGGTCATGGCCTAGAGCAGGGAAATAAATGGAGGCTGGAGAAACATTAAGGTATGTAAATGACACAGAGATTAACATTAGAAAACACACATGCAATGGAACCAACTAAAGCTAATTTGAAATATTTTACATGTAAAGATGATACACTATTATATTATGTTTCGGTATTTACACTATCAGCATGCTTGTTATTTACAGGGAGAGAGAATTCACACCCATTATTTTCATTACTATACTTAAAAAGTACAAACATGTGCAGAATTATGCTTTATAGTCTAAGGGCATCAGCAGTATCATTAATAATAAATACTTCTTTAATTAATATGTCATTTCTTTCATTAATGAGAAATATGTACGATAATTATCACACCGTGTTCCTGCCATTGCAGCCACCTGGTTAACTGAAGTTAAATGCCACTGGTATGTGAACTCTCTCTTGTCCCAAGACTGTATATAAATAGAAAACACTATAAAACAACCTTCACCTAATACATTGTCATGCAATAGTCAATAAATACTGTGTCCATCACTGGCCTATGTACAGGCTCTCCCTCACCCCATTTACCATTACCATGCATCAGAGAGCACTACTTTAATCATGGATTTGCCTTATCTACAACAGGCCAAATCATCATCTTTCATCATATTATGCCACCAGTATTTGGTAAGAGTAAATAAAGTTTATATACGATTCATATATAATAAAGTTGAGCAAAATTTCTGTGGGGTTGCTGTGAGTATAAAACTGTCTACCAACTGGACAAAACAAAACAAAGGTTGATAGCAGTTTGCATAGAAACTTGAGCAGTAAACTCACAACAAGGAAAAACTGGAAAGTAAAGTCTGAAAGTGATTGTGGCTAGTGTAAAGTTGAGTGCAATGTTCAACAGCAGTTACTATTTGATCTTGAGTAACCATGACAAGGATTTCAGTAATTTTCAAAGATCTTATATAGCACTAACTGGGCATTACTTGTAAATAATGAACTCCAGAACACCAGAACAGATAGTGGTTAAAACTCTGGACAGGGAAGAGAGAAGTTAAACACTGCTTAAATGAAGTCTTCAGTAAGTACTTTGTATTGACTATACAAAAGCAAAACAATCTCTTGCATTATTCTGAATATTTTGTTCTTAACAATCTTCCCACCAAGTTCAACCAATGTTTTGAAACACAGGCTTAATTTTTGTCCCACTTCCTCCATTTGGTATCTCTAAAGTGGAGACATGATCCAAAAGTCTAGCATAGTAAACAGTGTTACTTCCCATCTCCCACTGCCACATCTGCACTGGTCACTAGAGTTACCAGTAGAAAAACAAGCACAGATAAAAAGAAAGAAAAAAAGGCAAGAAATTACCTATGACAGCTCGGAGCCGAGCAAGTCAGAGGTGATGGAAGTGGAAGAAGCATGGCTGAGATCACAAGCAATCAAATAATGGAAAATAAATAAACCTCAGGAAAAAATCAGAAAGTTGGCAGTCTGGGAATGTTGGATTTCTAAAACAAGAGCAAGTACCAAAATAAAAGAAAGTATAGAGCAAGTACTGCAAAAAACAAATTAACCAAACTGTCTTCCATACAATGAGTGGCATGCCCCATTTGGCATGTTTGAAGAGCACTGAAATATTGCATTTAATTTAATCTCAAGTTCAGTGTCCAGGCAATGTCAGCTCCCCATCAACACTCATACCCACCGGTTTTCATTTCCACATACGACAGGCTAGGGATCCTGTCTCCTTTGTCCCACGATAAAAACTGTGTGCACATGCACACACAAAATGTCAAATTCCAAGAACAGATACAAACAAGAATCTGTATCTGCATTCACTTTGTCTTGACATTTTACCACTCAGCTGTTAACTGCCTTGGGTGTCCTCATGCCCCACAGAGTGTATTGGTAATTAAGACTGAAAATGTTATTCAATACACAAGCATTTTAGGATCCTGACTATTGCCTCTGAAAACAGTTCTAAGATAACACAAAATGACTCATACTGCCAATTAACAGAACCCAGAACTCGTAGATAATTCTCGCAAATTAATCAAGGACAGCAAGCTTTCATTATAATTATTCTTAAATAAATATGACACTATCAGAGAGCCAGATCAGAAATTCTGCATCAAACCTTCTACATCACACGACACACCAAATAACCAAAGATTTGCTAAGTTCACAGGCGATACATAAGTCCTACTGACTTCTCTACATGACACAAAACTGTTGTGGGAATGTTGGATTTCTGAAATCAAATCTAAAAATGACCAAATAAAAACAGACAGCAGAAATTCAGAATATGATCCAAAGACCAACGTATTCAAGTGAGGAACAATGTCAAATCAATCCAAATTTCTAATTAAACAAGCATTTCTGTAGACAATCTGCCTTGCGTCACAAAAATCTTTATTTGTAGTATACAGTCCTAGGTATGACAAATTTACTTCTGGCAACACTGTGTGTGAAAACTTTCTAAACTTTATAAACCATTTACCATTTTATTCCTGACATGAGAACGAACCTTTATTGCAAAAAACATCAGACTGATGTAGATGGCCAGAACTCCAAACACACCAAAGAGCTGCATTATCACTATTACCAAATGCCCAACATCAAAAAAAAGCGAAAACTTCCAGCAAAGGAAAAAGTACCGGCATTCAAAAACTACGCTATCTTTGGTTCATACAATTTATCAGAGTCATGTTATCCAAAACAAACATGAAGACACCAAGGAAAGTAATAAAAATCATTGATGAATTTGATCTGGAAATACTGCTATGGGTTGAAACATACAAAAAAATGATTTGCTGCTGGAAAGACACTTTTTATAAATGCGTAGATAAGATGACAGCAGTTATGTAACAAACATTTACTTCATATCTTATAACATTGTTCTTTCTTTAGTGATACAGAAATACAAAGCATATTATGATTTGCTCTGTTTATACCAGTCAATAGAAATGGCATAAGATTTTAAGATTTATATCTGGGGATTTCTTCAAGCCATGTAATCTGGCAGAGGGAAACAAATTATCATTTTAAAATATGAAAAACTTGATATCCTCTAAATTATAATAGGTCTCTGGACTAGAAATACGAATGTCCTGTCTCTAACTAACCACTTCAATCAAAGCGATAACTTACAATTCAATAAATCTACACAAAATAATAAATGAACAAAAGCTGAACAGCACAATTACATCATATTTTCTCTTCTGTCAGAGTAATAACTCCCCCAATACAATTATGTCGTCACCAAATGTAGGGGAATCAAATTTTCTGGAAGTGAAAAGGTTAAAGCTACAAGTAGCCCTGGCAATTGAGTAAAGTTAACTCCTTCCATTGCAAATCTTTACATTCCTGTCACATAGTCTCTTCTGACTAACATACCCGCTTGTGCCTGGTCAAGATGGGTCTGGTATTCAAAGATAGAGGGTGTACCCGAGGCCAAGCCATAGGGGTCCATGTGTGAAGGCATAGCTGAGGCCATGCTGCCAATTGCACTCATTGCGGTGTACGGGTTGTACATAAGACCCGTATGTTCACCAGGGGGTGACATCAATGGAGGTGGAGCTCCGTTCATGCTGGGTTGACTTGTGGCAACTACTTGGGGTGGTGGAAGGCGAGGTGCAAGGATGATTGGTGCACCAGTCGGTGTTGGCGTTCGCATCTGAATGGCAAGAGGCTGAGCAATGAATCGTGTCTGTTCTGTGGACACAAGGACAGGATACATGGAAATGATATACCTGAAGCCAAGGATCAAATGTCTATTTGGTCTAGGGTCTCTAAATATGTGCATATTGAATAGACGATTATATATAATGATTATGAAGACAACTATCTATGTTCTGAGTCTGACAAGCAAGAATGACTGAATACAAATCATATAGTGGGACAGCACAGCAATCATGCCAAAATAAAAAGATGAAAAAGTGAGGATAGACAAGTGGTGACTCAGTGCAAGAATGAAACACAAGTGAAGAATTGAAAAATGAAATATGCAGTGGTTAGACAAGCAGGCTTTTCGAGTGAGAGCTTAGATCCTACAATCTAACATGCTGTTGATGTGACTACGTGAGACAGACAGCCATGCTAGGGCAAGCAAACAAGTATAATTTACAATACACAAGCAAACTTCTTGGCTCCCTTTCCCCCTCCTCAATTCTGGCAAAACCATTAAGTTGGTCATTGCTCGCCAACCTTTCAGGGCATACTGGAATCTCCTCATCAAGCTACTCTGTAGAAGAGCTGATACAATGTTATTTAAAGTTCTGAGGGTTTAACTGACAACCCACCAATGGCCTGTGATTATCACGTCTGAATAATCGTTTTCAAACAGTATCGTCCACAAGAAGTTTACACAGACATTACTCTTAATACCAAGTTGCTGTTATGAAATCATGAAAATAAAGAGTTAAGTTTTAAATGATATATTTATGTTAAATATTCTGATAATTCAATAACTTATGTTAGTACACAACTCTGCGTGAGCTTACAGGTTAGTGTTTTAGTCAGCATGACAAATTCTTTTGATGTTAATAACACAGTCATCTAGCTGTGGCAAAATCGCAAATCTATACAACTGAACTGCAATCAATGCCATGAACAGTTCAACATCTTCAAAGCTTAATAAACTGCCAAAAACACTTTTAATTTCCTCTTACTGGCAGACAGCTTTGCAAAAAACCAATTTTATCTCTTTTGCCACATTTCAATCTGATTTTTACAAATACAAAAACAAAAACGTTATACATTTTTAAGTATCCAAACTTGTCCGCGTCTACATTTACAAACTTTTATTTTACGTCACAATTAGTGATCCCACAGTTCTGAAAGTAAAAGCCAGGTTTTACATGATGAAAGGTGAAAATGTTGAAACATCAGCAAAATCCAGCAGTTTCAGTGAACATATTTGAATCCAAGTACCAGGGAAGCCAAAAAAAAGTCATTTGCTTCCCTTGAGACTTCCTCGGCTTTCGTAAAACTACGCACCACTGCCTCCTCATCTTCCATGATGTTGGTTCTAATTCTATGACACATTTTCATCTTTTCCACCAATGCTTTTAGGTCAACGATCCTATCCATGTGTAGGTAATTTTTGTCTAAAGGGGGTTTTTAACATCTCAGTTGTGTTACTGTTATGGTTATTACAGACACTTATTGTAACAGGTGTTAGAAACTGTCCCTGTTGCGTACAATCATGTTAGCATGTGTAGAGTAGGGTGTGAGTTGGATTAGAGAACAGATGAATCCCACTAGCCCCAATCTGACTACAACAAATAATGCAATAGGACAAACCATCAGTGAGGGAGTTTGTCCCTGCCCCGCTAACTGGGACCAGATGTGGCATCTGACCTGGGGCTCGAAGGCCCAGTTGGCCCGGGGGACCAGGGGGGAGGAACATGGGCACCCCGCCCAACTGGAGGTGCGCCTCTGTGGGGGTAAGAGCAAAGCACACTTTGGTTAGGGAAAGAGAGGGGAACAGTACATATTGGTGTCTGCCACTACAAGGCTCAGGGCTTCTGTGCACAAGAGGTTCATAATGACAATGAACATTTCTCCAAACTTCCGGACAGTGTTAAGACAAGCACCAACACTGTCTTGAAATAACAATTGCAATTTCATTGTATGGTTGAAAACAAAAATTTCTTCAAATAACAGTGCTAGTTTTCCAGTGTAGAAGGCCAAAAACTTTGTTTTCAATTCCATGATTTTCTGATGGTCAGCAGCCAACTGTTTCTGAAAGACAGCATCTATTCTGACAATTACAATACACAACTGCAGTCTCCACTGTAGGGAATGGTGTAGTTGGTGTTATATTTTATCAATATTTCTGGGGTTGAATTGTGCAAAGAAACCTTTCAGAGCAAAACAAACAAAAAATAATAAATAAAAATGCTTTCCGCAATAAAAAGGTTACCAAATAATTAATATAATTATAGTAAAAAGAAGAGATATACGGCAGAAAACTGATAAATAAATGAATGGCTATGTAAATAAATGGTGCTGAAGATTGTCTTCTTATAACGCAAATTGTGCTGCATTAAGATAGAACATCATTTGGAATTATTTGAAATTTTACAGGCCTACAGGCTGTTTCCAAGACAAACTGTTAACCAGGCCCTGCATTATGTTCCATTCCCTGTTCTCACCATGGGGAGACTGAGGGATGGAATACAATTCTGCAGTGGAAAGTTTTCATTTGACATGATTTAAAGAATTAAAAAATAGATAGATAAAATGGGTTGTAATGGTTGTACTAAGTATTAGTGCATGTAACAAGACTATGGTTAGTTTTCAACAAATTTAGTTTCAAAATTTACTCACAGAAATAAAAATAACACCATAACTCTAGATTAAAATAGCCAAAAAAAAAAAACAAAACAAACACAGTAGATCCCAGGCAATTACTTGAAAACTCAAAACAGTAATGCAGGCTTGGGTAAGAGCTAAATGGTCAACATGACATAATAGTGATTGACATGCAGCTGGGAAGATAAAATGTGGAAAAAATCCAGTAGTAGGTTACATTGGTGGATAAGATAATCTTATAGAGCAAGTGGTTGATTTGAGATGATAGGATAGTAAAAATGATGAATGTGAGGTGATGAATGGATGTCAATGATGGCACTGAAAATGGATTCAACACTAATAAAAACAATGATATATTTATGATGAGAGGGAAAAAAAAAAGAGGGGGGGGGGGTAAAAAGTGAAGAATCAATTTCTATAGGCAACCAAGCCATTGCAGCCTCCAAAGCTGAAAAAGTATACATCAAATTAGTTATGATTCAAAGAAAAGAACATTTTCTGTTTGAGTGGCTGAAAATGGTCATAATCAGGAGAAATTTCAACTTGAAAGTCACAGAGAACAGGGTCAATAATAATTAGTACTACACATAGAAACAATATAATTTAATGTCTTCTTGGACAGCAACAATTTCAGTCCAATCATTGTAGTTTCGCTCTGTTTCATGACCATTGACCCTTGACGTTTATTTCTCAGTACTGATTCCAGTTTATTTGCCTTTCACCTCAAACTATTTCTCTATTTCTTTCTAAACCAATCCTATGAACAGGCTTTTTTTGAGTTTCAGAATAATTCTTAAGATTTAAATCCCACACACCAACTGAATATAACACTGAAGACAACACATATACTACACACACTGGTGTTGCCCAGCCAGTTATAACTACACGTGACACACAGCCAAACACACTAGAAGTGTAAGACGAAAATTCTAGGTACTGGAGAGAAATTAAAGATACACTGGAACAAAAGAAAGCACAACACAGAACAAGGCAAATAAGAAAATGACTCCACTGGTAAATAAATACATGAGTGTATAAAAGCTTTCAAAATTCTGCAGGAAACCACAACATGCAAATCTGTGTCACAAATCTACCAAGTAGATGTCACTTCCAAATGTGGACAAAATGAATACATGCGCTTCCTTTGTATGAGAGCTATATCTGTGAAAGGGTTGAAGAGTCTACAGTGGGTCAGGAACGGAGAGGGGTGGCTGTGTATGGGAGGGAGAGGGCAACAAAACTATGCAATCATTCTGCAATCCTAGATAAAAACGGGCATCTGATGGTCACAACTGCTAAATACCCCTAAGATATTTGAGTGAATTGCTAATGGCAACTGCTGTTTTGTAGCAAGGGCTTTTCTGTGGCACTTTCCCACCTGACTGTGTATCAGGAGTGTTTTGTCTGCTTTTTTCAAACAATCCTCCTAGCGTCACATCAAAGGTGCTGGTAACGGCTGGATTTGGAGTACATATATTAGTAATGCTGGCACTTTGTCTTTCCTCTGTCAAAAGTGTGCACAAGACTAGACGCTGAAGTTTTCAGTTGGGGAAAATGCCATACTTGGAGACCCGGTTTAGTTTCAAGGGAAACAATACGTGTTGACTGGGCTGGGTGAATGGAGTAGTAAACGTGTCTTGGCGACTTTACATCGTTTTAAAAACTGAATTGTTTCCCTTTGCCCGAACAGTACTCTTTGGGTGACAGCGGGGTGAGGAACATGGCTGGCTTTTCAGGGGAACGGGGAGACCTTGACTAAAGACACAGAATTTGTGATTAGTTTAAAGGCAGATTTTTTTCCGTTCTTGCTGAATAATTAAGTGGGGAAGCTAGATACTCCTCGCCGTCATCTCTTTGTGAAAGCATCTGTACGATGCCTCCCTACTGGAGAAGGGAATAGAGAGGAATAAGAAAATAAAACAGATGATAGGCGGAGAGGTAAGTGGGTGCTAAGCACCCTCACACCATAAGCCAAGAATTAAAACAAACCTCATACCAAAAGCAGATATTAAAATTAATTTTAAAAAAGCCCACACCTCTCATATTTCTCAACATGGGTTGAAACTTTCGGGACAGCGGATGGGAACGGGAAAAGGGGGACCGACGGGAAGCAAGAAAGTGACTGCAATAAACGTTGAGTGCATGCATCCAGCAACAATACAAGTGTCTAGTGACTAAGAAGTCCGCCAAATATAACTGTTGTGTACACAAACATCTACCAGATATGATAATAAAGAGTATTGACTTCCACCAGGATGGACAGCTGGGTGTACAACGATCACTGGGTCAAGGGCACTGGATCTTCACTCTGTGAACTTTCACGTCTTGATTGTGTTGACATTATGAAAAGTACATTAAGACAAGGGTGACTTGCGGGAGAAGTCCATTTGCTCGTACTATATTAACTTGGTATAAAATTCAGAAACGCAATCTTTAAAATTACAAATCAGAATACGTGTGGTACAAATGGCATCTCGAAAACTGGGCAGTGAAATTCACGGCGTTTTTAATTGTGCTCTTATGCAGCCTCAAAAAATAACACTCAAACGAACCATTTTTCAACGGTCAGATCTAGCTGAAATTAGTATTGATGCTGAAAAAGTTTTAAATCAGAGAAAAATAGAATTTCCCCGCGTTTTTTTGTTGTTTTTTTTTTGTTTTTTTTTTTTTTAATCTACCTAAAATCTCTTTTTACAGGTGTTCATGTTATTT
Organism: Onchidella celtica; assembly: GCA_963931925.1. Lineage (NCBI taxonomy): Eukaryota > Metazoa > Mollusca > Gastropoda > Systellommatophora > Onchidiidae > Onchidella > Onchidella celtica. The sequence continues at coordinate 20,982,558 of OZ007570.1, read as the reverse complement.
AGTTGTGTGAGGTCAGTTCAGTGCGGCTGTTTAACGTGAACTGGTAAGACAGCAGACGGGTCGGCGTTTTTCCCTTGGGCCTACCCAAATTCTGATAACGGTATTTCTCGAAAAGCAACTTTCCTGTGGAAATATCATGCCCTTACTATTTCAAAGAGAACTATAGGAATGTGCTATGCCAAATACAATTATTCTCTCTATTCTGTATCCCAGGGTACTCTTTCTTTCCCTCCTCTGTCCCAACCATGTCTACAACTGTCCATTCTGGTGTCAATAGTACGTAGATATCCAGGCAGCAAGTGTGACAGAACATAAGACTGAAGGACTCGCCAGCAAATAAGGAATAAATGGCCATATCTGGTCAATACAAAAAGCCAGGCACCGCACACAGCTATGGTAGAAAGAAAGACTGTAACCCATCGAGAGAAAAAAAAAATAAAACAGGAGTAAGTGGGCGAAATATGTTGCTGACGTGGCAAACTCCGAGCACACTTACGACCAGGCACTGAATTCTGGGATGGAGATGGGGACGGCTTGGTTGTATCCCGATACGTCCCATTAATTATAGCTAACTCCATGAGTTGCCGTTTCTTCAGGTCGTCTTCGCCGTCAGGCTAGAGAGAGAGAGAGAACAAGTGAAGGGTTTGGGGTTAGTTAAGGTATGTGTTCAGTTGGGGGTTAAAAAAGTTTTAGAGTTGAACAGAGGTGTGACGTTGAGGCGACCCTTGTTGCCCATGACAACCAAAAGGTCAGGAAATGGCTGAAATTAGCCAGGACTTACGAGCAAACTGAGCAGGGTGGATGATTTTGGCGTCTCTGTAGGTGCCGTTCATGATTGCAAGCTCCATTAACTGTCTCTTCTTCAACTCATCTTCTCCATCAGGCTGAAATAAATGTGAGCATTTAAGCATATGCAATAAAATGTAACAATCTGTGTAACACTGGACCATATTTGTGGAAATACCGTATTTTTTGTCGGTTTGTTTGTTGTGGTTTTTAAACTACTTGGTATTTCATGAAATTCCAGTTTGGTGCTTCACCGAATATTCCAGCGTGTTTTGGTTCACCGCTGATTTCGTTTGCAACGAAGAATGTAAAAGTACGAAAGAGCTGATTTCCAGTGAGTGAATATGCTGTTAAATGCAAAGAATTCTATTTTTTATCAACTTCACTTGTAAAACATATTATTCTCCTCTGAGTACAAAATATGTGAGTTTGATGTGTTCATGTGTATCGATTGACCAGTCATTTTGTAACAAGCTTTGGGGCAATGTGAAAGATAGGAAAATACATGGAGAATCTACCCATAACTTCCGAACGGTGTTCTTTTGTTAGGCTGCTGCAGATACGGCATCTCTGTAAATCACTGAAACTAATGGGTCCTATGGACCTTCAGCAAACCAATGTCATGTACGTCATATGGTCCCTTACATTTGTCATATACCATGTCTATTTAATTTTGTCCCGTATTTTGCTTGTTTCTCTCCATACTTCTTCTTTGGATAGCGATTGCGCCACACAGAAACCAGATCAGCGAAACAGGCTGTCCTCTGACTTTTTTGTTTTTATATTCTGAGACCTAGAACGAGCTCCTCACCTAAGACCCGCAGGTCCACCGCAAGCCGTCGGTTGGACGGTTTTCTCGTCAAGATTAAGCACAGCACACAGACTTGGTTTCAGAGTATTTTTGTTGTGTAAAACGATACAATTGGTTGGGTGGTGCACCATTTCGTCATTGCTCTACGCTAATTGCATAAGTCATTATTTATGCATTTGAGATATTAAGAAAAAACTGTTTCTTTTCCTGTCATTTGGTGACTTATGCCACAATGATTCGATTGGATCATCACATTTTCATTTTGGTGCATTTCTTTCTCTATAATATTATCTGATAGCCACCATGCTCGGGAATGCAATGAACCGTCAAGTTGCATATTGGCATAAGTCTGACTTATGCCACTATTGTAGAGCAGTGTCGATTGTCATATGACTGGTCAGCACAGTGAAAGCACAGTGTGCGAAATATTACCCCTCTCCGCATGTCGAACCCGAATGGAGAAATCGCATGCAGCCCCCCCCCCCCCGTAACATTCCCACAAACCTCGGCGTTCTTACTCGCTCGCTAGGCCTCTTTGCCTCGTGCAGTTTCTAAAACTGTATCCCATCTGGGCCCGAGTTGAGCCAATTTCAGCTGACTGCCGGGCCCCACTGACAAGATACGGTAACTGAAGGAAAGACAATTACAGAGCCCATGAGCTGATGCTGTGAGCCTGACAGTCTGTTATCCTCAATCCTGTACCCACCACTCATTTCTAATACGTTAAGCTTGACTCCAGGGGCGAAATAGAAACATGGCAATAGAAGAGGAGAGAGGGTGTGTAGTCTCCAAATAAAGGGCGGAACGGGTGCCAATACCGCCGTTTCACGGGAAAACTCGGTCAATTCCCATAACAAAACTTTACATGAGACGCCAAAAACATTTCAGTTTAATCTTTGTTCACTTTCCATATCTGATATTCATTAGAAACTATTTGATTCTGTCGTACAAATTTACAACCAAGTTAGCAAGATAAGCACATTTAAGATTTTATTCTATATTATATAACAGCGGTGGCCAAACCGCGGCTCCCGAGCCACCTGCGGTTCTTTGGGTTTCGATATGGGGCTCGTGCGAAATACGTTGGCTGAGCTGTTGTTGTTTTTTTTTGTTGTTTTTTTAAATCATTATACTACATTTTTTTATTACTGAAATTAATATAAATTGACAGCTTAAGAAACTGCACAAGTGAGTAAATATTTTTGCATACAAGTATTTTTTAATATTTATATAAATATTTTGTAACAAGGTGTGTGTGTAACAATACAAATGTGTGTAAATTTTGTTGATATACTGTGGCCCTTGAACGTCTGAAGTTTATCGCATTTTACGGTAAGCGAGTCTGGCCACCCCTACTATATAATGATGTTAAAACATGAATTTGAGCTAGTTCGATACTTGCCGTCCTTTTCCGTAACCCGGTCGAATATACAGGACACGCCAAGGATGAAACAATTTTCTGTGCATTGGTGATAAGGAGCGGGGGGGAGGGGGGAAAGTGGACTGGTTGAGAAAGACGAGAAGCTGCGATGTTATCACGACAACTGGCAATGACAGCCAATGATTCATAAAGAGAAACCGTATTATGACTATGCTCAGCAGGAAAATGAGAAACAGCCGAAAGGTAACAAATACACAGTATTGAATAACTGACAGCGAGTGCAAAAATGTAGAAAATTACAGAATGAAACGGGGGCGGGGATCGGGGAGAAATGCAAGGGAACAAATCGGAATCCCTGGTTGTGAAAAAGTGTAGGCCGTGAAGGCACACGAGTTATAACGCTTGAACATGAAAAAGAGAGAAAGGGGGAAAATGGAAGTAAAAGGGGGCGGGAGCTTGTCGGAGCAGAGATGGAATGTTCGCTAGGGTTCAAAGCATCCAGGAATCTGTGCTGACACTCAGGGTTCCGCCTCAGCGCTAAGCCATCTTCAGGTGTGTCGGGCTACGTTGTTGCAGTAAAGAAGATGTTTTTGCCTTGTTCGATTTTCTCTGAAGCCGCTAAGACAGTATCAAGCGTAGGCCAGTAAGCGTTGCGACGGGGTGGAGGGTGTTATCGAAAGCCCATGGGATCACAAACGGACCCTGAATAAATAATAATAATAATGTATAGCATTTATATAGCGCATATCCATTTAAAATGCTCTATGCGCTTTACAGAAACAACATGTCAACCACAGAGCAGAATGGAGCTGCCTGCGAAGCGCTCAACACACTGCACTGCTTCTTTCTCTCTCCCTGTCTCGCTCACTCTCTCTCTCTCTATCTCAGAGCAAATTGTAACGCAGCCTGTTAGGCGCAGTTCACAACTCACATCAGTTCACACAACACACAACTCAAATAATATTTGAATATTTATTAATAACAATATATATTTAATAATGAATAATAAATTCTGGCGGGGGGGGGGGGGGATATGATATGGATAAATTTTAATCTATTAATTTCAATTTTCAATTTTGCCCGGGCAGCGGCCTTTCGGCCTGCTCTTTACGATTTCCAACTGCCAAGGTATCTTTAACGTGCGCAACGTGCACACGGGCCCTCCGAGTTTTTTCGTCCTTATCCGAGAAGACTAGGTACTCGATCCTACCCCCCAATAGGACCAGGGACTTGAAAATATGAGAAAAATCCAATTTCCAACATGCCTGCACTGCCCGGGTTTAGAACCCGGGACCCTTGGCATGAGAGGCGAGCACCTTGCCTCTAGACCACCTTGTCCCCTTATGAATGTCCATAATGCTAGCATGGAAATGTAACTCTCATCGTCGTTGTCCCAAGGTTGGCATTGCCTGTGCCCTGTTTGTAATCCCTCCCCGCAGCGTCAGCCAGAACACATAATAATGTCTCCAATGCCCCGCCTGTACACAAGTTAAGTCAAGCATCCCATAAGTACACTTTGTATTAATCTCAATGAAAAAGAACAGGGTAGAGCAACAAATTCTGGCATCAACTAGGATTGGTGAACGAATTAGGTCTGAAACACTTCAGCTTTTTGGTAGTCAAGGCAAGAGTTTGAACTGATGGCAACCTGAACCCCCCCCCCCCCCCGCATGTAGCGCTCTGTCGTTTTGTGGGGTTTTGTTTTTCTTTCGGTTGGAAGAGGCAACATATCGAGCAATGAGCAGCTAGCTCTCAATTTCACGCGCTTGCCGCTGGCTCCTACCGGTACTGACTGACTGCCACCAGGCGATAAATAATGATATCCCGATTTATTTATTGGGGTGGGGGGCGGTGCTAAAATTAACAACTCGCCAGCAATGACGACGTGAAAAATATAATGCTGGGGTCACTCCGGATTGGTACACAACGCAATCAACGAAGGGCAAGAAACATCAGGGGAATCCGCAGAGGGTATCCTTATCATAATAATAATAATAATAATAGTTCGTCCATCAGGTATGATGATGACCTTAACAACACCAGAGGAATAAAGAACAGAAATTGTTGAGAATTTCAACACATGGACAATAAAGAGAACTAAAGGACACAGAGGACAGAATGGAAAGACTGTTCTTTCATGACTTATGGCTTCTCATGTGACTGATAAGTCCTATTTTTGCCCTGCAAACCCTTCCGCATAAATGACAAGAGTGCTCCGTTGGTTCAGTACCACTGGGCCTTTTCTTGCGCCGTTCTCTTTTTTTGATAGCCTGCTGGACTCTGTCAGCTTCCCATGCTTTGCTGCCTCTGGTAAGCCTGCTGGACTCTGTCAGCTTCCCATGCTTTGCTGCCTCTGGTAAGGGCCGCCCTCCAATTTGCACGATCAAGCGAGAGCTTTTCCCACTCACTCACATCAATGGCAAAGGCCTTCAGTGATTGCTTGAGAGTGTCTTTGTAACGTCTCTTTGGGGCCCCAACATTCCTCGTTCCATTGGAGAGCTCAGAGAAGAAGATTTGCTTAGGGAGTCTGGAGTCGGGCATTCTGACAACATGTCCTGCCCAACGTAGCTGAATTTTTTTCAGGTGGCAGAAGATGCTCAATTCCTTGGCACGATTGAGGACCTCAGTGTCTGGAATTTTATCCTGCCATTTGATCCTTAGGATCTTTCTAAGGCAGGCCAGATGAAAGTGATTTAGCTTTCTGGCATGCGATTGGTACACTGTCCAGGTTTCAGCCCCATAGAGTAGGGTGGGAAGGACCACAGCATTGTACACTTTCAGCTTAGTGTCTGTGCGAATGCCGGCGACATACCATACTCTCTTTCGAAGCCTGCCAAATGCCGAGCTGGCTTTGCTGATTCTTGAGAGAATTTCAGTATCAACACGAGCCGCGGAAGACAGTGTACTGCCAAGATAGGTGAAGTTCTCCGACACCTTCAGAAGACTGTCATGGACTTGGATATTTGGGGTCACAGGATAATATTATCATAATACACGCAGGGGAACTAACACGCTACACTGACTCCGTTCTAAATGGGTACCCAGGTAGGATTACCTCCCTGTCTTGGCTTGCCTTTCCTTCAAGCCTCCGGTTTTCCACTGGAACACACTTGTCTTCTAGTTGGTTATGGGGAAGGGTGGGGAACACAGACGCCATAGCGATACCAGTTAGTCGCGCCATGATCCACACCAGCGTCTTCACCATCTTTTTCTTGTCCTTGGTGCTTCCAAGGCGGTCGACATTTGCGCACCAGTGCACATCTCCTTCACGGAAGTTTCCCATCAATCTGTGCGCGCCCCCACCCCCCATTCTGCACAGCCTCAAACAGTTTTGGTTTTCGCTGGCCATTTCCTAATGACGAACGTCACGCTAGCTGAACGTAGTCACCAAACCATATACACGACTAGCAGTGCACGGTTGCCATGTGACCTGGATCCGATGAAAGACGTTCCCCGAAGCTTAAAAAAATCACTGAAAATGAACAAGCACGGAATATTCACATCAACAATGTTTAGTACCGTAATGGTACCAGCTCTGGCTTCCTAAAAGCTATACTTTCTGTATTTTAAATCATGCCACATGTTATATGAAAGATGAAACACTAGTGCCCGCGGTACAGATCGCCACTTCTGAAATACACGTAGCATGAGCCAATATCTATACAGAATCTCCCAGTAAGCCGATGTCCCTCATAGAGCCAATCTGCTTCCCTCAGATCTACAGCTCAAAGTCTACAACCGGAACAGCTGTCAGTGGATATTTGGGACATATTTTCAATCAAAACGTCGCAGTACAGAAAGCCCCCCCCCCCCACTTAAAACAACACTTACACCCCTCCCCTTTCCTATGGTTCGTGAGAGGGATACAAGTACGAGAAGGGCTTGAAGTCTGTTGTTGCATATATAAAACACCAGAACCTTTCTCATCCTGCAATATTTTCCCATCATCCCTCAGAACTCCGTTAACATGCGGAAACGCACACACCTAATTAATGCTGAAACTGATATTTAAAAAGCGAAGAACAAGCCTCGTGTACGGTTGCAGCTAATAAGCATTTCTTCTCTTCCCCCCCCCCCCGAACCTTTAATTGGGAAAAAACAGAATCCAATGGACGAAGAACGGGCGGCCTTTTCATGTGATGGCGTGTGCTGAGTGGCAAATGCATTAGTGAATAACCCAAACAACCGAAGGGTCAAGCTCTGGTGCAAGAATACAATGTACTAGACTACTGCTGAATCGAACGTATCTACCCCATACTGAGTTAGTTGGACTGGGAGGGGAGTCTAGCAGAGAAGACAGGAGAAGAAAGCGGTATCGGGTATATTCTTGTAAAATCTCGATGGCTTGTTGGCACTAATAACACCAGGTGTGGTTATTTTTCTTTAAGGAAAAGGGGAAAGACGGTGGGGGGGGGGGGGGGAAAGATTGCAGTACTGATAAATGACCCTCGGGTTAAATCTCCGGTATGTAAAGCTGCTGTGACGGTGGTCAGCTTTTCACCACATCACTCCCGCCCCCAAGGCATTTTCTAGGGCTAATGGAACAACAGACAGCGCGTACGTGTCCTACGGGTGGGCCATTAACTGGCACTGCAGACAATGAACTGACCGACATTTCATCTCCATAAACTTCGTGTACAACGGCCAAAGCTACCTACACGGCCAGGAAAAGACGTGCCGAATTTAACAGGAAGCAATTTGCCCGGAATGGTTCCTGTTTTGGTTTGTTTTTTTTTTTTGGTTTTTTCTTCTCCTCCTATGTTTTTTTTTTCTGTTGTCTTTGTAGCCCGCCTGAGTAGAATGGACAGCCGTTAAATAGGTTTCATGTTTTAGCAACACATGGCAGGCGTGAAGATTTTGTGAGCGATGCCAGCCAGATGTTTGGCATTGAGGTTGTCGGCGCATATGTAGACACATGGGTTTTCTGACCAAACTGCTGGCCAATTCTAGCTCCCACCCGGCCACCCGAGCTCCTTCCGTCTTCAGCCACTTCTTACCCGAACACTAACTTGATTCCTGTTACTCGGGCCAGCAACACAAGTCCGATGCACTCTCCCTGTCCCCTCGCCCCACGTTAGTTGTAACCCACGAGACCAAACATGCATAAAAGGGGGGCGATAATTACAAAACCACAAAACCGGCGCAGCAGTGGTTAATTTCTACTGTCTTATTTAACAACAATCGGTTAAATTTATTTTTATTCATTGTACTTCCCCAAATACACACACACACACACACACACACACACACAGACAACACATACTCCCCTTCCTAATTCTTTTCAGTCGCAATTGGCGGGGGGGGGGGGGGATAAGAACGAAAACAGGAGGAATAACTGGATCTCTAGTCCCCAGGTGTTGGTAATTTGTCAAACCCCATTACTTACTGAATCTATCCTCCCCCCCCCCACCCCCCCCTCTTCCCAAAGTGATAAATGCGCATATCAATGTATCAATGCTCTATCTTCCATAGCGTGCCGTTGCTGATACACAAACACAGCCATGTGTGTAGTGTAAACATTTAATCTGCCCTGTGCACAATAGTGAAATTATTCCGTCTCACCCAGAGATATCTTACACTTACTCAGTTAGTGTAAGATATCTCTGGTCTCACCTGCTACACACACAATCTGCCTAGCATGGGGCGGGCGGGGCGAGGGTGGGAAGAACAAGGGATCTTACCTGAGAGGTAAAACAAAGCTCACTGTGGACTCAGCTGTGGGGTGGACATGCTATCTCTCAAGTCAAATGCCATAGAGATAATGTGACATGAGTATCGTTTGACGACGGAAAGACGAGACGCTACGGGCAAAAAAAAAAAAGGCACTGGCATTGTGTACTGTACACACCTTTACCTTCACGCACTAGCAATCAGGTGACTGCGACGTGTAGGCAAGTACAGAAAGATTATAAAACATTTGTTCTCACCGTCAGTAATTCCCCTCAAAAAATGCATTCTGGCTAGATCTGTGTCGTGTAACCTCAAGGTTCCATGGCATGTTACTCGATGCCTGAAGCGTTTTATTGAATTGTGATGTATTCATGCAATAATAAGTAAAATGTGTATATCGGATATTATGTGATTGATTTGTGAAAAAAATTTCTCTCGTGGAATAATAAAGCGATTTTTATCTTATCTCATCTTAAACAAACAATACTGTTTTCCATAAAGATTTGGTTACAGAGAGACCCCCCATATGACCGCAAAGTTAAAACAGACTGTTTCTGGGAACTACCAATTTAAACATGACGTCTTTGGCATTAGAGAAGTGTCACCGAAAGCGAAAACAACTCGGGGTAATTGGAGTATGAAAGAGTGTAACAATTATTCACGATTTCAGGGAGGATACAATGCGCCCGTCCGATTACATCAGCTGTCTACTCATTTGTCCCACTGACCGAGTTGGAAAGATCTTTGAGAATAGAGTTGCGCGGGCTGATAAACACAAGAGCTGAAGGCTGACGACAGAAACGGATGGATTTACGGGTAGACGCGGACATAAGGTGTTCTACTGTATAACAGTGACGTTCCATTCCCGCTATCTCTATCTATACATTTTTTTCTATTTATCTGTTCTCGTCTATCTATCCATGTTCTCGTTTATTTGACCATCTGCCCGTCTTTCTATCGGTCCATCTCCTTGTCTGTCCATCATCTCTTCCATCATCTCTTTCTTCCCTCTATTCTCTCTTCTTGTAGTTCACTCCCGCAGCCCCCCGCCCCCTCCTCGACTTACTGCTCGCCTGTTCCCTTGATGCAAACTCACCCGCTCTCTCTTTCCCAGCACTCAATGTCACGTTCTCTCTGTCTGCCAACTCCCACGAACGCATTGCCAACTGGAATCACCATTAAGAGGAACAAATGGCTTTTAAATTTCACTTCATCTTTAACAAAATTACGGGAAAGGTCGACCTTTTTTCTCCATTACGGCCCGTGCTGCTCGCTGCCATTTTCATCTTTAGTCATTACATAGCGCCAGTCAGGCAAGATCGTTTCGGGTCAGCCACACTTGGGTTAGGATCTAGGAGCACTACACAAGTTGCCTTAGCCTAGCCTGAAGTCTGAAGTGTAAATTACTGAGCTAGAATGATTAAAAAAAATGTTTATAGTTAACACTCCAAGTCCCATAAGCGGAAAAGAACCAAATTTTGTCATGGGCCCGACAGGTATTTTAGCTACAGATTGATAACCCGTTTGCGACGGTAGATATTAATAATGTGTTTGGGCTGCAAGGTTTAGTTCTTTGGTAAAAAATGAAAGTCATATTATTTCTATGCTTTAGAATTGTTCTGTATAACATTTTTTGGCACTTCGGGTTCATGGGGATTAAAGCATTTCGATCTTTGGGGAGTTAAAGTAACCTGAAATCACATTTTTCACCTCTTGCGCCACCTTTACACTTTAAATTATTTGCCTCGTGAAAGTTGTGAGTTTTTCCACCTTTTTTTTTTTTTTTTTGGTTGTTGTTAACCCTCGAAAAATTTTTACCTTAAACTTGATATAGCCTGCATTTGTCTTGAGCTGAGAATACCTGAATCTGAGCGGGTAAGTCACCTTTGGAGCCCACAGGCTGGAAAGTTTGCAGGAATGAGCACAGCAGGGCAAGGAGGACCCCTTTTTTCCCACAGCGAGCTCATTAAAATCATTCAAATCTTCACCTTCCGCCTTACCTTCCACCGAGGTGGTTGAGTATCGGGGTGAGATTAGCTAATAATGACCAAAACTGGGAGCCGTTTCTAGACATTTGGGTGGTTTAGACATTGATGGTTCACTAGAATGCACACAGATATAACTCCATCCCCTGCCTCACCAAATGGAAAGTCTAAGAGCAGTCACTGCCGGACACTTGTGGGTTTAGACACAAACTTGACTGGAATAAACAGGTATAACTTCTTTCTTCCCTCCCCAAATGAAAGCCAAGTTCAAAGCCCTTGTCAGACGTAGGTGGTTTACATACGATTGTTTACAGGAAGATAGCCATAATTTTAATTTCTTAATTTTTACCCCCCCCCCCCCCCGAATGAAAGTCTAAGGTTGACAACTTTTACCAGATATATTGCGCGGGTATAGAGCAAAATTGTTGTATCTCCAGGTTTATGAATTGGGGTTCATAATGGCAATACTGTAATAATGACAAACTGCTTCTTGCAATTTTTTCGTTATTCCGCTATCTTTAACCAGTTCCAAGTTACAGAGAAGCAGTATTGTTGCGTCTCCCTTAAAAAATGTGATCATTGAGAGCAATATTGTGGTGTTTCCGAGACGGAGGCCATTATTCATAAACCTGGAGATACAACAACTTTGCTCTATACCCGCGTTGGTGGTTTGAACACTTGATGGTTTACTGTTATAATACAGTGATATAACATCTTTCCCTATCCCACCGTGAAAGTCGACTTCTTCATTATGATGTGCCTTGCTCTGCTCTTCCATGATCCACCTTCCTTTTTTTTTTTTTTCCCCTAGACTGTTAAGTCTTCACTGATCTCCACAACTGAAGGACTCGCCATCCGCGTCTGACCTCATCCCCTGCCAGCTTCGGCTACAAGATAAACCCCCAAAAAGTTTCGCTACTTTTTGTACTGTTTCAACATCTGCCATTCTCATCTTCTCATTTATTTTTGAAGCCGGAGGGGGGGGGGGGGGGCTAGGAATGTGTGGGTTTGACGACCCTTAAGGGTAGACCCACACCGACATCAGACCCGACGGTCAGACCAGACCGTCTTCCGGTGAAAAAGAATGTGCACCAGTTGAATAGTAATCACAGGTAATAAAAACTGGCGATCGTCCCACACCAAGAGCCGACGTCTCGGATCAGACCGTTTAGGAATGAACGTGTTCATTCGACACCGACCGTCGGGCGAAAGGGGAAATAATTATAGGGGCCTTTTCCTCTCTAAATAATCTCCCCTTTCCCGCGGCTTGTAGCGTTTCGCACTCAATTCAAGTGGTGGCGAAGTGAACACATACTATCAACTATGGATGATGAAAGCCTCATTCTATGCGTCCAACGTAGGCCAGCAATTTACGATAAGAAAGATAAATTGCATCACAACAGAGACTACATACAAAAGCAATGGGAATCTATTGCCAATGAGATGAAATCTGAAGGTAAGTAATATCATTTTTGCCATTTTTATTATTGTCGTCGTTGTCATCGTTGTTGCTGTTGTTGTTGGTGGTAGTGGTGGTGATGGTGGTGATGATGATGATGATGATGATTAATTTTGTCGGTTGTATGAAGATATGATATAAAAATGAGACATACAGTGTACTTAAAAGCATTTCAATGTCACATCTTTTATTTTATTCAAGTACATGTACATGAAGAGGTCTAGAACTAATTAGAACCAGATTTATTCATTCTAGTTGATTTCACTGTACCCTCTGCTTGCATACCAATGCCACACCCCCTCTTCCCATCCCTTTTCCCAGCCCCCTTCCCATAACAACTTGTGTGTATTTTATTCCATGGCCCACCTCAACAGAGAACACTCCAAACAATGAATGTACTGTAAATGATCTCTCTCTCTGTCTGCCTGTCTTTCTCTTTATCTCTCTCTCTCTGTCCCTCCCTCCATCTCTCTCCCCTCCCCCTTCCACCCTCCTCTCTCTCTTTCCCTCTTGTCTCTCTCTTTCACTCTCTCTCTCTGTCTTTCTGTCCCTCCCTCCTTCCCTCCCTCTCTCCATCCTCCATCCCTCCTCCCCCCCCCTTTCTCTCTCTCTCTCTCTCTCCAACTTGGAACACATATTTTTAAGCACAGCCTAGGAAGTAGCAGACAAATTACGTTCAATTGTAACTTCCTCCATTCGATTTTGATCAACTTGGTAAAACTGTTATTGTCACTTACTCCAGAATGCGTAAAATTTAAGTCAAGATATTATTTTGCCACGGCAAGCTTCCTGTTGGTGATGTGAAATAGTTCATTAATGAATTTCTGACTGCTTTTCCATCTCCAGTTTGTCTCCCGGCAGATCTTGCTGTGGTGACCATAAGGGGTGAATCGGTATCAGCACCGATTATGTCCATTTCATTTGTTCTTTCAGGTTCCCTGTTCTGAATATAGTTGTGCAAGATGCATGTTGCTTTCACAATGTCAGTAGCAAAATCCACTTGGACTTCGATTGGTTTTCTTAAAATTCTCCACATGCTGGACAGTATCCCAAACGCACACTCGATCTGCTTTCGTGCTCTGGACAGTCTATAGTTAAAAATGCGTTTCTCGTCTGATAAATCCCTCCGCGGAAAGGGTCGCATAAGATTTTCCAGCAAAGGAAACGCCTCGTCTCCAACGAATACATATGGTACTTCTATGTCGGTGTTGGAGATCTTTTTTGGATCGGGCAGATGCAATCTATTTGATCTGAGCAGTTGGAAAAAATTAGAGTCTTGAAATATGCCTCAATCACTGGAGCTCCCAAATGCCCCCACATCTATGACAACAAATTTAGACCTGGCATCACGTGTTGCCATCAGTACGATGGAGTGGTGCCCTTTATAGTTAAAATATTGGGAACCGGAATTGGTGGGGGCTTTTAGTTGCACATGTTTGCCGTCGATGGCGCCTGCACATAAAGGAAATTGCCATCTTTCATAAAAGCCGTTGGCTATCTGTTCCCACGTTTCTTTGTCTGGTACAGGCAGTTCTTTTGGTTGCAGTCTCCTCCAGATGACTTGCACAGTTTCTTTTACAATGCATCGAACTGTCTCAGCTCCAAGTCGAAAGCGAAATGCCAAAGACTGGAATGATTCACCAGTTGCAAGGAACCTGAAAATAGGAAATACATGTATTTTGTAGAGTGATAGTGTATGTTTCATAAACATTTTATTCTACAAGTTGAAAAAAAATTCCATACATTTTCCTTTTATTTCAGTGAATGCAGTGAAGACAAGATGGGGCCACATCCGTGATTACTTCCTGAAAAAGTATCGGGAAAATAGAAATGTCAAGTCTGGCCAGGCAGCTGCAGGGAGAAAAAAATGGCATCTTTACGATGTGCTAACATTTTTGATTCCTGTATATAACCCACGGGAAACCTGCAGCAATCTTTCTCTTGTCGAAGACGCCACCGAAACTGTCCAGGCCACGGACTCCTTGGACACCGATTCCCAGGCTTCATCTCCGATGACCAGCAGGGCTGATTCTCCATCCCCACAACCACCTCCTGTGCCCTATAAACGAGCACCAAAAAGAAAGGTCTCCAGCACAACTGCTTCTGTCGTGGATGAGGAGATTCTAAAGACACTACAGAAGCCAGAGAATGATGACGAAATGTGGGCCAGAAGCCTCATTCCTTCATTGCAGAAGCTGAGACATTTACAAAAATTAGAATTTCGGGTGGAGGTGCAGAGTCTACTAATAAGATACCTGAGGCGTCAAGATGAAGAAGAAGTCAGAGGTTCTGCAAATCCTCGTCCTGCTCAGGGGGCTTGCAATTTGGATTACAGCACCACTCAAGAACACTATGAACAGTGGATGACCTAAAAACATTTCTTCCTGTTTTGACTTTTTCTTTCCAAGCATTCAGCGTTAATTTGTGTGTGTGTGTGTGTGTGCGTGTGTGTGTGAGAGAGAGAGAGAGAGACAGAGAGAGAGATGTAAATGTTAAAAAAACAAAACAATAAATTTTCTTTACGACCAAAAGCTTAATCATGGCAATGTTGAACGTTTAAAAAGTTAATTACAAGTTAATGTTACAATAAATAGGGAGTTGATTTTTTTTTCTTTTTTGTCATAGTCAACGCCGTTGTTGTTGTTGTTGTTGCTACTGCTGTTGTTGTTGCTACTGCTGTTGTTGTTGCTGTTGTCGTCATCGTCGTAGTCGTTGTTGTTGTGATGGTCATGATGTCGATGATGATGATGATGATGATGTTGATGATGATGATGATGATGATACTATTGATCATAATAATAAGGAAGATGATAGTAACACTTACCTCAAGGTAACAGTGAGTCGCTCGATTGGAGAAATCGGTTTCCTGTAATTAGTTTCTTCCTTTGTTAAAGCATCTCTGCAGATTTCTAGAAATTCGTTGAAAGAACTTGGTTTCATGCGGAAATATTTTATGAATCTTTCACTGTCCTCAACGAGTTGGGGATATAAATGATGGAACTCGCCAAGAGATTTTCTCTTTTGTTGTATGGGATGGACCCAAAATCGTCTAGATCGATGCTGCCTTGCTTGCCTTCTTCTTAACCACAATAATAACAACTACTTTCTCCGCCTGCTACACGCCATTTTTAAAAAAGACGGTGTTGTCTGACCGTCGGGTTCCGGTGGCTGTATGGGCGGCGTAGCCGGCAACAAATCGTCGGGTCTGGTCTGACCGTCGGGTCTGATGTCGGTATGGGTCTACCCTTACCAGGGAGCAGGGGCCGCCGGGTAAAGGAGATAAGCCTTCGACACTAGTGATAAGACAAGGGAAATAAGCCAGCAACACAACAACGCTGGGAGAATAATAATTTACCTGATAATGGAGAAGAGAAAAAAATTCCACTCGCTTGGGTATGTAGCATTAGGCAAAGGGAATTCAAATCCCTGGTATCTAGCATTAGGCAATGGGAATTCACATCTTGGGTATCTGGCATTGGGCAAGGGGAATTCGCAAACTTGGGTATCTATTTCAGATTTGGGTATGTAACATTAGACAAAGGGAATCCACTTTAGATTTGGGTATGTAACATTAGACAAAGGGAATCCACATCTTAGGTGTCTTGCATTAGGCAAA
Source organism: Onchidella celtica (assembly GCA_963931925.1). Lineage (NCBI taxonomy): Eukaryota > Metazoa > Mollusca > Gastropoda > Systellommatophora > Onchidiidae > Onchidella > Onchidella celtica. The sequence continues at coordinate 20,966,850 of OZ007570.1, read as the reverse complement.
GGGAATTCGCAACGTGGTTATCTAGTATTAAGGCAAAGGGAATTCACATCTTGGGTATTTAGCATTGGGCAAAGTGAATTCACACCTTGGCTATCTTGCATTAGGCAAGGGAATTCGCATCTTGGGTATCTAGCAGTGGGCAAAGGGAATTCACCCCATTGTCCAGTCAAAGATTGCTCAGTCCAGATTTTTGCACCTAACAAAACTGACTTAATGATCGAAAGGAAAGCAAATGAATTGAATATCACATCCAAACTTCAAACAGAATATTAGACAACTAAAAGTGTTCTAACTATGGTTCATTGGGCATTAGATCGCTAAAATTGCATCTTGCCTCTTTTGTCATCATTATGTAAAATATTCGTTCAATCGTCTTCTGTAGATGTGATACAAAGACAGGAATAACTAACTGCTTTCGCCAGTAAACGGATTCCAATCACTACATTTGCAACAAAAACTCAAGCCGAATCACCTTCAAGGGTATGAATGAGGTGCAGATGCAATAAAGCATGGCCAGGGGATACGGCGACATCAACAATTTATTGCATTTACAACAACAAACGGTGGGCCATCTACAAAAACAACAACATCTGAGTCTTCCACTGGAGGCTACAAGCTTATCGATTCCGTTATATCAGGGTGTTCAGTTGTGGCATTGTTGCCTGTAGTTGTTAATGTTTTTGTTGTTTTTTTGTTTTTTTTTTTGGTGGGCGTTTTCTTTTAGCTTGGCTTTGTTGTGTTTTTTTCACCTTAGGCTGACAACCGAAAGTTTCAGCAAAGAGATAGATACACTTTCCAACACTAGATCTATATATCTCACCACATAATTTTCCTGGAAAGGGTGAGCAAGAAAGAACACTGCTCTTTCACAAAGGCCTAGACCTTTTTCAGTCAATCACCCCTTAGGCCCCAAATTTTCTTTCACCCCCCCCCCCCCCCGGAAATCCCTACTCATACCCAACAGATACATTTCACAAGAACACACACTGCACACAAATCGAGTTTTTCAAAGCCGCTTGAATGACAGTGGGCGTGTTGTTTGTTCATTATAAACTGAAATTCTCTGTCAAATGCACTAAAAAAAAAAGACCTTTTCTATTCATAAAAGCTACCTACGCGTGCTTCTGATCAAGTCGGTGTCCACTTGTCGCCCTTTTCTATGTTTCCGCCCCCGTAGGAAATCAAAATCGCCCAGGCTGAGAACCACTGGCCTAGACTCACATGTAAATGGTGAAGTGGGGGGAATGAAATATGCGCGAGTGTTTAAAAATAATGGAAAGCTCTGGGCACCGGAGCTGAGAACAGCAGTAAGGGTGTGTCCATGTAGAGTACGCTGCTGTCCATCGCTTATCAAGTATTGTGCGTGTATAACAAGAGAAAATGGCAACAATAAGGCCAAAACATAAGAGGTGCAACGAAACTGCCAGAAATGGCTTTAATTGTGAGAAAAGGAAGTTTGAAAAGTGGTGCGGGGTGGCGGGGGGTGGGGGAGGGGCCAGTAGACTAAACACCCAAACCGCGCATCTATTTCCGCTCTGATGATCCATACAGGAAGTGGCAAGAGGGATTAGCGATAACATGCAGGGAGATGTTGCTACTGTGCTGCGAGAGGCGAAGTTGTGGATGTTGAAGCAAATAGCCCGATAACTTAAAAGCTGACTTCGGACAATCCCATTCATAGAGACAAACTGTGAAATGAAATGACGGCATTGTCCTTGCTGCTCCGGTGTACAGTGGTGGGGGGGGGGGGGGCCACGGGGAGAATGGATTTGAGTTTGAGGTCGGAGAAAGCACTCCGACACGGCAAATAGCCATGTTGTGCTAGGAAGATGTAAGACGATTACAGAATGCAGCAGAATGACTGGACAGGAGAAGATCCTACCAGAAAGCCCTTATCAACCACCCCATCAAGGGAGAGAGAGGGAAAGAGGGATTGGAGAGAGAGGGGGGAGGGAACGAGAAACGAGAGAGGGAGGAAGGGAGGGAGAGAGAACGAGAGAGGGGGAGAGAGAGAAAGAGAGAGAGAGAAAGGGAGGGAGGGAGAGAGAGAGTGAGGAAGATAGAATGGGACGGAGAGGGAGAGAGAGAGAGAGATGTAAAGCATCCGAACAGAAGTAAAGAAAATGTTGGCAGATCAGGGGGCCGGGGATAACCTTAAAGGCGCTGAAGTCCCGCCAACTGTTAAGTGTGAGTACGTGATAAGTCTTAAGTAGCAGGCGCGCTGGGGCTGCTGTGCTGGCTCCATCTCTGGGGGCGGCCCTATCATACACATTCTCGGCAAGTGTGCTGATCTTTCAGGGATAAGCTACAGAGACCAGCAAGATAAGGAGGACACGCTGAGAAGGTTTGATGGGTGAGGAGCCAGAGGGGTGAGCAATAAATGACCAGTAGGAATCCTCTCGCTTGATACGGGGGGAACTAAAGATAGTGGCAGGTAGGCGCTGGCCATTTGCCCTCCGCTACCCGTCTTTGCTATCAATGTGATGTGCCAGAGGGTTCCATGTGCAACATGGCCCTATCTAAAACGAAAATGTGCCAATGCGGGGGTAAAGGCATGTCTTCGGCGTGGACCAAAAAAGTGATATGATCGAATTCACCCCTACTTGAAAACTTTTTTTTTTTTAATTACTTAAAATCACGATGACTCGTTAAGAAAGGCACACAGAAAAACGTGTATTTTTTTTTAAGTATATGAAATATATCTTTTCCGTGGTCAAGAACAGCTTGCTGATTACATGCCAAATTCCACATTCGATAACCCGCATAGACCATATCACTCCTCACCCCTACGCCCCATCCTCTACCTCCTGTTTTCACGCACATGCCAAGCTGAACCCGATAACACCGACGTGAGGAAAGACCACCAGCGAACTTCAACCTCCTTGAAGCTGTCCTCTCTCTACTCACACAATGTCATTACAGCCAATCTTATCGGTCGTTAGCTACTTGAACGCCACTTTCACAAATCATTCAACCGACCCAATAGTTGGCAAATTTGACTAGAACAGCAGAAGACGTTCAATGGCTTTTGACACAATCTGATGTTGGTCCCGCGACTGAATGTTCAAAAATCAATCACGCTATCGGCTGTAAACCTGTCAAGAAAACCACGTCGATTTCAACCAATCTCGTACATTTTTCTATACAAAAAAAATGTAAGAAAACCCCTTTGTTCCCTATGGACTCAAAAACTACTGGACGTATTGAACTGAAATTTGGCACACACAATTGTACGATACTGACCAGTGTTCCTATGTACATAGGCATAAAAAAGCGTATGGGATTCGTGAGTTATTCCAATAATGCGATAAGAATGGAACAGTAAATTTGCGAGAGCGTTTGATCCGAATTGTACGTTCGTTAACCTATGACCTCTTTCTTTGTCAATCGCTTTTCCACTTCCGGCCCCGGAATTCGATTCATAATCACAGTAGTGTCTGTGAGAGCTAGATCTAGCATGCACTGATGCAGCATGCCCCCTAAAAAACGTACTATCGGTAGGCATACAAGTCTCAAAAAGCTGTAGTTTTTTTTATATACATACATATATATATTGTTTCGCCATCATTCAGATCTATTTCGAGTCATGGTTCGCCATTTTAAGGTTTCGTTATCATTACCTGCGATGTGTTCACCATCAAACACACTAACCCGTGCGCAAATCATGCAGTTGTACGGGATGCGCAGGGTGTCAACTCACAAAGGCAGAGCAGTAAGACTTATTTAAAAACAAACAAACAAAAATAAAATAAACAAATAGGAACAGGCCAGATGAAGCAGGTCCATAATAACCACCCAGAACTGAAACCAATATTCAAACCGATTTGTGAGTGTGCATGAGAAAACCCGGTATAAGTCGGCAGAGCTGATTTGAAGTGAAAATATGGGTCCGACACAAACTTCCAACTTTGGCTGTTGTTTAGGGGACCGTGGCATGTTACAGGGTAAACTGTGGATGAGCAGTGAACACTACTCACTATGATCTCTATAACTGCTTAGTTATTAGACTGCGGTCTCCTAACAGCAATCAGTCCAATATTACTTGGTCAATTAGCTATTGCCACTTTTAGGATTAAATACCATTTTCTCAAAATCTTGCTTTAGGGGGGTCACTGACTTCAATTTATCAGAAATGTCTTGTCTTTTATAATATGTACAGAACTCAAAATGTCATGTTGCCGACTTATGCCGGGTTTTCTCAGGCACACTCACATTTATCCCCGGCAGGACCGGGGACCTCGGCTAGTTTTAAAAATAAACTGAGATTTTGCTAAAATGCTGTCTGATTACACAGCTATGAGTAGATCTATTCGCCTTATTGTTGTGCGCGACATTTTGCTGACTTTGAGTTTCTTGTTGTTTTTTTTTTATGAAAGTGGTTCTTTCACGCCTAATTTCATTATGTATAGGTGTCATTCCAATCGGTTAAAAAGTTTTCGAGATATGTGTTCTTAACGAATGTTTCATGCGTCTTAGCCCTTTTTGCCGACCAAACTTCAATCCTCATTTTCTCGAAAAGGCAAAAATGCACATACAACAATATGGCACATACCCGACGAAATTACAATTTCAACCCTCGTCCTTTACTGCTTTATTTTATTCCGCTCACGCCCACTACATGCAGTTCTCCAAGACCGCTTTCTGTCTTTGGCGTTTCTTCCACATATTACAAATTTCACACTTCAGTTCATTTGACAACATGAAAAATCTCATCATGTATCTTTCGATCGTTCGCGCACACAAGTTATTTTCAATTTGTCCACGTATTACCTCCCCTGTGGGGCAAATGGAATGGTGAGATTTCACTCCCCCTGATGTACACGAGTCATAAAAGTTTGTTTTTCCTCCGGCAAGAACAAATGGCGAATGCCGAGTTAGAATTAGATGTGCCGAAAGATGGATCAAGAAACCGGCCATAAAACACAGAAACTCTCATTGCAAACACGGGTGCTCTTCCTAAATAACACAGAAACGACGGGGAAACGGAAAATTGGGGGCGGAACGTTGGGTGAGTGAATGGGTGCGTGAGAGATTTAAAAAAAAAAAGATCCGCGCTGCAGCTGAGTTCAAGGAGTGACCAGAACCAGAACTACTTTTGGTTCCAATCGCCCTCAGCTCATATTAACTCAGTCGACGTTAAAATCCTGTATGGTTGGTACAAAACTCCTCCTTCTTCTCCTCCTCCTCCTCCCAAGCCTCCCGCCTTCTTTTCTACTACTTTCTTTTTCTTCTGTGTGCAAATTATTTTCCATTAGGCAGCTCGAACTTACGACTTCTTTTCTGAAAATCTCATCTTTTTCTCTCACTAATTTCATTTATCTGTGATCTCTCCAAATCCTCTCTACCCATTTATTATCGATATGTTTGTTAAGACAAACCCCGTCTGTTTCCCGCAACTCAACGACCCGCCCACCTCCCGCCCCATCAGGCTCAGCCATGATGACATCAAATAACCTTTTTCTATTTACAGACTGCCACGTTCAACTACAACGGACGGCATGCGCCGGGCCCAAAGCACGTGAGAGCGCACTCATCAAGGCGTGCACGCGTGCATGTGAATGCATGTATCGGAGGTAGTTAAAACACGATTAAAATACGGAGGAGACGCTGAACTGTAATTAGAGCAAACATGAAAAAAACAACGAGGAGTAAACAAAACGTTACATTTCGCCCAAAGAAAAAAAAATGCAACTGACGACTCTCAAGCCGCGCAAGACACTAAAGTTACTGTACAATAGTTTGAATCCACCTGTCAAAAAGACAAAATTTGATAATTATCCATCATACACAGATTCCAAATGTGCCCTGTTTTCTGTTTCACTCCTCTTGCGCAACGCCTGTTTATGGCAGACGATCCGGCCAGATGAAAAATTTAACATTTCCAGAATACGTGACCCGTCTTATTCTCACGATGTCGCCCCATCGGAGGGAACAAGGGTACTGAAACCGTATGGGTCTTAGTATAATTCTCCAGACATAAGATGGCAGGATGAAAATAATAATAGAGAAGCCAAAACAGTCGCAAAATGATTCTATTAACTTCCAAATCAACGCCCCGCCGACTATGAAATTCTACAAGTTGCCAGTGAGGCTCGAACCTTGTAACTACTATTGTGTCTGTCTCGGCTGGTACAAAACAATTAACAATGTATCCAGGACTGTCACTAATTTGTTTTCCTTTATCCAGACATTTGTAAGGCTTTAAGGCTGGTGAAATACTAACGAAATAGATTGTAATAAGGCTTCTTCCAGTCAGACTTCCTCATTCCTTTGGACCCCTTCGAACTGGGTAAAAGACCAACATTACAACCCCAATGTAGTCGTAACCTTTCACAACATTCAAGTTTTGGGTTCGAGTCTTGGGCTTCTACAGCGCTTTATCTTGAAAACCGCTGCGCTGCGTCCTACACGGTTTACTGTCTCTCAAAATTTGGTGACTGAAACACACGTGTGTGGTTTACATAAACTTTGGTAACTGGTTGGAAAGTTAAAATCACGGTAATTTCTCACAACTGACATGATCGGGGCGTGGCGGTAGTAGAGCGATATCAGTGTACGAATAATTCTGACCAGCTTCACGGAACTGAAAAACACACTTATCTCATACCATATACCAGACGTGACTTGGATCACATTCAGTGACAAATGCAACCAGCGACCACTGCAGGAGAAACTTATCGCGTGCTCCTTTTTTTTGTTTGTTTGCTTACACGGTCTTTCGCCCACCAAACGGAAATGTCTTCACCGATGGATCCAATCCTTTCAGAAATAAACTGCCAGAAATAACTATAATATATCAAGGGATACCATGTCGGTGTCTTTAGGCAAAAGTGGTCTCTGTACCTGTCTTGCTGAAGTTTTTAGGTTGGTCCTCCTTGTTGCACACGATAAATTATATCAACTGGATATCAGACATGTTGTCATACACACATAAGGAAATAGGCTGCACTGTGTAAAGACACAGAAGGAGACAACGGCAGAAACAGAAGAAAATAATTATGTCTGTCTATAACAAGTAAAGGTTGCATGTCTGCCCGCCCCCCATGTCCATGTCCTTCCACGCATCGATGCTCCCTTAATTTTATCTCTACATGCCAGGCCAAGCCTCCAGTCCAATACATTTGGGGACTCTGCTGTTTCCCCGCCTCAAATATTCTCCCGAATGACAATCCAATGGCACTGCTTCCTTTCCGCTTCTTTCTCCACGTGTCTAAAACATCATTTATCTAGCATTAGAAACGCTGTATCGGTGTGAATGAACGACGACAGCGAGAAGGCTTTTTTTTTTTTTTGGTACAGCTCGACTCTACGATCAAAATCCATCTCGGGTTAAAGCGCTCTTATAGTCTCGGGTCGGTTCCACGGTTGTGTGAGCGTGTGTGTCTGACAGAGAGAGAGAGATGAAGAGAGAGTAGTGAAAGGATTACGACTAGTAGGAAATAAGATATGGGAAGATCACCGACCGAAATCTGTCTTTCCTATGACGTTAAATAATATTTGTCCTTGATAATGATGAGTAAATGGAAATGGGATTAGGGACAGATAAAATTCATCCTTTCTCTATCGGGCCCTCTCACCTCTCTAAAATCAATCTGTTTAGTGGTGGAGGTTTTGGCCGCTGAGGTGTTTAATGACTCAACCAGAGAAATTTCAAAATGCGCAATCTCTCCCCAATGATCGCGCTGTTGTTTTTGTTTTGTTTTCGTTCTTTTCCCAATTTGGGTGCCAAATATGTGGTTCCCGTTGAAGGTCCAGAAACACTGTTCACACGATTCTGTGGAAAACACGCTTCTGCCGCGTTGGTGAAATGATGTGATAATCTGAATTTGGCCACTGATCATCATTCCAGTTGGCCTTGCGCGTTTGTTTCTCACTGGTCTGAAGAAAACATGGTGGAACAAATAGCCCAAGCCATTAAAGTTGTACTGGGCGGCCAGTAAACGGAAAACCAGTCAGTCAGGTGGCATCACCTGATGGTTCAGGCCAACTGCTTTCTGGAATCTTAGAGATGCCCCGGGGTTTCCACCCACGGTACCCCAGTTTTGTCAATTAAAACTCGGAGGGTAGGCAGAACCACGATACATGGTGGCAAACTGATTTTAAACAATGCAGTTAGTTAATCAATTATACACAAAATTCGGGTATAGTGTGACAATGACGTGACAACCTAAAACATCGCATGTGTTTCGTAAGCTATCGGCAATCTAAAAACATTATATTTTTATGAAAATTCCCCTAGTAAAACTTTCTCCAACGCGACAGCATCAAATCAATGACGTCACCGAACATCACGTTTTCACTTACACAACTCAAGATGTAAAAATCTGACTATCAATTTCCCATAGGCTATAAAATATGCAAATTCAAATCGATGGTTGGCTTGAAACGGGAATGCTTGTATTTAGCAGGCCTGACACTGAGGATATCTTCGGTTCTCTTTTCTCGTTGACGATATCGAAATTGTAAGTAAAGTTTGATGTGTGCAAACTATTTGTTATTATATTTAATATCTTGCTTGCTTTAAACGTGCAAAAAAATTACTTTAGGGGGGAAAGGAGAAACGATTCAGTTTCTGTCCAGATGTCATGAACCAAGCCGAAGAGGACTCCGCTGATTGCCCGTCAGTGACACGGCCAATCTCTGGATGATATATCGGGAGCCAAATCCTACCCATCATTCATCATTTTCTTTAACTGAGTTAAAAAATCGCTTGCACATTTCCTGTCCCGTGCCGCTGCTATACTCTGGCTTTTGCAACGATGAGGGTAACCCCAAAACTGCCACTAAAGTGATGCATTAATCTGGTAAGAGTCTGCGTGAGGAAGGACGAAAATGGGAAAGAAGGGGGAAAGAAGAGAAGAGGGGGGGGGGCGTCTTCTGTCAGTAAAACTGAAATTCACTGCAGTAGCCGCGGTTTTCTTGCGCTCCGTGATGGTGTTTCTGTATGGGAATACACTATCTACTATTCGAAGTTTATTATCCACAGCTGGCTTTCGATGCAGGGATGAAAATGTGTTCAGAATTGTATAAATTGAAGACCCACTTAAATACACATCAAAATTGTTTCCTGGATAGAGCACAGTTGGCCCTTCTATAATTTCATTCTGTACTACGAAACTATGCGAAAGAATGATAATGCGCACTCAAAGGACTCTCTGGTGTGGCCTTTTAAAAATATTTTTGGATTATTGCCAGTTTTGTTTTTCATATTTATCCCGCTATCGTCGTTTGCTTACAATAATGACATGTTTCTTCTTTCACTCCCTATATATGAGCCGTACCTGTTGTTTTTTTTCAGGAATCTTCGCTCTATTCCGCCAGACGAAATTTAAATGACATGACAATTTTTTGTGTTCTGCCATTTGTAATGCCCCGCCTAATTTAATACCGCAGAGCGTCTCTGTTTCCCCCCGGGGCCGCTGTGTTCTATCCACCGCTGCTTCCACTAAAATTGACATAGATGATGTGTCCATTTTGTTCAATAGAAACAAAACGTGAATATGGGCGAACTGATAGTGTTAAGTGCCCCAGCCAAGTATATTTAGCCGTCTATCAGTGGCACTTCCCGGATGTTTGCGCTGGCTTCAAATTACTTGTTAAAGATCTTAAGTTTGAATTTTAAGTGAATTTTCTATTGGTTGAGTATATGTCTGACAGTCTGAAGCTGAAAAAAAAGGGTGGTGAACACACAATATAGAAATTAGGAATAACAATATGACAATGCCTTATTTTACCACAAATTACACTTTACTTGTGAAAATACAGTGCTTTCCGTTTCAGTTTATTTCCAGTAGTGTTAGAAATAGTCCAGCGATTAACTGTTCACCAGTTTATTAACTTGCTTGTTCAAGTCGGTTGAGAATTCAAACAAAATAGTCTTGTATTTCGTACTTTATTGATTCAATTCACATAAGGTGCATAGACAACTAAATTACACAATATATGTTGCTTCAATCCATACTATATCTGCACTGCCAGTAACTACAATGCTAAAGTCCAGGACAAGACAAGAAGTTGACAAAAGTAAACTTACAGCTGGCACCAATAACTTCTTGACCTCTTCCTTGGCTTTCTGTAACTTGACTTCCCCGCGATTCCGTGTGTCTTCTACCGTGATCAAAACGTGCAGGTCTTCGTTCAAGTGTTCCCAGTTGGCCTTACCTCGATTCTGATCTTCCTGCAATACACACAAATCAATGCACAAATTTGTTATACTTTTAAGCATGAATTATGACTCTTCGTTTCCCGCTTTTGTTCCTGTCTTTTGCTGTTGTGCTCAATGCTGAGGTTGTTATTTGGAAAATGCCAGACACAGGATAATGAGAAAATGTGTGTGCTTATGCGTTTGCAAGTGAATAAAGTAGACACGATGAAATTTTATTACAAAAAGTTGACAATAACATTACAATAGAATATAATACAAGAAAGTAAGACTGACTTTAAATGTATAAAATTAGCATCTCTCATTCAATCTTTCTTGGGGGAGTGATAATATTTAATATAATATGTGAACATTAATTTTGTTAATACCATTAGAAAGCCTTGGTGCATTGAGGGAGGGGAGCGCTTGCATGCAGAACTGACTATTCAATGTAAAAAAAAAAAAATGTAACGCATCGCGCTTTCTAATTTAGTAGATATTCAAAAGGGCAGTTTTCTCCATCATCACAAATGTTTTTCTCCTAAATGCCTTGCCTTGTCTTTGTTTGCTGTCTGTGACGTCAGTCTGACGTGTTGTGACAAGGTCGTGAACACGAAGAACAACAAAGCAAATTTTGACCTCATTTATCAATATCGTTGAAATAAAAATGCCCGTCGTCCTGCTCTTGCTACATTTTTTTTTAGGCGTTGAGTGTTTCTGGGGTTATAAATGAGAAACCCTAAAGCATTACCATTATTTTGCGGGACGCCCCTTTCAAATATATTTCACGCAAAGGCGGCTGTTTTGTCTAAAGGAAAGATTTTTCAACGAGGAATATGGAATGGGACTGGCTGTTGACGATAATTGTATTAAAATGCCCGTGCATCTGTCAGGCAAGATGTGTTGTGGTGACATACGACTAGTGAACAATTGTTCGTTTTGGGTGAAAATGCCATTTCGGAAACATTCGTGGTTTTAATCGATTTTCATGCCAACTAACTCTTTGCTGTCTTCAGCCAATGAAATGAAGCACTTGTTTGAGTGCTATACAACCGTATACCACAAGCAAAAGAAATCATTTTTTCCAAAAACGTACTTTAGACTTGGGTTTTCGGGTCAAGGCAAGCTTCGAACATCAAATCTGTAAGAACTACCACCGCACATATAGTTCAGTAACCCTCTCTCCCTCTTGCAGTAGGATTAAAAGGTTAAGCAAAATGAGTCCCAAGCCTCGTTATTTTTCTTGAGACAGCTTATATCTCAGTAAAGCCGACTTTTTGTAGCTGAAGACCCAGGCGGCAATTATAGTCCAATTGCAAAGAGTTTTTGTTTATTTAAAATTAAGTGCTACAATGCCTGGTTTGCACAAAAGCCCAGTTTTTGTTTTTTGTTTTTTCTACTTAAGCATGTTACTTTTCTTTAACTCCATTAACAATGGTGCACTTGGGGACATTCAAATTTTAAAAATCGATATTTTTTTTTGTGTGTATATGTTTCGTAGACATGTGATTATGGTCGTTTTTCCATCTGGGTCTTCAACTGTAGACTGTAAACAAGAAGAATGAGACTTAAGGGATATGATCTACCATTAGATTTTGGCACAGTTCCATACAGTGGTGAACAAAAACATTCCGTCTAAAATGTTCTACGATTTCGAAAAGCAAACACCGAAAGCAGGTCAGTGTTGCGTATTTGATCTTGGTCGTTTGGCAATATTCGGTGACTTTAGGCTTTATATAATAATTGAGGGTGGTTTCTGAAGTCCACATATCTATTACATCATTTCGATGTTTTAATATCAGCAAATGTTATTTATTTCAGGGTCAGATCCACTTCTACTTCCAGAACAGACAGACTCCGCCATAGGCCTGGCTCGGATCATCCTTTTAGCGACCGTCCCCTCTCGTGAGTGTATATCACGAGTCAAGCCTGACTGCCAATGATCCCCGCTTCTGAGACTGGCCGCCCAAGGGCCACTGTTTGGCTGGCTAGCTAAGTGCCGCCATTATCGGGTCCCAGTCAATGGCTGACGGGGGCGATAACTTGCTTACGGGCGAGGGGACGCTGCCGACAGGGAGATAATCCACTGATAGGGACAAAGTGTCAGACCGCATCAAGAGGGGAAAGAAAAACATCTAACCGCCTGTCCGTGATTCTTGATTTCGAGTATACCGGCATTGCTGCGCAGACAAAGACGCTTGCTCCTGTAATGACAGAAATGTTCGCTGAGCGCAAAACTAACCGGCGCCAATACAAAAAAAAACAACCCCAAATACTAACACAGATACAGGCTCTCCATCTTATCCCCCCCCCCCCCACTTGGGTGCACAATGTGCAGGTTCGTACGCGCAAGAATGAATGATAGTCAAATCAACTCCCTGTGCTATGTAAATCTGATGCTGATCTAGTGTCAATGGCTACATGAAACTGATGCGAGCTATGGGCATACAAGTGTCTCAAACTCAGTCTCATTATTAATTCCCGGTCCAAACAAAATCAGCGCTTCTTTCTAAACAAAGTGCTCAATGAAAAGTAACGCTAAGGCGATTTTCAAGATACTGTCAGAATTATAATCGCCTTAAAGTTGAGACTGAAGATTAACCCGGCTCCAGCTTTTATGGTTTGGTACATAGTCGCTCGCTTCCAGTCTCTCGCCACAACGCGTCCATTCTGGCCCTTGGGTGGGAAACGCTGCAGCCACGGTGAAAAATCCGCAACTCTTCCAATCACTAGCAAATTTTGCTCACGCGTTCAGTTGCCTTGGATTTTTACCTCAAGGATGATTATCAACTTGTTCTCGTGTCTACAAAAAACGACTGATGAATGAAATAGTAGCTGTGATGCTAAGATTGCTGTAAAACGCACAGTATTGCCCGCACTTATCACTTGACCTAAAACCGCGAGGAAAGGACTGGTGCACTTTACCATAACAAAGAATAATACATCATCAAATCGAACGGTGTTCTACCCAATAGAAGGCCAATACAAGCAGATAATGACTGTGTTGAACAAGGTGCCAGTAGTGCCTATGAGATAGCAATCACCGCTTTTTGCGTGGTTTTACGTATATTCTTGAAGACACATAGCTATTTATATGCGTGTCTTTAGGTAGTTTCGTGAAGATTCGTTACTTTCTGTATGAATTTACGTGACGTAGAGTCTTGGAGATATACCGATTATGGCTTATTAGTTTCGTGAAGATCCGTCACTTAATGTATGACTTAATCTGGAGCAGATTCTTGGAGATACACCGATTATGGCCAATTAGTTTCGTGAAGATTCGTCTTTTAATGTACGACTTTACGTGACGTAGATTCTTGGAGATACGCCGATTATGACTCACGTGGATTCCTTTTCGGTTTAAACTTTTTTTTTTTTTAATGCCAAAGCCATTACAATATTCAAATGGTTTATAAATTCGACCACGAAACACATTACGTGAACCATCAGCCATATTTTCGAAAAAACGAATGACCCGGGCCTTTGTTTCAATTACGCAGCCTCTCTTGGCACCTCCTGCACGCTATCTACAAATAAATATCGCACCCACGCTGCCAGCTGGCCAGAACAGCCTCTCCGTCTTATCTTCATGCCTCCCATCCCCACCCCTACCTCCAAGCCAGGTGCCTAATTTTTTCTTACATCCATCTACCCAATTTAAAGCTTCTCAATATCAATAAATAATACGGATGTTCTACAGAGGATACTTTTAATCTTCAGCTTCCTGTAGAACTGGGTACAATAAAAAACAGAAACATCCATTTTCCCCATAGGGTTGAGCAGAACGGGAAAAGCCTTCTTGCTGTCAGGAGTACCGGCGTCACCAAATGTGATCTTTCCCCAGTGGATTCAACCCCAGATCATTTAACCTGCGACCAGAAACAGGGCTCTGATTACACATTGGTACCACTGTCTCTCTGGCTCTCTCTCACTCTTGACGCCTAAGTTCATCTCATGACACTTTTGTTTTTTTTTAACTCGTGCACTCCAACAGTTTGGTGTATTTGCTATTTTGAATAGGCCATCTGCCCAATGACCAGGTTCGATATTAAATAAATTATAGCATATCCATGGGAGTATAAGCGTCCGTCCATCAATCCATGTCTCCGTTCCATCCATCCATCCATCTATCTGTCTACCTATCATCTGTCTGTTTGTCTGTCTGTCTGTCCGTTCGTCTGTCTGTCTATCTGTCTATCTATCTAAATCCTCCTCCTCCTCCTTCTCCTCCTCCTATCTATATGCCTGTATGCCTTTCTTCTTTGTTTTTTTTTTTTCTTTTTCTTGTCTGTCTATATGTTTGTTTGCTCGGTTGTCTGTCCCTCCGCATTAGCCTCTGTCTGACTCATGATTAGCCTTTGTTCTCAACAGCTCCTGGTTGACTTTTTTTTTCATTATTATTATTATTTTGTCCCTTCTTCTCCACACACCTTAATTGAATATTGATATTTATCATGGAAGCATTGTGAGGCTGTCTCGACTGGCAGCCCGGTATAGGAGGAAAAAGGTATAACTGCCTTTTGTGGATAGAGACAATAGCTTTACAGCGGCAACATGGGTGTGCAGGGACTAGGGACGGATTGATCTGTTGTACAGGGGCCCTTTATTCCTCACTAGAACCGGGCGATCGTTGAGATCTCGCTCTTCGCCACCATTGATTAGGAGCCAGAGCCGGTTTCTGGATCTCCCGGGGGTCAAACCCACGGTCCTCAACTCATAAACAGTTTATGATCCCACTTGTTCTCTACGCCAACGCGAGAGAAGAAAGCGGCCTACAATTTCGCCATCAAAGCTGAACTGCTACATGGTGGTGATGAAGTCCGTGAGGTAACTTTTGGCACAAATACCTCCTGCTAATGTGACATAGAAAACAAAAAATCTGATTAATTGCCTACATGACAGTGACATGAATTAATTCATCCATCATACTGACGAGGATCATGCAGTTCTGGTCCGTCCCTTCATCTATCTGTCAGACAATCCATCCATTCCTCAGTCCGTCCGTTCATCCATCCATCCGTCGCATCGTTTATCCATCCGTTATTCCGTCAGTTCGCTCGGTTTGTCTGTCTATCCATCTATCTATCTATTTCATCCTCCGTTCAATTTTCCCTTTTATCGTTTGTTTTCCTTTCTTCTGTTTCTATGCATTCCTCACAAAAAAAATCTTATTTTTAGAAAATGTCTGTTCCTCTCTCTCATTCGCTTCACTTTCTTGTTCACCATGAAGCAAAAATTTGATTGATGCTGTGGGCCTGACTTTTAACATTCTCATATCCCCACACTGGCCGCTTGTTAAATGAACTATAAATGTACCAGACAGCACACCAGTCGGTGGAAAGAAATCACCCAGCGGAACTAGTGCAAACATACAAATTCTCTCTCTCTCTCTCTCTCTCTCTCTCTCTCTCTCTCTCTCTCTCTCTCTCTCTCTCTCTCTCTCTCTCTCTCTCTCTCCCCAACAAATCAGCTCCAATGGAAACATATACGCGCGATGGTGGTATATCTCTCTCTCTCCGTCAGTTCAGCTCCAGTGCAAACATATACACACAATACCATCTCTCTCTCTCTCTCTCTCCCTCCCTCTCTTTCTCTCAAGTTATTCTTATCAACTCTGAACCAACTGCCCTTAGATCTAAAAACACTCCACAACACTGGAATAATTCCGACATCCTGTGCACGATAGCCCGTTCAAGAAACGTGATATCCACTCATTCACCCTGAAATTTAGTTCGCGATAGATATTTTCTTCTCTTTGTGATGTTTGGGCATCAGAATTAGCCATACAACACGCAGCTCAACGCCCTCGCCCTCACAGTCCGTTCATGCAGAGAAGAACGTAATGATAGACTTCCAAATCATCACGACTGGTTAAGCAGCGTTATTCCAAAAGGCAAAGTGCTCATGATCACCATATGCCCTATATTATGTCAGTGCTTCCAGCTGATCATACTTAACGTGGAGGAACAACAGACCAATGATAGTTTATGAGTAGCGGTCAGTGCTCTCGAAGCATCATGCTTGCAACCACGCATACGTCGTGCTTATTCAGAGAGAGGGGGGAGGGAGAGAGAGAGAGGGGAGATCCTGTGTATGTTTGCACTGGTGCTGAACCGATGGAGAGAGAGAGAGAGAGATGGTACACTGTGTATGTTTCCACCGCGATGGAGAGAGAGAGAGAGAGAGAGAGAGAGAGGGGGGGGGGGATAAAAGAAAGAGACGGTAACAAGAGATTTAAACCCAAAAAACACGCCTGAAATTGTAAAAAATGTTTTCTTAGCCAAGCAGATGACAAACCTTGAGACACTGCGTCTTTCCTTGAGCAAAACTAATCGGTTTAGGCACGAACAGCCACTTTTCCAACATCCGCATTCCGCCCCCGCCCCCCCCCCCCTCCCCCAGCACGTTCCCCTTTTTCTCCTGCCCCAAGTTTTTCAAACTCAAGAAAAATCCAGTGCCTTTACAAGTTCGGACAAACTTGTTATTTCGCATTTGGGATTAAGTCGAATCCCGTTTTGATTTATCTGACACAAAACTATGTGTGTCAGCGCCGCAGTTTCAGTGAGCGCACTGTCAACAACAACAAACAAACAAAAATGCAGTTTCATACGGATTTCTCCCGACATTAGAAGCGTATTTGGGGAAACTTTATCATCAAAATGTATCAAGTGCAGAGTTCACACTTTTAAGAAAAGGTTTTCGTTCTTTCCTTTTTTTTTTCTTAGAGCAAAGCTAATGAGTGCATTAGTGTGTGTGCGTTTTTAAGCACTTACGCGCCTTCGATTTTCACCGTTTTTGAAACGGGAGTCAGTATTTGATAACGAATTTCTGAATGGCCACGAATTGGTAATTTTGTCAAATCACTACTTGGGTACCGTTTAACTTTTTCAGTTCTGCATTTACTGTTTCCTGTTTAAGAAGAAGATTCTGTCCAAATTTCCTTCACACTTGCAAATGCACATACTTTAAAAAGTATATAAATATAGAGATTAAATACCCGGCGATGACTACAGTTTCTTTGAGGATTTTTGCTGTTTTTGTTTTTGCAAGTCAGCTTACATGCAATTTCCGCTCAAGGCCATCCTTCTTCGCCAGGGTTGCAGTCGTACTGATGTTGACACACACCCCACGAATTTTTTAAGGCAAGACGGGATTAAGAGGCATAACTCGACAATACTAAACCGAGATTTTCAAGAATGCAGACTCATTTAGTATCGATATATGATTATACATTGTATTATATATTTAAATTTTTTTTTCCATAACTGCCAACTTTCAAAAACCTAAAGACTCCTGATATCGGACCAGACACCGACAACAAACATTTTGCTTCAAATGCTCATACATGTGTTGTTATCACCACTATTTCTGTTTCTAAAGAAAGAACTGACTATTATGATATATGAACTGTCCTCAGAATTGTACAACTCTTTCATACTAACTTGTTCTGGCAGTATTGAACAATGTCAGGCTTGCCTCCATGTGACTTGTGAAACTGCTGAAATTGGAAGTCGCGATAACGTGACTTATGACTCACAATGCATTTGTTGGACAAGTTTGATGTTGATGCAAAAGGAAATTCCTTTGAATATTTTGCACTAAATGTCGACTCACGGCTTCATGACTCATGAGTTGGATAGAAAAGACTTCCGATTAAAAATAAAATAAATCTATCCATTATCGCAAATCATGTTAGGCATAAAAGATGACAGATGTAACTAATAGATCTAGAACTGAAGCCACTTCACAAGCCGTGTCCATATTGTTCTAGAACTTTTTCTATTGTTTCACCAGCTCACGGGCTCTTGATTTCGATTTCTTATGTCACTGACACACCCGTACGCCTGAGCCTAGGCCCAGTTTATCGGTAATCGCCAATTACGTTCAAGATTCTAAAAGACGGCCGACCTAGATCTACCGGGAATTACCACCGACAAAGATGATTGTAAGCTATGTAAAACTGGAAAAAAAAAAGTAACGGCGAAATAAAACGAAGCCTCTTCACAAAAATAATGTGTCCACTGTTCTTACTCACTGACTGCCATCGTTTACTATACGAGTGACCTACACGACGTGCTTACGTACTCGAGCTCCATGAACGGCCGAACGCGCGGACACGTACGAAGGTGTATGCCGTGATAACTTATTATGCAACATTACTGTTGCTTGGTTGAGCGGGGCCGTAGCGGGGATACAAAAGTTATCACGAGTTCGGGCATACGCAGTACGGCAGGACACGGTACGGTAGGGCTGTGTTTACGGTTGCGCCCGTTGAATCGCTAGGTCCAGCGCTAATATTAGCGGTAGGCCTAGCCTAGATACAAAAGTTACGGTTTTGTTTTCTCCTCTAGAGTTATGTTTTCTTCGTATAAATGGGGAAATTCTTCAAAAACGTAATTTTCACCACAAAAACGTATTACCGTACTGGAACCAAAAAACGTAGTAAATACGTAAAATACGTACTGGTTGGCAGCTATGTTTTTTAAAAGAAAGAAAGAAAAAAACTGGCGCGATTTTTAACCAGACTTACTACCGCCCATGCAGCTCAGGGTTTGTATGAAATTTTGAGAGTGTCTTCCTTTCGACTGTTACAAAAAAAGCCCACCGCCGCTCATTTAGTTAGGATTTGCGTGAGATTTTGAAGATGTCTTCCCTTGTTGTTGTTTTTTTCCCCCTTCTTTTTTGAGATTTGGAAGCCTTAATAATGATGAAGAACTCCCGATTCTTTATTCACGAATTCGTGAGCTCATGGCGTCATCACCTCCCTAAAGTTGTTTGGAGGAAGAGGAGGACGATGATGATGCTGATGAAGGAGTCATAGTTAACACATCTATTCCAAGTAACACTACCTGGCCCTGTTAGAATTATAACTGCTGTTCTAATAATCATCCTAATAGTTCGCTAACATGTCTTTTTCGAGCAGGCCCGGGTACCTCAGCCAGAAACCATCCTGTCAGTCTCCCAGTCGGAGGCCTTGCAAAGATTAACATTATGGGATTAGAATGGTCATTCGGCTAAAATAACCATTGCCATAAATATTATATACGATGGTTTTTAGTATCTCACCTGGCAACCATATCCACCATGTTATCTCCCATCATGCGCCCCCCCCCCCCAATCCTTCATTAAGCCATTTATAAAAGATTCACAGACGAGAACACAGCATGCTACGCATAAAGAAGGAGTTCCCAGCCTTTTTCCTCCCGTTTATCTCTGGGAACTTGTCGAAAGTAAATTCACCCTGCCTTGTTTTGTTGGGTAGTTTCAGTTCCCTGAATTACACTTTCTCTGCTAACCTAGGTGAGGTACCCGGCATTACCCTGGCGGGATAAACCGGTGTTCCCACCCTTCTCTCTCCCTCTCTCTGATCTAGACTACTTCTCATCATAATCTACAGTTTTGCTTCTGAACTGAGGAAATCGCGCGCGACAGGCCACTAGTTTAACGCACCAAATGACCGCGTGTCTGGTAGTCTCCTCGTCAAAGGGAGCACAAAAAGTTAAAAGAGATCACTGTATTTTTCATTTTTACAACTTTTTTTTTTAAAAGAAATTGCCCGACACTTGACTTTGAATGAACAAAATTCTACGTCAATGCTGAAGCGATTGGGTAAGATTTGTCGACACTTTCTCGTAAATCACTATTTTTGAAACTCATTTAGACTGCAGCGTTACGCAAAACAATGGTCAAAATTGCACCACAGATTAATTACTACTGCCACTATTTTTATTTTTTTTTGGGTAAAAGATATATGTGCAAATCCAGAATCAACCAATCTAACCCCCAGCGTAGGCGAATGGTTAAATTTACCCCAGGTTGGGAATCCTTGACAAAACCTGTCTGCGTTTCACCTTTCTACAACAGTTGGGAAAGGGAAGGCGTGGTGGGTGGTTTCGACATAACTCGATAGATTAGGCGGTAATCGGGTCCCTGGGGGGACACTGGCGATAATGTCATATTTATCATTGCAGGTTGCCTGCCCATCTCCAGTGTGCATGGGCGATGCAACAACAAAGCGCCCATCAAAACCCCCAGTATCAGTCTGCATCCCTTCTGAGATGACCTCTTTGACGCGAGCATTGCTCAAAGGAAAATTTTTATTTTCTCTTTCTCCAGATCTTTTACAGATAGCAAGCCATCAAAGTTGAATCACATGAAACCAGAGGCGTCCCAGAAATGGGGAATACTGGACACCACCTATTCAGTTATTCACCCCCACCCCAACTTTCCGTGTATGTTTGAGTAAAATTATTCATGTTCTCAAACCCCTCCCTACCCCACCCCACCCACCCCTGTCAAGCAGGGAAAGACACATACAGATTATTTTTATCCTACAAACCTTTAAGTCACATCGAACTCTTTCCAAATTTTTCGAAGGCAAGCCCTTTTCCCCGAATTTCACCACTGGCACTTTGTTCATTCGGTAAATGACATATGAAAAACAATAAAAGTAAAATCAGCTGTTGACCCACGGCATAATATTATATCTTGTTCCCCCATTCAAACCTCCTCCCTCCGACCCACCACATCCACAGCCCTACCCACGACTCTGTCCAGCTCGCAGTTAGTTAGTAGTTGTTTTTGTGGTGCCACAAACCACAATAAATATTGATTAATCCCAGACCGAGAGGGAATGGGTGCGCTAATTTGTTTGGGGAAGCCCTGTTTACTGTGAGCTATTTGCTTGCATGGTTTTCCTAATTGGCCTACTTAATTATGTATACTGCCTTAAGTTTCGCCCGGGGCGAGGGGCCAGGGGAGGCCGCTGGCATCGAGCTACAAAGACATCCAGAGAATAGTGTGTCCATCTCTTTTCTTTCCCTCCCCTCTCGTGTGGGCAGAACTGCATCTGGTAAAACCGACATGGTTAACAGGCGAGGAAAGCATTATCAGTCCATCCCTCTAGCCGAGTCTCTGCTCAAAACCAGCTTAAATTTCCCAGCTGTGATTAACAAATCTGACATCTACAAAAATTTACGGAGATGACCATTTGGTGGAGAACCTGCTACTAACGGGCTGACTTCCCCCTTTATCATTTGTGAACTGTGCGCAGCGCAAACTCTTCGGTCTATTGGAAGTTCACTTCTAGCCCTATTTTCTGGCTTTTCGCAAGTTTAATTTTCGTTCTCCGTGGCAGTAGTATACTCAAACATCTTAAGTACACACTTGCACTAAGGGGCGGCGCAATACAAACACTACATGAAAATACGAGGACAAACATACACATTGAGGGCGACCAATTTTGACAAGAACGAAATCAATATCAAATTCCCCAACAAACAACGTTGTCTCACAAAAATGTGAAAAATGCCAATAGCTTTCACGTGTTTCTGGGGGCCAGTTTTTTGTGCGTTTTTTTTTTTCTTTCAGATGCGTAGAAAGACTCACTTGCCTCCCCTTTTTCTCGTCCACTCTTCGTTTTAGCTCTCCCGTCTGTGCGGAAATTGTCTAAACTAAAAACGTTTATGCTGTTCCACAAATTAACTGGGTTCGCGACTTGTGTCTGAGTGCCCTTTTTTTTTTTTTTTTTAAGACCGGGGGTGAAGGGGGAAGAAAGAACAACAAACGACAGATGGGGATTTGGTCGGATTCTCCAGTGGCCCCAGAATCGCTAAAAAAAAAAAAAGCAAGGATTTATCGCAAAATTTTAGCATTATCACATTAAAAAGGAAAAAAAAAATTTAATAAATTGATAAAGGGTCTGAAAATGCCATAAGATCGCGGGATGTATGCTTGAGTGCCACGCAAAATCCCAAACATGATAAAAGTTTAAACCGTTGTATCATCAATTCCGCACGAGTCGCCCTATGTATGACACGAAGACGCTGCAATTATGATGGAAGGCATCCGCCTGCCCTGGAAGGCAGTGTCCTCTGGAATTACACTCAACGCACTCCATTAAAAGAAAAAATTAGAACCAATGGACGAATTGGGATAATGGCAGATAAATACTGAAGTCTCATTATTCCATTTGTTTTCATTAAAGAATGTGTTTTCCCAATCACTGCCACTGCTAAAGTCAACATACTGATACAATCTATTCCACGTGGTTTACAAACAGAAATAAAACTGGAATTTTGGTTTGTCTTGGGTTCCTAGGCCTGGTTCCAGAACAATGGAGCTAAATCAGCCGCGACGCTTGAGCACTCCACATGTCCCCGAGAAACAGCCGTCTATAAAATCATCGCCTGAAATTTTCAGGTTCCTTCACGAGTGGGATTCGAACCAGGGACCTCTTACAACCGAGTCAAATGCTGTAACCACTGAGTCGCTATGACAAAACATATTGTTTTCAATGCCAACGTCTAGGTGCGTGCATCGGATGCACAAAGATATCTAAACAGTAACGTGGGGTCGGAGACACGATTTCGGGATTTCCCTATTCTTAAACAGACTAAACTTCATTTTCTGGTTGATTTAACGGCATATGCCTTTTTATCTCATATGTTCCTGGCCTTGATTTCTTTCGTAACGTTTCTATAACACAAGGAAGGGACCCATAATACTGTGCAAAAAGGAAAGAAGGTGAATCGATAGCTGCACCGGTGAAAGAAAAGGATGGACAGGCAGGTAAAACACGTATGTGAAACAGCATGAGGGAGGAGACGGCGTATGGAAATTATAATGTTAAATAACATTTAAAAATTCATTATAGAGTGGCCTTAACGAAAGAAAAACAAGGTCTCGATTGCCCGACAAAAGTAAATCGACGCTTTTTGCGTTCACAATTGTAAGATAATCTTGACTAAAGAGCTGACTGAAATTGAGGACAGGGCCGATTTGCAGACATTTCAAATCGAAGCAATATCAAAATGCATTTGTGTGGACTGACAGGCAACAAATACATGAAGATATGTGTCGAGGTGACACACAGACACGATAGAAAGGTCCACAGGACAAATAGTCAAGAGTGCAATACTGAGGAAGAGGACAGGTGAGAACTATAGCAGTGTTCGTCGCTGGTCAAGTTGCCAAAACACAGCAGATCTTACCTTTGCTTTGTCTCTCATTGAGCCTTTCCCTCGCACCATGATTTTACAACCTGTAAACTGTTCCAATTCTTTTGCTGTCATCCCGCGGGGCCCAAGTATTCGACCCACAAAATTAAACTGAAACAAAAAAAGGGCGAAAAACACGTTAAATTTCATAAACAAAACAAACAAAAATGAATGAAAAGAAGAAACACCGTACTGTGGACATAATGATTAGCATCATTGGCTTCAATCACAGCAATGATTTTCAACCTTGGAGAAATTTTTCCATCTGGGGACAAATTCTGGGGCTTCAGCCCAATTTCTGTTCTTTAATTTCATTGTCCGGGGTGACTCTGCTGTGTTGCCAGGTCTGTACACTCGCCTTGGGAAATGGGGGGAAGGGGGATACGGTCATAAAGCCAGGTACCTAGACAGAAATTGTATTTTAGAAGGTTAAGAACCACTGATTTACAGTAATTCTAAAGCTTGCTCCATATACAGTGCACTACGGCTACAAAACTCTACTTCTGTGGAATAGATGGGGAAAATGTGTAAACAGTCAGAGTGATGACAGTAAGTTGTCTTCATGCCAAAAGCTTTGGTAAGTGTTGGTGTCTCTAGCTTGTGGAAATTTGACGTTTGCCGCTATCTGTACCAGATCCTATCTGTGTTCACACATCTGTAATATTGTGTTTCTACTAAACAACCCCATGAAGGACCATCTGCCGAGTAGACCCGTTCTTACACAAACAAAACGTTAGTCTTCATCATCCCATCCTCAGGGGGGGAAAATGAAAAAAAAAAAAAAAAGGCAATTCCCTTCCTCCGCCAAGCGAAACGACGCATGATTCCAGCGCTTCCGACTTTCCCATCTGGCAAATCTGAACATTAGCCAGGTTTTGCCATCAACAGCAGCCATTTGTACCACAGCCAAGTCTTTGGACGGTGCTGTCGATGAATTTAGATTTTTTCCATTACTTCTAGAGTCCATTTTAGAGTCTTTGAAGATCTGAAAATTGCGAAGATCGCTGTAATTGCAAAGAACGTGCGATTGCCACACAAACGGTTTTTTACAACAATTTTCGCAGTCTTCAGATCAAAAGACTAAAATTATTATAATTGACTTTTCTCACACTCAGAGTCCAGAGTCTTGGGAGTATGGGAAAGGAGTTCAAGTTCACTGTGTCAAAAAGACAGTTATATGATTATAGCGATGTCAAATCGTGATGCCAAAGCCAGTGGGAGCGGGGTGAAGAGAGAACTGGCAAGAGACACACAGACAGAAGGGGGCTGGGTAGCGAGAAAGATCACACAGAACGTGGTTTTCAGTGTGACTGTTTCACCAGTTCTACATGCTTTTCGTATTCCAAGTACATTGCCCGTGTTTAGTCTCAGACTTTGGTACATTCAACAAAATTTAATACTGCCCCACTTATCCAACACCTCTTAATTTATTCAACGCGTAACTTGGCACGCTGGACCGGCAGCCTCTCTTATCAAAAAGTCCTGATTGAATCACTGATGAGCCCACCAAGTGTGCCGCAGGCCACAGAACCGGGGCCAATTTACAACAGCGGTTATCTTTTCTCAAGTCCCGCACCAGTTTGATTTCTTTCCGGGGGTCTTCCACCTTTTGTCTTTATTTATTTGATCTGCCTCTCCTCTGCCTTGATTACCTTCCCCGCATTCCGCACAGCGCTACTCTAACGGCTTCCGCACAAACAAAGACAAAAGTATTTGTTACAGCTGGTGAAAACACTCGTCCTACATCCTAACATCTCAATAGTTGGCCCATCTCTAGATACACTATCGTCCCTCTCTCAGGTAAACTACATGTACAATCGTACGAGCTGAAGTCTTGGAGTGAATACCGGCACAAAAAACGTTCGACACTGACCATATTCTTCTTCCAATAACACTACAATGATGTCACAACAGCTAGGGACATTTCGTCGCCTTCAACACTACTGCTTCATTACTCAAAATTACACGATTTATGACGACTATGGGTTTGGATCTCAAATTTGAAATACAAGCACATTAATTTTTGTGAAAGACAAAAACAGTAAGATTTGCATTGTAATAATTAGTTTGTATAGTTGTCAATTCCACAAAAACAAAACCAAAAATAACATTGCTCTGAGACGCTGAAGTAAAATCAGTAACAGAGTTCAGTATGCTCACACTCACACAAACTAACAAAACTTAATCTACCCTCTGCTCAAACCTCTGTGATTGGTTTTCATTTTCGGCAACAATGCTAACATGAAGTATCAAATGTTTCACGCTGTTGTTGCAAGCATTGCTGATGGTTAAGATCTACAATAAGCAGGCACTGCAATGGGCAGATTCCCAATCACAACAGACTTGTAAATATGTATTCATTGGGGGGTCTGAATGAAACTTTCAATACAGACACATCATACTGAACATTGGCTTTCATGTCTATAAATATGTACTTTTCTTTTCGAGGCACCGTTCAAATGCCACATATCAAAAATTTTGCTTCCCTTTTTGTGCACGCCTTTCCACATCCCATCCAGTCCCCCGACCCACACCTGAGCAAACAGATATTCCATAAATAACGTTCACACTTGTTTCTTTCTTATCATATAGAGAAACAATCAGAATGATTCACTTTAGTTTTTCCCTTTCACTATCATTGAAGCATCAAACACTTTTTAAAAAAGGCACAAATACAGTATTAAAAAAAAAGGTAATTAAATATTTCCTGTGTTTAAATACACCGTCTTTCCTAGTTTCGTTCTCCAGCACCAACAAGACATTAACATATAACACAGTCTCCATGTCTCTCTAATGCCATGATCCATCTCAATCCCTTTGAACCATCAATATCGTCATAATTGTTTCCTCTCTTGACGTAGTGTGGGGAGATCGATCAGCAAATTGATTGATCCAATATTGACATTTTGAAACTAGACACGGGAGCTTAAAGGCAAGGCAGCTAGCTACCTATCTTCCGGCGGTAAACTCCAGACTTCAGCTTAAACCGTTCAACTGCCACCAACTGTGGCAGACGGAGAAAAACAAGCCATGTCCCTGATCGATTCCAATATCGAATTAAGTAGCTTGGTCAAACCGGGGGGTCGGTTTGAAATTGCTTTAGTACAGTAGATGCTGGGTACAGTCTCAAGTGTTTTAAAGACCGATAGAGAAAAAAGGCAAAGGCGCTTAATGGTATCAGCCAGAGTAAAGTTTCTAAAGGCATAGACAAATACGTCGTATTGGACTTTTTCATTTAGATCACCAGAACTGACATGTACACCGCCAGTGCTCGGCCGCTATTTTGAATAAATGTAATTTCTAAATATCGGGAAAAGTGTTGGGTTCTGCAGAATCAAACGAAACCAATCCAAAGTTTTGTTGTTGTTGTTTTTCTATTTTGTCACAATCCTTTTCCAGCGCATCCAGGGATGAATTATTCGCAAGACTTTATACTTTCATTCAATATTATTGACTATGGTTATTATTAATTATGTACAAATATATATCTCAATACAAATAGAGGAGTTCATAATAAAGTTTGCAGGGTCATCACGGTAGATCTTGTTTATTAAACAAAAAAGTAGACCTGTTTGAGTTTTTAAAAATTTGACTAGCGCACCTTCTGTGACGTCCTGTTAAAACAAACCACCGACGGTTACCAATGTGTAACCTCAGAGACAAAGATGTAACCATAACCCATTTAACAACAATTCAAAACAAACCAAGGCCTTAAACAACTTCAACAGTCTTTTCTTGAGTTTCTTTTTCGTTACCAGCGCCGGAGGAAAATGAGAGGGGGGGGGGTGCAAAATAGGCCAAAGACAGGAGGGACAAAAAAAGAGAAGAAAAAAAAAGGAAGGAGAAAAAGGAAAGACAAAAACCAAAGAAAGAAATGGGGAGACGCAGGGAAAATAACCCCTAAAAATGCATCATCGGAAGCTTGGGCCACACGAAACAATTCTGGTTTTCGGCTGCCACTGAACGATATTATATTCTGCAATGTGAGATGAAAAGCCTCCTCAGTATTGACGACACGCCCACTTAAAAAAAAAAAAAATCCTACAAAATTGGATTCTAGTGATGCAAAAAGAGGGTGAGACAGGCCCCGTCACAATTCTAGTATGGATCTGATTGCCTTCACCGACAAGGCACAAAGTTTGGAGGAGGACGCGAATGGGGAGGATGGCCTCACAATAACTCCCCCCACCTACCTTTTTCCTTGGTCCTTGGCAAGTTTCACGAAGTCTTTGAAGTTAATGAAATTCGCAATTTGGCATGGTTCTGTTTATGACGAAAGGGCAGCTGTCGCTCTTTTATAGCCTGAACTTCGTTTTTATGGCCTGACTAGACCACCGAGTTCCAAAGTTAAGAATAATGAGTGCAAACACGTATCTTTTGTTTTTTCCAAAACTTGGTCCCTGTGTGGAGTAAGAGAGATTTGCTTCCCTCGCAGTTTTCAAAAGAAAAAAAAAGTTTCTCTCTTCTTTCCATCTCCCCAAGGTCGTCGCTTTAATGTTCATGAACAAGAAAAATACTCTCCTATGCTGTTAGTGTACCCCACCTTTTCGTCATTCCTCTCTCTGAGATTTCTCTATTTCTTCTGTACTCGCCACTGAGGCTTCTATTATGACTGGTCAATTATCAGATACACATTTCTGATATGCCCCAACACACATAATTATGTCGCTGCTTTGACCTTTCACCTCTTGCGCCCGTCTTCTCGCCTCCAGTGGGCTATGTACAAGAGGTATGTAGGTGAGCAGTAGCACGGCGGTCAGGCCGCTCCATGACCAGCTCGGGAAGGAATTCGTGTCCCCCCTTTCCGACGAATGCTGTGTACTTTCTTACTCTGGCTTCTGTACAGTGTTCTTTTCCTACGCTTGCCTTACCCTCTTCACTCCTTCATACCCCAAAATTATGCCTAATTATATGAGACCTAACTCACAATAGTATGGTATGTGTGTCTTCCTCTTCATTCCTGGATCCCTCCAAGCCCCTATCAAATCTCTCTCCCTCTCTCACTACTGCCTTCTTTAAGTTATCCTTAAGGCTCTGTAACTCGTGATTAGGTGGGCAATAGCACAGACAGATTTGCCGAGCTAATTTCGTCCCTCTTTGTCGCTCCATCTATTTCTCTTAATTTAACGAAAGCAGCGGCCAATCCAGGTAAATTACGTTACAAATAGCGCTCGCTCTCTCTCTCTCTCTCTCTCTCTCTCTCTCTCTGTCTCTGTCTCTCTCTCTCTCTCTGTGTGTGTGACTCGAGTATATGCGGCCCGAGTGCCCGAGTGCGGCCATAAATATGGTACAGATCTGAACACTGACAGCAAAGAAAACACATCAGACTTTTAAATGTGGTCAGACTGAGTTTGAGGTTTGAGTTTGAGTTTGAGTTTAACGCACGACAACGGCCACTGATGGTCAGACAAGGTTGATTGGTGCGAAGAACAATTTACTGTGGAGGTCGTTTATTTGGGTCGGTCATTTAATTCCAATATCAGGGTCAAACACACAACAACAACAACAACAAAAAAAAAACGTGCAACGGAAGTTTCGAGAAAATTGCTGGTCACCCTCTCCCACCCATTCACCCCTATCAATGCTGTCATCTGTGACCATTACCAATACCTACCCTCGAACACTCTCAAGAACCGGTAATGCCGGGAAAAGATAAGGAGTAGACAGGGATAGGGAGGGGACTGGGGAAGAGGGTAGACAAAGAGAGAGAGAGACCAAGACATTGAACACCCGAGAACACATTAATTTAACTTTTTTCAGACTGCCCCCCCCCCCCCAAACCACCGTGAAAAGCTTGCTGATTTGAAAATGAAAGAAAGGCCACGACTTCGTTCAGCCAGAAATAGTGGGGAGAAACTGCAAACGATAATAATACATACTGTATAAAGAATGTATCACTCCAAAGTAAACATACAAATATTATAATGTCTCAGAATACATTGTGAAATCTTCCGTCGGGATAATGTTTCCTTCATATCTGTCTGCCGCAAAACTTCATGATATTAAAACTAAGTAACTTTCTCCTTTGCTACTGGCCGAGGCTGTCCACCGAGGGGCAAAGCTGGCAGTGCAGTTTGGTTCCACTATTGCAAATATCATTGGGGGGGGGGGGGGGGGGAGAGTGTCAATCCTCATACCAGCTGAAGTCTGAGTTTAAGTTTGGGTTTAAAGGCGCGTCGGGACGATGGCGGCCACTTTGCGCCTCTTCACAGTTCCTTGGTTATCTCACCTAGAGTGGATTTTCAGTTGCTTAGTCGTTCAGACTTTTCCAAATAAGATTTTAAAAAAACGTGAAATGAAACATTACCCGCTGGAATGTGCAAGTAAACTGGCACTGCTACACTGAGCTGAATGAAAGAGAACTATATTTTCCCGGAAACATTTTTACGCTGTAAACGATAAACAAAGAAGAAGAAAAAAACTGAAGAGGAAAGGAAAGGGGAAATTTTCTAGCAGCTGGAATTTGCTGGTTAACTGGTACCGAGCTGAATACAAGACAAACTAATTCTCCCCAACACGGCAGTTATTGCAAGGTGAAATATGATCTCAGAGTTGTTTCAACTGCTCGCCTCGTGAGTTCTGACTGGGTAATGTGAGCGATGCAGGAACTGTGCTCCAGAGTGGATTGTGTAACGAAGGCACAGACGGGGTACGCACTGGAGAGAAGAGTGAGGGAGGGGGGGGGGGAGAGAAGGAGGTAGAGAATCTCCAAGCGTGAGACAAGGAAGGGGTTTGTTGTCCTGAGTGATTTGCCCCGAACAGGTGATGTCGGTCTCTATGTGTGTTTGGAAGAGTGTTTGCTTGATGGTTAGATCTAGAGCTTGGGGTTGATGTGATGGGCGGTTCTGTTGTCAAACTTATTGCCTTTGGCAAGGACTGGGATGATTAATTAATCATGTGTAAAAATCTGTACACTGGGGTGCTAATAATAAATGCAGGTCTGTGAGCATGGAACGGAAAAATGTCCGGGAGAGACAGTAAACAAGATGATAAAGATGCATAGAGGCAAAATTTTCTTTTTTTTTTTTTTTGAAAGCACAAACCGGCATGAATACAGTGGTTCAGTAGGAGCCATGAGCCAAAATAAATACAGTGTGCCCATAAACACAGTGTGACTGACAAACTGGCATGGATATAATCGTATCGATACACTAAAGGGTGGCAGGCACATTGTTTCAGCGGAATACGCGGTTGGCACAACAGGCAAATGTGCGACAGTTACAGACAAAACAATGCGACAAATCCATAGCCGGCTAGAAAATGTCAGTGTGACCAACTGGGTTTGGTAAAACGGTCTTCATTACTCAGCTTTATTGGAAACATAAATATTGTAATGAGAACTGATAGGAAAAATATTAATTAAATGGGCAAGAATTCGCCATGATGAGGACTAGGCAGAGGCCCTGTGTCCAAAAGATTCTTACTCATCTGGACGAGATTATTCTCGCCCGTATTTTTACATACATTTAATCTGCTGCTAGTCTCATTCAAACCACAACTTTTTCTTCGAATCTAATTTCAAAATCGGGAATCAATCGCCGACGACCACATTCGAAAAAATTAAGGCGCTAGCGCTGTTCTAAAAATGTCTGCACTTCAGAAAACTGGCCATACCGTACAAATTCATTTATTTTTCGTACGATTCGACTCAACTTTCTTCTTGCGCCTCGCTTCCAGTGTAATCCGGCTGTGTCCAACCTCATTGCCAAATCTTGCACCGCTATCGCAAAGTAAGTAGCAAATAACAAGTCACTGATCTTTGCTGGAATCAAATGCTATCACTACAAGATCGAGCTCACTGTTTCACTCTCACAGCTGAACGTTTCATTTAAAGACAGCATCATAATATGCACCAAATTTCACACGAGTGTTCGGACAAAGCAATTCAGACAGGAATGAACTGCCAACTTACACAACACAAACAAACGATCAGTAGGCGATCTCCTTACTAAATGCGTACAATGCCACTCTCTATACATGCGAATTCTGAAGTGGAAAAATTAAAAGACCTCGGGCAGCCAGGATTCTCTCACCAGTGAATCCAAGGACCTCTAACAGATCCTATAAAAATTGCTGTGATATCAGGTTTTAGTTGGAAAATCGAGCTGGCTTTCGGCTAGACAATCTCGGAAAAAGATGTTCGATTTTTGTTTTGTTGTTGCCGTTGTTTTTCAGTGGTGTGATGTCACTTGAGCTTGGGAATGACGGCGGGGAAGTGAGGGTGTTAATTACGTCAGACAGAGAATCTCGATCTTGCTCAGACTCAGACATTTTATTATGACTAAGTAATGACCATGCCCTGGTCATAGGGTTGGCTCCTTCGGTTGGAATGAGCGACACGAGGAATGAAATGAGAGAGAACATGGGACCATACACATTCCGTCCTAGTATAGGATTTCCTCTACCCA
Source organism: Onchidella celtica (assembly GCA_963931925.1). Lineage (NCBI taxonomy): Eukaryota > Metazoa > Mollusca > Gastropoda > Systellommatophora > Onchidiidae > Onchidella > Onchidella celtica. Next base: position 20,935,303 of record OZ007570.1, on the reverse strand, counting down.
CTATAGTATTTCCATGGCCTGGACTGGTTTCATATGAAGTGGATGTTTGGCACGGGGGAAGAAAATTTACTTTCGTCTGTCCGTCTAGACTTTCTGTTTTTCTGTGGGTTTAGTGTTTGTTTTTTGTTTTTTTCCCAGGCCGTGTTACAGCTATTGCTAGAAGTAGCAGGCTGACATCCGACGAATTAACGCTGACTGTTTCCGTAAAAGCAACAGGAGATATCTGCGTATGTATACATTTTGGACCGCTGCAAAGCCTCCCAACTCCATTATGATTTTTGGCAAAGGCTTCCGGTAAACTCACGCCGATAACTTGACCTAATTCACATACCATGTTATCGTGTAATGTCTTCACTAATATCTCCGACCTAAGAAGACAACTTCTACACCCTTTCTACGTCATCTGTCTCAGGATCTAATAACTCATAATGTCATCCCGTCAGATTATAAAATCTTTTGCTATTTTCTGAGCAACACTTCTTCATAAACTGCGGATAAACTCCATCATTAGAGAAGCAATATCACTCGACCCGCAACGCCATGCTACCAAAGAAAAGCATCAGAGGCGTCCAATCTTATTTACTCTTCAAAACGTCTCAACTTCTAATTAGTACAGAAGGCCTGCTTCTCTATTAACATAACGTCTTGTTTGAATGGCTCAGACTTGTGCACATGATTAAACACATGATGTTACAAAAGCAACGCGCTACGGGGGATGAAAAAATGTGTGGGAAATAACATGTATTTCACATTGAAACTGGTCAAAATCTATGTAACAGCATGACATAAAACTGAACGTACAAACAGTGCGTGAGTACACACAGCCAGGGGATGCACTGATATGACTGTGTCGAGATGACAAAGCAGATGAAGGCTTGTGAAAGACGATAATATCGCCAGAAGCTCTCGTGCTGACGGGGAGGAGGTAATGAGAATCACAACATCGTGTTTTCTGGAATGTGCGCCAAAACCAACCCCCCCTGTTCCATCGGCCCCTTGAGCCCTCGCTCATTATACTGGCTATGCACACGCACTCAGGGTAGGCACTCCTTCATTATGAGTTTCAAAGATGATCGTCAAACCGACTGGCGCAATACATACCACGTGTACGGATGAAGAGGGCCTGGACCCAACGTGCCTTCCAAAGAACGTCGGTAATGTTTTTGCACTCCCACGTTTTTAAACGCCAAGATACATTCACTGCCATGAGCTACAGCTGATAAAAACTAGTGAATCAATAGCTGCCCACAGACATTAATTTCAGTCTACCTTCTATCTCCCTTGACATTTACACGCCAGCATTAGCAGCAAAGTTATTTATACCTTCAGCTAAATATTTTTGGCACAAATAATTATTCAAATATTCCTACGCCAAACTTTTCCCAAATGGAAAGATCTTTAAAGTGAGGAACTATTCATTAAAGAAACATGACCCAGCTGCACTATGGCGTGCGCGGGTTAAGAGATTATCATAATCCCAATCTCAACATCAAAAGTGTAGATCACGTGCAGTAGGTTTCACGCCATGCAATGTTGAATGGATACTTGGTTCTTCATTCATGGCCTCTCTGATTCTGGTATATATATGCAATTTGATTGCGTCTGGGATCATTTACACGGTCAATATGTCGAAACACGAATCTTTCTGCAACAAACTGGCATCAAAGAAATGTTCCAGCCAACCGAATTTCAAATATCGGGCGCCTGTTTTTTTGTTTTCTTTCCTGGCATACGCAAACAGCATTGGTCTAGGTTAAAGAAACACGTAACTCTAGCCGTTCACGCGATGAGATTTTTACTCACTTTTTTTTTTTTTTTTCCCTTCTGACGTCCTTCCAATTAAAAGTGAAAGTTCAGTTTAAAGTGCCGTGGCTTTTGTCGGTGCCTGTTTGCCTTCTGTTATTTCGTACATATTCGCCTTGCCGTTTCTCTCATTGCTCCACGACAAATTTCATTTTTTCAAAACCGACCAGCCTCACAACAAGATAGGTTAAAAGAGCCTCCACTTACTCCTCTGCCGGTGTCAAATTTAATTTTCCATGCTGTATATTTTTTTCTCTTGCCTTGGAATAACACTATTTAAAACAGAGCGTTCTTGACGCCTCTGTGTTTTCCTTCTTGTTTTTGTGTTGCATATTTAAATTTATTTTTGTTCCAGCATTCAAGTCCGATTTAGGCCGAAGAGTTTGGTGTTGCTGTTGTATTAAACGTGGTCTTTAGATAACATAATCAGTTGTGTACACGCTGACGAGTACACATAATACATATTGGTTATTTCAGCACCTATTGAGCCTGAAGGCATGTCTTGCCAGTCAACGATATCATTTTGACTCCTGAAACCGTGAAAGCTGGATTTCTAAGGTCCAGTTATTTGAAGTACATGTACTTCATCAAAATAGGAAATTGAAATCTAAATTATGATATTGAACTGCAATTCAAAGTGGCTCATGGAAAGCAGAAATTTAAAAGTGATGAAGGGTCATTAAAGAGCTCACAGCAATGCTCTGCCTGGACCAAAACGATGGTGATATGACCTTCTCCGTTTGTTTCTCTAGATAAAACGTACTCTAACTTCAACTCACTGATACCACAATATTATGTACGGTGAAACTCGCTCCTGCATGCAAATACTTTGTGCTTTTTTTTCCATTAGGCTTTACGTAATCATTTCATTTCGTAACTCAGCATGGTCGAGGTTAAAATAATTGGACAGAAATTTATAACTCCGCTAAAAACCTTGTCCAGTGAATTGGGATAATTTAGCCGCCCCAACTCCCGTCGTCAGCACGTAATGCAATGTTTATGAAGCACACATTACTAACTTCTCGCGTTGTTCGCTGCCATCTTGGCTACGATCAACTGCTTCTCAAACACACAAAGGCATGGGATAGCGAATGACGTATGCACGTATCACGAGGGACCGCGGGCAACTCTATGGAATAACTAACTACACATCTTTTTTTTCCCCCTGTGTTTAGGATGTGGGTGGCGATAGGGAGTGAAACAGGGTATGGAAGAAAAATGCTCATATCACAGCCATTAAAATTTTCTACAGCGTTCTGGCCGACCACTACATTATTACATAATAATTGGTATATGAATGAAAAGCGGTCCCAGTTTATAGCTGTTGAAATTTCCCAGCACTGCTAACAGAGACTGTATAATTCCGAGTTTGATGCGAAGCAGTTAAGGACTTCCAGCATTAATTTTAACCCTTTGATTTCTCCAGCTGTCAACAAAACAGTACCGGGCACCTCCTACCATATAAAACCGCAAAAAAAAACATTTGGTCCCCTTAGAATGACAAGGTTTTATCTCCAAATTTGGGGGGCTGAACTGAGTTACACATAACACCTACCGGGCTTCTCCACTGTGTCTTGTATGTCAAAGTACTCAGAGTTTCAAGCAGGTTCGGTGTGTAATTTGCAAGTACTAATTACTTTTTTTTTTAAGTATCTGAAAAGGTTATGAAATCTATCAATCATCAATTTCTCAAAAGCCGATGGGAGGTAGTTTGAACTCTTGTCATTCTATGGGGACGGTCTGTTACTAAAAGGCTCGAAAACTACTGAACGGATCTTGCTGACATTTGGCATAATTTATGAAGAACTGAAACACGGCTTCGGACCAAATAGGCTGTATGATGTAAACACTTTTTTTTACAGGCTACAGAAACCATTTAATTCCCAACAATGTGAATGGGCCTTAAAACTGTTAGAGTATATAATTATATAAGATTAAAACAATAACAGAAAAGAAGAAGACCACTTACATCTGGATATTCTTTAACTGGCACAAATAATTTCTCTTGTAACTGGACCACTGGGCCGATGGGGTCTGGGAGATCGAGAACATCACGCTTGCCTTGATGGTGAAATAACGACAATCTGACCCTGTTGATTTCTGAAATGACAAGCATCTGGTCGGTTAGTTATGTATGGCACAAAACATTCATTTTTGGGACATTGGGACAAGACAGGTTCACATGACATTGTAACACCGGAGACGAACGCATTTAATGAAAGAACCAGCAGACAGGCGATATGGACTGTCGCGCATATTCTCTAAAAGATCTGGCTGTGTCTGTCAGGTGCTTTTTACGATGGCTACCACTGATGTTTTTCAAAGAAATAGAACATAACAAAAATTAGCAGCAAATGCCGTACAAAAACGAGGGCAAAAACAAAGAGAACGGGACGACATGATGGCTATCTGTATTTGGCGTTTCAAAAGTACAGTCACTGTCATTTGTACTATAACAGCAGTCTATTCTACCAAACGGGAGAGTTAAACCTCACGATATAATACATGTAATAGTAGGAGCATGTAACACAACAGATAAACGTTAAAACATACAATGGGCAAGGCTGAATGTGATATTATAGTAGCAAACAATGATACTGCTGGTCCGAAAGATTGGCATCACAGTCATATACATGTACGTATACAGAACTGAGGACGTGATCTGCAGGCAAACAAAAACGAAATGAATGAATTTTGACACCGCATGGCAAAATACAGACCCTAGCAATCACATAACGACTGATTATACAACTGTCAGACAGGCAGTGTCCATGTAATAATTATACATGTTCATTCTTTCTAATCTCAGCTTTCTTTCTCGGTTTTTATTTTCTAAGCAGAACCGAGTACTTATAGTAAGATTTTATTATGTGGTCCTCAGAGAAAAAGAACAATAAATTCTGAACCTCAGTGAGGATTCGCTGTAAAAGTTTAACATAAAAAATGTATCAAACTAGGAAGTCGAGGAGGTAAGTAAACATCGTAGATGTACCCTGGGTATTATACGAATCAGATCAAAACGGGCTGAAGAAATAAAAGTTTATGATTTTTTTTTTCCTTAATTTTAATTGCACAACGCACTCATATATTATATTACGATATCGCCATTTTTTTTAAAAATAGAAGTAGCAGAGCAGACAAAAACACTGACATACAAAATAAGGCAATTTGAATGTCCCTCTTTCTTGAATACGAAGTGAACAAGACATCTACAGTGTACGATTATCGGCAGGTGCAAGAAACATAGCACAGAAACAGATCAACAACACTGATGTATGCGTGTCCTTGCATTTCCTTATTAAGTAAGAATTCTTTCGGCGACGGCAAATAACGAATTTCAGATCCCTAATCGCCTCCCCACTGGACATGTCCCGAAAGAAAAATCTGCAATGTGAATGCCACACATGTGTAACAGTAATACTACACCCTCCATGTCACAAAAAGATCAGTGTCTACTTAGACCACACATGGTGCAGGTCTGCTGGTAGAGGATTGAGTCTGTACGTTTGAAAACAAGAAATACAAGTAGGCAATAAATCTGGTGTTTGTATTTGTGGGATGAGAGGGGGCTGGCTGTTTATTTGGGAGTGTCATTTTCTTCTTTAAAAAATGCATAAATAAATCCGAGAGAGAAAAGCGCGTTCTCTGACACTATAGAACACTCCGGTTACAGGCAAGTTCACCCAACATAAAAAAATACTAGTGCCGACAAGTATCCGACGTGTTTTCTGGACTGTGACAACACATATCCACAGTTACCCAGACATATCGCTGTATGTCCAGAAATCTAGATATAAAACGTTCTACAAATAAGTTTCACATAAAGATTTGAAAGGAATATTTACGAACACTCATGGTCCAATTCAAAAGATTATGGAAACTGTTGTAGTTCCACATGAAAGCTACGGCTTTTCAATACTATAGTGTTTCTCAACCCATGCACGAAGGCGAGAATGCACTGTCATGACGCCAGGGAAAGGCTTCAGTGCATGCATCAAAATTCAAGTACTCGATGTTCTACATTCAGTGCACAAAGATTAGTACGTGTTCATACGGCCATTTGCTGAGACCGTGGGAATGCAGTAAATATTAACTGAGGTAACTATGCCAAACAACTAAAACATCATGGTGCAAGTCTGGGTCGGTCAACTGGTCATTTTTTCTGCCAAACACACACACAGGTTCAGTCATTAATGCCCTCCCTCTCCCTATGTCCATGATCAAAATTATCATAATCTTGTGGCCGATTTTTTCTGTTTTGTTTTGTGTTTTTTTTTACCCGTGAAATGTTTTTTTCTCATTTGCTTTTAAAAGTAAGTCTTCGATAATTCTGCTGGAGTTCTCGGGTCCATGAAAATGAAATGGACTTTTTTTTTTTTTTTAAATCATTCAATCTTCTAAACGATTTAATCGTTACATAACACACCATTCCCTGACAAAAACATACCGTGAAAAATTATTGCAGAGGAAACAAATTTTAAAAATTGTGCTCAAAAGAGAAAAAAAGGACAGACCAACAGACAGGCAAATAGATAATACATTCTCTGAGGCACTCAGTAAAAATACTGGTACACATATTAAGTGAAAACGGAAGCAGCGCTCTAGACACTAATTCGCTGTAGTGTTCCTTGTTCACTTGTATAACTCGTTTTGGAGTGCCATTACTGTTACTGGTAACGCAGCAGTTTCGGTCTATCTCTCATCAATACATGTACTATCTCAAGAAAATTAAAGATAAAAATGTCCTTGCCTCCAGATCAGAAATGGAATACAGAATCTGCTTCTTCAGACAACAGCGATGCAAGTTACTGAATGGAAGAACCAAAAAGTAAAAGTGGAAGAAGAAAAATGTGATTAGCTGGTTGAGAAAACAAGGTTCCAGATGGCTGTACATCTGTGCATGGCGTGGAGTGGGCGATACGTGGAGATACACCAGATTGCCCTGTTGCCTTTTGTCTTGAGGATTTGTGTCAGTGTTGGCGATGACTGGAACGAAGGCAATCTTTGCCTGTTTGTCAACAGATGCCTCATCACCACCAATTTTGATGACGTAATCAGCGCTGTGTGAACAGGTGGTGACATAATTCAAGGACCCCTTGTCGTTAAGCTTGTCAAGCCTTCAATGGACTTGCATCAACATCATCTCAGGGATAATTTTTTTTTTCCTTTTTATGACGGCCAATTTACCCGGTAGTTCTTACCAAAACGGCTCCAGAATTTTCTTTGCTGCTCCTGAAATTATCCCAATGTGGAATGCGCTGATTAACCAACGCTGGGGCCTCTGCATTTACACAAACCAAAGGAAAACAAAAGATATTTTAAGTTTGCTGCATCTAGGTGTTACAAAACCATAAGTCTCGCAACATTTTTCTTACGTACCAACCTGCAGATCAGTGTCATGCATGGGCGTTTTAAGCAAACAAACGGACAGAACTGACCAAAATTAATGTTATGCATAAATCCAGAGTGTCTTTGATGTTTTTGTTGTTTTTTTTAATGAAAAAATCCAATAATCACCATAAGATCTGGCCATGCCTACATGTGAAGTTACCTCGAATACAAAATCTGTCATTCTCTACTGAATAACAGCAAATGATGGCACGTTCACTCCACCTTTTTTGTTTTCTTGATATCATACCTGTTAATCAACAGCTGCCACGAAGACGTATCTGCATAGCAAAAGGTACATAACCTCCATACACTAGCTAAGCTTTCCTTCTTTTCAATTCTTGGCTCGAGAGAAAAAAAAAATCGAAATATTCAAAAAATTTTGTGAAACATGGCAAAAACGCTCAAGGTCAATCAATACTATGCTCCAATTTCCATTCATGATTTCATTTCCCGGATATCCAGATCGACCTGCCCCATTAGATTTGATTTTTATTTCTCGTCGCATGCGTTTTTTTTTTTGTTTTTTTTTTTGCCTCTACATTAAATATCCACTTCAATTCTCGAACAAAACAGCCAGCTGAATGAACACTTAGTTTTTAAGGCCCTCGGTCCCGGAACATAAAACGTGTGTCACAGAAAATAGCAGGTCTCAGAAGACAAATTCCCCCGGTCCTATTGTTCTGTTACATTCTGTTTTTCGTCTTGCTTTTTCCTAGTACAATGTAACCGTTATCGTGATGACGTACTTTCATCCAACTCAAACTCAAGACTAAATAAAAAGAGGGACAGGAACGTCGCTGTAAAAAACATTTTTTAAAAAGCTATCAATTTACAAGAATCATTAGCGACCGAACAATTTTCATCCCTTTCATCCACTTGTTCAACAGCATTCCTCGCAATTTTATTAACCGTGTTTCACAGTTCGTTAAAGTACACTAGCAAAAGAGGCCTGCCAAAGACACAACCACGTGTATACAATTTGCCTTTACGCTGATCTTTATGAAGTCTCCATCAGGTCCTACACTAGTCTGCACTGGCATAGTTCCAACATGAAAGAGGCCAGCACGGTGTTAATGACAAACTTGATACGTGTACATGTATCTGACGTGATTGTCTATTCTATGGGCTTTAACAGGCAACAGGGAGTTAATCAAGATGCGGCTGATCATTCTTCTTTCAATGACGCCATGGGGGAGTTCCAAGATGATGTCGGTCATTTATAACCAGTGCGAACTTTCCGTGCCTAACATTGTCATATCCATCGGAAAGTTCTGAAAACTTGTCTCCCACATAAATGTAAAACTTTCACTTCTTTTTCTCTCTTCGTCGTCTATGCCACGTCAGACTAACGATGTTCTAACACCAGACAAATCTGATCTCGTCATGACCGGGACAGAGAGCACTGGATCAGAGATGATGTCCCCTATCGCCCTAGTCACATCTAACAACGTCACTTGGTCCCTAAATGGCTATAGACGACCGTGCATAGCTCGAGGAAATAATGACTACTGGCCAGACAACACTGCAGTTCTGTTATGCTATCTCTGTCGTTTTGTTGGGTTTTTTTTTTTTTTTTTGCTCCGTCCTCCAAGTGAACATTTAAAATTTCAGACACTTTTCTTATTAGAGGATGGGCTGATATTCCGACAAATAGAACAACCGTTTGTTGCTTTTGTACATCATGACGTTAGCGAACATACTTTCTCAACCAAAACTGAAGAAAACATGGAGATTTTACCTAACTTACTAGCATTTCCCTCTGATGCCGTCAGACTACTTTTAAGAAATTAAATTTGCATACAGTGCACGTCATATATTAGAGACAGCTTAAAGTAAAAAAAAAAAAAAAAAGCTGAAATATGGAGACGGGGAGCGAGAGAAATATGTTCATTAATTATACCTCTGCCTGTTTCATCTCTAATTTTGTATAATTTAGACATGGCAAAACATTGGCTTCCATTGACACTGTTGAATAAACATGTACTTCCTTCAATAAATCACAATAGTAATCACTGTGCCCCCCTTCTAGAAAGATAGACCAATTTCCCGTGCTATTAGTATTATGATGAAACTATTATGAGAAACAAATAATACACTGCTTCTTTTTCAAATAGTGAGTCAGTTTTCAGCGTCCGTGCTATCAAAAAGGACACAGCCAAACAAAATCTTTGCGTCACAGCTTGCCAGATTCATAATTAAAGCGGAATGGCTTGATTCTGGTTTTAATTTTGAGTTTTTCCTATGCGAGAGCTTGAATTTGTGGACAACGTTGTGACAAGAGCAGACAAACAAATACGAAAAATCGAAAATGACACACAGCTGTGGGCGATAATAACGATGAAGTGGAAGAGCATATAATGAGGAAACACAGGCGGGGAACAGGGGAAGAAGAAACTGCAGTATTTTCATTGCAAAAATGAAAATATCCCACTGCTTTGGGAAAAATAAAAATAAAGAATGTATGGACAAGGAGGACTCGGAGGAATAGAGTTGACAAAAGAAGCGATGAGGTCTCTCCCTGATGACCCCAATCTTCACCTCTACGGCGTGATTTATCTTCCGGTCTGTCTGCTATGTGCAGGATAAGAAAGGGATTTACATTGCCTTATTGTGAGGGGGTGAATGCAAAGAGGAAGCGGGTTAGAAGGAGGAAGAGATCGGGAATTTGCATGATTGCTATTATAAAGGTAAGAAGCGCGTCTGGCACGCTGGCGAACAGAGAGTTAGGACCAGGAGTGAATTGAGTGGTGGCAGCGATAGCTCACACTTATCGGAAATGAAATTGCGAGATCATACATATGGATTCGTCTAAGCAGCGTTTTGGGCTCTTTCACTTTCCTCCAGTGTCACTCAGAGACTGCTGGATACTGAAAGTGGGGGGGGGGGGGGGGGAAATGCCTCGTCTTCCGGTGAGGAGGACAATTTAAGACAATCATAATGCTCTTACAATGGAGGATTTTTTTCCTGTGAAAAATCACGTCCAGGCGGGAAAAGCATAATTTCATTTATGATGTTTACGTGTATTTGCCCCACCTCAGGACCGGGAAAATTCCGACTACATACTGCTAAACATCACTATTAAACACAACGGACGTGTTTAAGTATTTCAGTGATACAGGCGTTATGAAGGGTTCAACTCCCCAGAAACATACCATTAAATTTCACAATCTCGCGACCTTAGTTGTTTCTTCTGTCTCGATTTTCTGAAAAAACTGGAGATCTTTTAGTGCTAGAAAGGGTATAACAAAGGCATTTTCAGACACTTGTTTAAAGTGCGTTGAGGCACTTATCAAGCTGTTTCACAGCCTCGATTTATTCAAACTCCTTATCATAATACCAAAGCCCCACACGTTTAACGTCGAATTTCTCAAATGTGCAAGAAGAGTTGGAACAAACAAGAACTAAGGTCGCGATATCTTAAGAACTGTTCAATAGGCAGTCTCTCCCGTGGGAGTAACGAGTAACGGTAACAATGCCCTGGGAAATTCAATGACAGAAACGGGACAGGTACGCAAGGCTCTGCTGTCTCCACAGCCTCGTGACACGGCCGTCTAATCCAGCGCCAACACCAAAGTCGGCTGACCGTGTCACACCTCAGAAGGAAGAAGGGCTGACATAATCTGACACATCCATATTTAATGTGTCATATATGACGTGGTTATCATCGGTGGTTTGTCAGTCACCTGGTGTGACCCCTTGTAGTGACATTTGGGGCATGGAGAGGAGATGATGTATGCTGGGCTCAGTTCGCTCTGCATAGCTAGATCTAGATCCACCTTGCCTCGGGCCGATGCTTTTTTCATCGTTGTAACGCGACGGTTCGAACCAACTGTGACACGCGTAAAGTATGCAGGTTAATGCGGTTAAAGCTGTATTATAAATTATAAAGATCGCGGGTGACGCTGGATGCCCGATATGCACATATAACTGGCATCTATTGTAGGGTAAAGATCAAAATCCCTTCTCTCCCCATCACTGCACACATTTAAAAAAAGAAAAAAAACCGACCCGCGCTACCATCTGTAGCGGACAGCAAGGTAAAAAAAATTTATTCTAACATCTCGTTCTAACCCTGGAACACAAACATTCTGCATTAATAGTTTATTCCGCTATCACGACATATTCCTTGACATTATGACAACCAATAGAACAATATGAACACAACCAGGGAATTGTATCGCTAGGAAGGGGAATGACAGAAGCATCTTAAATATTTAAAATCGAATTATTCACGGGTAGAACAGACATGCCAATCAAGAAGTTCTGGCATTCCTAGTTCTATGGGTGTCAAATGGCATGTATAGCGAGACTGAAAAATGGAACAAAGATGACCATTTTAGCTACAGGGGGAAAAAAACCTCAAGTTTAAAAAAATATATATCATTTTAAAATACATGTAGTTTTGGTGGTTACGTGTGTGATGTTAATCCATTTAAGTCACGCATTTGCGACATATTAAGATCTGCTTACTACACTGTAATTTCACCTTCCATAACAAATAAATAAGAAAAGAAAAAAATTAGACATCCCAAAGTGTTACTGTTGCTACTTCGTAAGCCACCAAGAAAGACGTAACCAGAGCATACAACTAACAGCACTTGGAGTACAGTGATATTACACAATCATACAACAAATCGATCAACTCGCGGCCTCTGGAGTGCTTGCATTTTTGTAAAGTTGTATTTCTACAAGACAGATAGGATACGTCAACATTAACCATCAACACACACAAGAAGAGACCAAAATGGTCCCTAGTAAAATAGTTTTGTTTCCCCTATCTTGTCTCGCTCCATTTAAGTGTTATAGTAAATAATTCAGTTTCAAGCAGTAACAATGTGTTACTTCATTTCAAGAGTAAGACTGCTAACGCTCACCAAAATAATGCTTCATTCTCCCACCACTGCCACTAATCCTCTCTCCATCTACTCCGGTACGTAACAAAGCCAAGGAGTGTCCGCCTTAAGGCGTCCAACAGGCCCAGAAAGTAATACTGTGCCTCGCAAAGAAAACTGCCACGGCGCCAGAATGTAGTCCCAAAACGGAACCATTCAATTTCTTTCAAGAAGTTTGTCAGTACTTTCATCATGCTGCACTTAAAACTGGCCACCATTTCCCATCAATAATTTAAGTCCTTCATGGAATTCTCATCATAAATTATACCGTTCATCAATAACTGCTGCACTTCCATGGTGTTAAAAAAATGTTCATTAACAAAATGTAGCTTGCCCGAGCTTGTCGAATATTTCAATGCCAAACATTCAACACGATTAAGTGGTTATTGCAGGAAAATTTCTTAGTAGAACAGACTCCGGGGAAGAAAAAACAGACCCTCCCCCTGAGACCCTTTTTCAAGCGTCTTTCGGAACCGGACAAGCCAGCATTGCAAAGCGACTATTGACACAGAGGCTCTGGACGCATCAGCCTGAAAACTTCTCTATTGTGGACAGGGCACAGAAGTCTTTCCCTTCACATGGTTACGGAGACTGCACACGCTTTCATTCTCGCTCCCCTCTACTCCACTTGAAAAGACAGAACTATTTATCTCTAGTTCACCTGTTTAAGAAAATCAACTTAAAGCGCTCAACCGTGATGACCTAGATACCATTATGTTAATCCGCCATTATTTACGAGAAGATGCACATGAAGCTATGCTGAGATACTATCAAATGCGTTTGGTTTTGACAGTTATATGCCTATCTATATACATGATGTAGTCCGCTCCTATTTCTAGAAGGCATCAAACAGCGGTCATAATAATTATGATGACCAGAAAACCAAGTGGGAATATGGGTCCCTTTTCGACACCTTGACTTTGTATGTAGAAATATGCGCCTCGTGTCACATGAGTGGATTAGTACTTACAAAAATACCTGACCAATTTGGCACAAGGACAATAGCTATTCTTCCCCCTGGAGCAACCCAACCGGCCAAGAAGCCGGTCCACCTCTGGTGAGAAAAACCGCTTAATGGTGCCCAGAAACTAGGTATGTGGACTGGAAACTCAAAGTGGGGGGGGGGGGGTCGCTCTCGTCAAAGGCGTGGACACGTGTGTAAGACATCAGTCAGTCACAGCAGAAACAGCTGGAAAACAGCTCGGATTCTGACGCAAAAAGCTTTGGGGTTTTCCTTAGCTAAACTTTAAAATTTCCACAAAGTTGCTGCATAACGTTTTTGTTGTTAGTGTTGTCAAAACTATGATGGATTTGATTTAAGAAGACCCTCCCACGAAAACTTTCAAAAGTTTACTTCTTATAAAAGCAAAATAAATATTGTGGGAGAAACTGCATGCGTCGGGGGTGTGCTCACGCATTTTTTTTTTCTTTTGAACAAGCAGTGGTGAGCATTCATAAAACATAATCAATAATGAGCCGTTATTATGATGATCGTTTACCAAGGGGTAAAGAATTCAACATCTAGTTAGACCACCTCCCTCTGTGGTCTATACCAAAGTGGAAGTAGAAATGACGCCAAGGAGAGAGCGGGGCAAGTCCGGACCCGCTGGGAAAGTTCTGCCCCCGTCTTACGCCACTTAATATACTCGCAATCCCCTCCGGGCTGAATACAGCTAATTAAGTCAGTCCCTGACAAGCTACGACATTAGCCAGCAGAAAACGTTATGGCTATTTCAATACCATAATCCGCCGAATGTTGAAAGGACTTCTTACACAGTCATCAGATAGAGTTCTCTCCGACTCCCTGTCTTACACTATAGTCCCACTCGCGTCTTGTAAGACCTGCTCTGCTCTGGTGTAGACAACTCATGACCTGAGTTCTTGTTTGTTCCAACTCCACTTTTTGCACAACTGAGAAATTTGACGTTAAACGTCTGCTGTTTTCGTTATTATGATAAGAAGTTAGAATAAATCGGAATTATGAAACAGCTTGCTAACTGCCACAACGCATTTTAAGTATGTGTCAAAGTGTGGATTTGTTATGAATACCACTTCTACAAACAAAAAGACCTCCAGTTGTTCAGAAAAAGGAGACGAACAAACAAGCACTAACATCGCGAACTGCTCAAGAAATACTCTGCTCTCTTTCCTTCCCATTATGTTTTTTAAAAAAAACAAATTGTCACCACGTTCCGCTGTACTGTATTATCAATTAGAATCAACATAATTTATGATGGTAAACTTGTATTCATCTTCTCTCAGTGGAATATGTTTGAAACCAGCAATACGCGTCGTTCTTGGCCACATCCAAGAGTAAGCTGCCACCAAAACTAATACTGATCGAACACGTTTGGACAGGAATCCGCCCACATCCTACAGCGCGCCCCCATTTTTCATTATTCTCTGCAAAAATATATTATAGTACGAACTTCCTCGTGCCCTCTTCATTTCCGGCCCCTCCCCCTACACACAAACATATTTACAATAATAACTCTTGAGTCAAGTCTGATGACGGGTCTGCATTAAAATTTCCAGGATGACATTTATCCCTTGTTTGCTTCCGTGTCTTGTGTTTATAAAAATAGATAAATTCGAAAACTACTGCGTTTTCACAAAAAATCTACGGATTGATACAGACATTTCACTCTTTTTTTTTTTAACCGAATGCGTTTGTTGAAAAGGCTTCATAATATTTATTGGTTTTAATTGACCCAGCAGTAATGACCAAAAATAGAAGAAATAAAAATACACACAAACTAACACAAACGATTACTTACAAAAAGAAACCAAAGGAACAGGCGATGAAAGCCACTCTGATCCAGTGTCACTCAGTTACAGCAGGATTGATGTGACATAGGACCAGGGTGGCTTTCATCGCATTCTTTAAATGTCAGGATGTCACCAAACCAGGAAGAAGCTTTTTGCATCATGTTTTGTTGTTTGTTGTTTTTTTTTGCGAAACCAAATAAATTCTTGAGGAAGAGAAAAGGAAAAAAAAACGCCACGTGGAAAGATCAATACCCCCACAGGACAGCCGACAATAACGACGTAATTGTGCTTCAAAGGGTAGCCCAAATAAGGAACACGTTTTCAATAAACAACAGGAATTACATTTTGAAGTCCGGTTTTTTCTTGTTTTTTTTTTTTTTTAACCTTTCAAATACACAGTAAAATGTCTTTAACTTAATCTACCATTATGAGTATGTCAAACATCTCAAATTTGTTAGTTTCGTTACTTAGGAGACTTTGATACTGTATAAGCCTACTCTATTATCAAAGGCAGAAGAGGGGGGGGGGGCGGGAAGCATAGGTGTTTAACCACTTCCTCGTCGTTAGAGGCTTTCGTCCATTTTCATAGTGCCATCAACTGCGTCCGGGCTGGCCACTCTATGAAACTAATGCCTGGGCCCCAGACAAAAGGGAAAGAGGTGCGGGCTAAATCAATAACATGATCAGGGTCAGCTCGCTGGAAAAAGCTATACTGACCACCTTGATGTAATCAATCTAATTACATCACACTCCCGTTTTCTGTAGCCCGGGGACCACTGGTCAGTCCGTGACTAAGTGAACCAATAGCTATCAACGTAAATGCGCGATCATCATCAGGGAAGACAACCAATGAATAACAAATGAGGACAGAAAGTGGTATCAGAGGAAGAGTTAAGCCGGAATAAAGAGGTGTCGAGAAAACGCGTTTGGGAGCCAAAATTGAAACCGTGGGAAATTTCATTAGTCTTTCGCTTTCAGAATTAATGCCATAGTCTTTCTTTCAACATGAATCAGTGTAAGTAACACAGTGTGGACGAAATCCAGACATCTCATACTATGTAGCCCTTTATTTTCGGGAAGACCAGTAAAATTTTTACGGAACTATTTAATTAATTCTATTTGTGGAATTCAGAAGTTCCGAATACGAAATTTTTTTTTTTAAAGTACGCAATTAGACCGTTATAGGCGCTAAGTGGCCGTTAACGTACCGACGCTCCGTAAAACCCAAACCCAAAGTAACATCAAACAGCGTGAAATTGTGAAACACAGCGGGACGCCCAGGCATATAAGCTCAGCAAACATTGAGTGCATAAAGAAACTCTTCCCTAGAATCCAGAATGGGGAAACCATCGGACTATAAATGTACAGACTACTACATTCTGATAACGCCCTTTAACAGCAATTACCGAAAATACTTCAGAGAAACTCAGTAATCCCCGACATGATTCTCTCTCGTGTCCGCAATGACTGGGAGTTTTTAAAATAATAAAATTATTTTTTTTTAAAAACAACACCAAAACTGAGCTGAGCGGATACTGAGTAAATCTTGGATTAATTGTACAGTATTTCTTCAGCAAACAAAACACAGACAAAGACTGCCAAATACACGCGCATTCCCTTCTCAATAGCAAACAATGACACAGACACACATGCACAAGTGGGACTACCACTGAATGGCAGGGCTGTTCTTGTCCGAAATGAATTTCTGTCTCTTTACTCTCAAACATTTTTTTTCGTTTTTTAACGGCAGGCAGGGGTGGGGAGAGAGAGAAGATAGAAAAAATGTCCACTTTCACGTTTGGCAAATAGAAAAAACCCCAGGATAGCCGCGAATGGGCCACCGAGCAATAACATTGTAGAAATGGTTTGGCGGACCAAGGGTTACTTCAACAAGCCATAAACCACACCGGCAACGCGCAGAACCCCACCACAGGCAATCTCGGGGATGGAAACAAAAATGTACAACGACTCAAATTTCTGCCTCTGGTAAGCCAGAATTTTCTCAGGACTTCCCCGTATATCACCACATACCACAATTCACTCACGCTAACAACGAGGAGCAAAGATGGGGGAAATGTAAAAGAAAATAATAATAATAATAATCGCATATCCAAAACGAACGCCTGCTACATGTTTGCCAATCTCGTTTTATCTGATTCGTGTCATCTCATGGAGGGGCTGTGCTGCGACGAATCAACACAAACAGCTTTAATTTTCCCTCTTTGTGATTAAATGTTGTCCTTCAGATTTTCGCATTGAACTATTAAATTCCAAAATTACTCAGGTATTTGGGCACATGCAAACGCTCCCATGGAAAACTGACCAGACACAGATGTGGAGTGGCCCGTCAACTTCCGACTCTCTAAAAGGATCGAACAGCTGCCTCGCCGCCCGATTCCTCAACATATGAGGGCAAAAAAATCCATGCTGTCATAATCACAATGTGATATGCATCGAGTATACACAGAAAAACACTGAATTCAACAAAACGACTTTAAAAAATGAAATTTGAGAGTTCGAGTTTGGAGAAAGCACGTCGATACGATAACGGCCATGTTGTGTGCTTTGAAGAAACAAAAGGACAGAAAGAATATAGCAGAATGCTAGGACAGAAGGAGGCCCTACCTACAGCGCCTACCAATCACCGGCCGACATTTGAAAACAAACGGGCAACAATTTGAAAAACATCCAAAAATTGAGTTTGACAATCGTCTGTCTCTCCTGCCAACAAACTTTATACGGAAATTAGCAGTTCACTATTTTTGCAAAGCGATAAACCTCTCTGACAGCTTCCTTTTCCTCGCTCACCCCGAGAGAACTTTTTTTATGAGAACACTGGTTTCTCAGCCAGAAACTCGACCAATACCACCCACATGTTTTCTCCAAATATACTATCGTATTCCTATTCCCAGCTTCCGGGTAGCTCCCAAAATGCCTGCCCTTGTAACGAGTCGAGGAGTCGGCCGAGCTCGGAAAGTACCAAAGCGATACGTTTGCTGGCATCGGCGGTCTTTAAATTGGCAATTAGTGCCACTGGATGCCTGGTAGGGTGGTGGCCGAGTTGGGAGTGAGAGCTGCTGATGTGGGTCCAGTTGTGGTCAAACAAGAAACAGGGTCAATAACTGGACTGGATAGTTTTACACATCGGACAGAAATGGTCAATGCGGTCTTTTAGTTTAAGTGGATACGGTTTCCACTGATTCCAAGCACTCGTATCCCTATCGCATTGGGCAAATCATCTCAAAATGTCTGGCTATCCGGGCAGTTGGTCAATAATTTCAAGTGCGATCTGCGCTTTACAAAGTCCCTCTGGAACTTCAAACAATTTATGCAGGTGGGTTATTTATATTATGTTATCTGGGACTGAATGCATCCCCCCAACCCCCTTAAGAAAAAACAAATGACTTCTAGATACTATTCTTTATCCCACAGAGGAAACGTCAAGGTATCACCCTCTTCTCCCTCCTATTGATTACATACTATGGACACCAGTGAACCTGTACAGACATGCAGTATTCCACACTGTAACAATTTTATAATCATTTAAAACAATGCTGGAAAGAAATGCACTGTTTACATAAATACCGGCGAATCGAAGTTTGCTGGTTCTTACACAAGACGGAATGATTTCCTGCCTTCCCCTCCCCTTTCCTGTTCAATGTTTACCGGTTCCTTTGAGGAGTTTAATTACTACAGCTGAACTTGGCATAGTTTACGTATAAAAATCTAGTTCCTGGAGAAAAAGATAGAAACGCAGAGTATAAGACGCGCAGAGGCGTTGAAATTGCACATGTGTGTACATGACCTTGACTCGTGTCGTCATAAATACTGACTCAGTACGCATTTATGGAAATAATGTCCAGACAAAACTGACAGCACGATGGATGTGGAGACCAATAATCGTAACCTTTTATACCATGTAAACAATACCATATAGATCTAGCCTAGTTTGCGAGTTTTCAATTTTCACTACCAGTGGCACTGAAAAGAAAAATTAATTACATCATATATATCAGCAAACACAGATCTTTTCTGGTGTGAAATTATAATGATGATCAGAGTGGGCTGAAAGACAAGAGAAAATGAGAAAGAAATACAAAACAGCACAAAACATTACCTGCATCCCGGAGCTATAAGATTGTTTGGCTGGGAGGGCAAAATTGTAGTAGAATTTTCTGGAACTCCGGCTTATCAAACCTCTCTGAAGGTTGGGAAAGAGGAACGAATTTGGTTTACTGCTGCCAGTATTAACACAGTGGTATTATGGATGGTTATGATTAAATGCCAAGTCGTAGTTCTTTGGTTAAAAAAAGGTACAAATCTATTTAAAACGATGATAAATACTTGGATGTCATGGTTACCAGTCATGAAGATTATGAAAGAAAAGTTTAGGTTTGTGTACATGATGAGGAGCTTTAGAGGGCAAACGTTGAGGAATTAGTAACATTACACAAACATGTTTTCTAGTCAGGATAAGAACAACACGGCACAGTGAAAGGAGCAGCTCAGGTGACCCCAAATACAAGAACTACAAACACGAGATCCCCAGGTGTGTGTTGACAGAGAACATGGGCGGAACTGTGACACAGAACACTGAACAAGGGAGGACAAGTGTCCACACGGTAACGCTAGTGATAATACAGACTATCGGAAACTACAACAGATCCTGTTCATAATTTAATAGGGAAAGTTGCGTTATCCCTTGAGTTTTAAGAAATGCCCTGGCAAATAATTTAAGAGGCCCTACACCTTCACTTCAATTCCGTCTTATCAATTACGCATGAAGCCCATGGTTCAAGCACATCCCCCCTCCCCTAATCTTCAGATAGCAACCCAAATGAATTTTTGAAGTTACTGCAAGCGGATGATTCTCTTAAAATGTATCGTTTTGTTTTATTGAAAAACGATCCACGAGATTACATCAACAATGAACATAAACACAGATTTTACAAATAACTATAATACACGTAGGCTACCTCTTGCACATGAATCGTTGGTACTGTAACGATACAGACACAATGCAGTGAGTTCTGTTTCGTTCAGCATTTCTTAAAACGCAGTGTTCCCATTAAAAAAAAAAAAAGATACAACTAACGCAAATGAACCTCAGTTTCTACCCGACTCCCGGAGGCAACGGTATGGACTTTTGTCGTCCAGTTTACTACTGTGTGAAGCCAACACGTTTCCAAATGTTTCCCCTTTCTGGTAAAAACTTTAATCACAATACACAAGATTACTTAATCATGAGAATAATAAATTCTGGGAGTCCGCCATATGAAACAACAATCATCAATAAACACACAGTCAGTCTCGGCATACCATTACAAGTGTGTATTCAAATTAAGGAATTAAACAATGAGGTAACATCCATATTGTAGTACTAAGTCTACAAGCACATGTGAGGGGTCACTGAAGAAGAAAAGTGAGGCAGAGAAAGGAGAAAGAAACAATAAGCTTCTATCTTTCATATATTGTGCCTATTCACACTACATACTTTAATAGCAAGAAAGTGCCCGAGCTCATCTAGGTGACGTTACTTTTCACATAGCCAAATAGCCATAGGGCCACATACACACAGAATCTACAAGCAACTGACACTACCATGTCTATGACGTTGACAGCAACAGCTGAATTTCACTGACATACAGAGGTGAACAATCTCTGACATGGGACAAAATGATTGGACAAGACAGATCGAGGAGACAACTCGCTTCAGTCACCCATGTTTCATAAATCATAGTCACCCACGTTTCCTGTTGTGAAGTTCACTTTATATGATTTCTTCAGGTATTTCACAAAATCTATTCTGTGAAAGCCTAGTATAACATTTATTCTGGCCATTTCATATGATAACATAAAGAAAGGTGCAAAATAAGACCTAAACCCAATCCCAATTGAAAACAAAAAACAAAAAAGGGAGCACACATTTTAATTTACTAATCATAATGCAATTATTGTTGCACTGCATTTAAATGAAAACTTTTGAAACCTCACTAAAATTAAGTTTCTAATTTTGAATTTTTTTCTCAGATTTTTATTTTCTGTGGTTAAATTTAAAATAATTTGCCACTCTTAATAAATGTTACCTGCCCCAAGATCAAACTTTTAAACTTTTCCTTTCAGTTAAATCTTCTAACAGAGAACTGACTATCTTTTCTATCATCACCGTTTTACATTCCTGCATAAACCCATAGACTATCATTTTACTACCAATGAAATAAATAAACAGAAATTCTTCCCAAAAAAACTTTATGATTGATGTGTTCACCACAATAAGCATACTTCGGGCAATATCACAGCGATTAGAAAACTAATAATCAGACCTCTGTATAAAATATGTACATTTCTATTCATCACTGGTTCATGCCGAAACAATTCTTTCATATGTTCCAAAAGGGGGAGATTCTGATTTGCTGAAAAAACTCCCCTACTGAAAGATTACCAGTCATAACTCCCCTACTGAAAGATTACCAGTCATACAGTAAAAGGTTCACTAAAGAAATTTTATTTTTGATATAGAACTTGGTAAATCTGCATAATTATACTGAAGTCTTGGTCACTTTCCTGTATGGGGAAGATCCCGGTGTAATAATTTAATTGATCCCGGTGTAATAATTTAATTATTAATACTATTATAACAGTATTTTATATGCAACTTTCAAAAATCCTTTCCTAATCTCTACCTTCCTCAGAACCCAATTATCTACCACCAATGTAATTCTACTTTGATTGAAAGTTTACTAACCAAATGGTCACAACATTCACAGAGATTTAATACAAGAACAGCAAGGATTTATGAGTTTTTATAGAACTTAGAAGACTACATACAAAATTAAATTATGACTTTTTGACCCATGATTTTTACAATATAGGCCTACACCATATTCACAGGTTCTTGATCCAAAAATTCAGCTCCCATTATGTAATCTCTTACAAAAAACAAAATAAAAGTGAAGCATTGTCATGTTCAAATACATATCAATTTGTTGCATTTATTTAGATTCAGCTTTTAACCCCAGTTTACTTTGTTCATACATTTTCTCATCTTTCTGGGCTGAAATTTAATTTCTCACTTGAATTTGACTTTCTACCCATCTTTTTCTGGAACCTGGTATTTGGAATAACTTTGGTTGGACAATGTATTTCTCTTCACTGATCCATTATTTTTTCACTGAAAACACGGGCGACTGAGGGCAAGCCAAGGCTACACACACTTAACAGATGACAAACATTGATGAGCATACAACTAGGAAACAAAACATACAATTATTAACAATATTTCATCATTAACACAAGTTTTTTAAAAATGGTGAGCGGAGCGTGTCACAAGTCGACCCAACAGTGAGTGCATATAAATCTGCAAAAATACCACACTAGTTACAAGTACAATTAGGGTCCAGTTAAAAATTTGGTCAAAATAATGAAAAATAAAGTCATCTGAGGATTATAGGATTAGGCCTGCATGCAATAAAGACAGCTGAGCTTGAGATGACCGACAAACAAAAAGTACAACTAACCCCACAACAAAGATTAGTGAAGCAGACACATGACAATGTTTAGCTCACATTATGTTTTTAAAAAACATCATTTTCTAACTAACTGCTATCTGTGTAATCATTAATAATAGGCCCTAATTGCCTTTTTCAATCGTGAACAATGAAAAAGTCAAAACTGTCTCGCAGACTCAGTTCAATTTGAAGCTTACTGACTAGCCTATATTAAATCTAGCATCTAATTTCGTTAAAGAAATACCCGCAAATATCTTTTAGCATGAACTGTTCAACAGTACCAAATTGCTGAGATTTTTAGTTACTGCAATTTTTATTGCTGCACATTAATAGATTTCGTCGGCCTATCTGCCTGTGTTTACTTCGACAAATATCTGACATTTCACCTATTGGTAACATAGCCTGTCTGCATGCCAGATATGAGACAGAGAGTTGAACAACAAATTGTCATGACTATAGTAGGCCTATTTGCTAGTCTAGCTGTTACGTCCGAAGTGATGACAAGTTTATCTGTAGCACATACACCCAAGTGTATTAAGTGAAGATTGATATTTGATAAGGGCCTGATCTGGGACTCTAGGACACAGCGAAGACTTCCAGTGTTCTCGACTGCAATTGTTTGTTCTGGAGAACACCGTTATCTCTCCCTACTGACTCTCAGCTTAACGTAAGGAGTTTAAAAGAAAAAGTGCTTATAGCTAAAGCTCGGTACAGTGGGGCAAGCTTATCAGCAATGATTCTTGGATTTTAAACTGATATCTCAGGATCTTCATAGCCTGTTGATCTAGATCTAGATCTAGAATGTGTCTAAGTAATCTGTGCAGACCACTGTTTAGTGTTTTGCTGTTAGTTAAAGTTTAGTTATTTTAAATTATTTACTTTCAAATTGTTATCTGACAATGTTCCACTACTATTTTCTAACAACTTTCGACGTGGGCTTATCAAAAGTTTTAACTGAAAAACAAAATGGTAATATCAGGCCTATAATCAACCTGTCCAAACTTACTGGTCCTTAGCAGCGGTAAAATCGGTAAATTTAAATTTAAATGCATTCAAATTACAAGATCTACTTCCTCATTAATTTTTTTTTTAACAAAAGCGCCTCCTTATGGGTTTTGCGTAGATCTATATTTTTGTGCTAAAATCTGTGTATCATTTTCTATGGCCCCAAATCTAACCCAACTGTTGCGCAGTGGCCAGCTTCATGCTTCAGTGATCACGAGCTCTACCGTCGGCTACTTGCTAGGCAAACCGAGCTTTGCAAACCCTCGACAAAATGAGCCTCTCTTCTCAACTCTGGGGTGCACCGTTTCCAAGATGGCTGCCCCTTATTTTGGCTACCGAATGTGTCGGAATGCGGCTTCATGTCGCTTAGTCCGAACACTGACGGCACTTATGATAGCGTCTGCTGCAACTAATACTTGTCATAAATAACTTACATCCACGTTAACATGGAAAATAACTGTGCAAGTAACTTTTACACGAAACTTTCCCATGTCGCCCTCGGCTCCACAGTTCGGTCACTGTGTGCCGACGCTTGACGATGAGAGCGAGCAGCTAAACAAAATATTTCCGAGCACTTTCCTCCCTCGAAGACAGGACAGCCGACACAAGTGAATTAAATCCAAGTTAAACGTATATGAAAATATCCGACCGAACATGATGACAAACTCAAATTCTGCAAGAAATCCTCGTGGTCTTTCTGATGTTTCAGACTTACCTTCGTCTAATATTTTCTCCGTATGAATGAAAACATTTGGCAGGGCTTGTATTTGTTTCTTATCTTTTAGTAACTGTGCTAGATATTCAGGCGTGTTACGATCATCTTTGTTAGTCTCTGTCCCCATGTTAGCAAGCTTTCAGTTCTGTAGCAAAACTACCCGAGTTAACAAATGTTAGATGTTTTCCAAGCTTACAAACCACAACTCCCTAATGCGAATCCCCCTCTTTCCATCAAACTTTGTTTATGAACACGTGGGGTCACTGCGCATGCGCCGACGTGGCTGAGCGCACTCCGCTAATGGTGAGAGGGGGAGAAAGGTTCGCCGCCTAGTGCGCTCATTCGGAACCAGTAAGGGAAAAAGCTTCGGGTGCACAAAGAAGTCGGGGGAATATACAACACACCCCGACCAGAGAATAGGTAATCCGATTATAAATTACAAAACTGTACCAAAATTGAGACGGGCTTTAGCGTTGGGGCTTCAAGAATTTGGTTTTTCCTATTTTCCCCGATACCGGTACTTTCAATGATGAACACCCCTACCCGTATCGGACCCCGTGGCCCCTCCCAAAATAGCTCGGCTTTCGTTGGTGCTACCCAAGAATTCACGAGTTTTACTCGTTGATGCGCAACAGTTGATGAACGAGCTGGAGTGAGAGACGCAGTAGAGCAAAAACTTGTGAGCTTCGAAGATACTTTTTTTGTTCTGCTTTACCTCTGCAAGATTTTTTTACCCTGTGTTCAAAAGAACGCCGGCATCTCAACTCAGTGAGAATGACAGTTTTATTTTATGTATGTTTGCCATGGCATGCCTAAATAATTTCATTTGGGGGGGGGGGGGGGGGGGTTGTTTGATTGTTTTTGGTATGTAGAAACAGGGTCAGAAAAATAATCACAAATAGAATTGGGGGGGGGGGGCCAGAGAAGGGGGGAGGACGATCAGTTAGGGTAAAGGGATTGAACGACAAGCTCAACCAAAATGGCGTGGAGGGAAATGTATATATACATACATAATTCGACTGGCTATACTATGTTTAAAACTGTAAGGCAAGACTTCAACATGACACTTTCACTGTTAAAGAAAAAAACAACAAAAACAAAAAAAAAACGATACAAGGCTACAGGCCTATGTATTAATTCTAACATTAAATTTGAAAAAAATAAATAAATAAATAATTTTCAAGTGAATCGCTTGTTTCGCTCGTGGCGATAAATTTCAAGTGCTGTACGTGTGTTAATTGGATGAAGCATGCTAGAACTACAGATGGTTCAAAGAAAACCATATGTAATTCAAGAATCCTTCTGGATTTGTGACGCCAATCATGGAGTTCCCTCTTTTAAAACTGGTTCCATCTTTTTTTTTTTTTTTTGGATCAATCGTTTCGTCCCATTTGTTTCTTCTTCGTGTTATTCTTTCTTCTTCATCTTCTTCCATCTCATCACACTGTCTCTTTCTCATTCTTTTTTATTTCTTGCTTTCCTTCTTTCTTTCTTACTAGAGGTATTCGTGCACGTGTAGAAAAAAAAATCCAGCATTGTGTAAGACAAATACTACGTAGAGCCACAGCCTCAAATATTATTCTTTTCTTACCATCGTTTTCGCCCTGTTCTTCTCTTCTTCCTCATCATCTTCTCCTCCTTCTCTCTACTTTCCCCATTGCACACACATTTCTTCTCTCATCTTCAGTGTGTGCCTTTTAACTGACTTCCTTCGAATATATCCTTTCTTCATGGCCTTCTTCTCTCTCTCTCTCTCTCTCTCTCTCTCTCTCTCTCTCTCTCTCTCTCTCTCTATCTCTCTCTCTCTCTCTCCCTCTCTCTTTCTCTCCTCTCTCTCTTTCTCCCTCTCTGTTCTTCTCCTCTTCCTCAAAATCAGTCCCTCCGAAGCAGCCAAATGAACAGACGACACAATGATAACTCAACCTGACAAACTGGATACTGTCCACGAGAAGGGCTGAGTTTTGCTTATGTCATACTTAGCCAGGGAGAAAAGTAACATAAAAAACAGTGCTCAAGCCCTAGTAAGCTTTGCTTTTTTCCCCGGGCCAGAACCAGCAAGGAGTGAAAAAAGAGGAAGGGGCAGGCAGATAAAGCCTCCCATTATTTATATGTGGGTTTAGGATTCGCAAGACTTGTTTCTTTGTACGTACGCGGTCCCTGGGACTTGGACGAAGGCCACGCTTGGAGACATTCTTGAATCTACCCGTCCAGCCGGCAGATAATTTAACGTGGGTAACAAGTGAAGCGAACACACACGGACGATCACAAAACATTAGTCGGGTACACAGTTGCCACAGTGGTAGCGTACACAACTTTCAAGACAGTTCTGCTGCTGCTGAGTCGACGATCTTCGTCCTTGTTTCGTGATTTTCGAGCCCTGGCAGTTAGATCTCTTTTCTATTTGAGATATTTTGGGAAGCCAGACTTGTGTTTACCGACCTCTCCCCCCCCCCCCCCCTTTTAAAGTTTGTTTTGTTTCGTTTTTCTTCTTGCTGTTGTTTTCAAGTAGATCTAGAGCCGATGACTGTTGTGTGCAAATGTTTCCTTCGTTTCAAATGTACAGCCGTGTAAGTTTTTGGGGTATTCACGAGCACGACCCCCCCCCCCATCCCCTCGTCTTTCCTCTTTCCATGTCTCTCGGAATTGTCTTCTTCCCAAAACTCCATGCATATATATATATCCATTTTTATCCTTGCCTTTGTACCCGGAATGTTTCAAACTTATTGCACCTCAAGCTGTGGAAAAATTCCTGGGAGAAAAGCAACCGGAATGTCTGCTGTCTTTCCAGCGCAATGGCTCGTCGTGTCTGTATGTAATGGATTTGGCAAGGCCAAGGTTGACGGGAAGAGACGTATGGAAATGTCTAGTGCACAGACATGATGTAGGGATTCTTGTGTCCTTCCCGCCCCTTCGCTCCCAAGACCCTCATCCTTTCCTCCTTTCTTCTTTTTTCTCTTTTTCTTTTTTAACTTCTCTTTTGCCTTTCTGCAGCCTCGAAGATGTTACCGGCAAGGAAGAGTCTGTAGAACGGCAAAGGCAGAATCCTATTATAGCCCACCCCAGGTATTCTGCGATGAGTTCTTTTTTTCTTTTTTCTTTTTTTTTTGTCTTATGCACGTAGGCAAGCGAACAGTCATAAATCATGAGTGTCTAGGTAATTCTAGTTGTGCTGATGTCGTTTTTGGACACCATGTCATTTTGACTCACAAAGAAATTCTCAAGATATTGGCACATTCCCGAATCACAGTTCAAACAACTTTCGTTAATTGTTTTGAACGTATTGGTGTTTTCGGTGGGGTTTGAGGCTTCTACTGCAACGACTCCAAATTATTGGTTGCAGATGCTCTAAAGTACACGGTGTGGCATAAAGAGAGCCGTCATTGGCAAGGGCAGAACAGTCTATTCCTTTGACAGTTATGTATCTACAGCTCTTCCCAGTTACGATTGTGGTTAACGGAGGGAACATGGCAATACCACCGTGTGTTAAAGAAAATCTAATAAAATATTAATTTATACAGAATTAAAAGTCAAAAAAGAAAAAAAGACCATGATGTCAACTGGGGCCAAGGAGCAGGTTATAAACATCTTCAGATTTTAAAGGAAATGAGAGTTACAGCCCATCACTGTTCATATCTGATCATGTTCTGGGGTGAAAGAGTTGGTTGCGAAGATTACCTTGTCTCATACCTTGTACTTGCACCCATTACATGGTGTCACGGTGCATTGTTACGCCCCAGTTAGCCAGCTAATATTAATTTGCAGGGAAAATTTTATTCATAGGGAATAATCTATTGCGTTTCTCATCGGCCATCTCACTTACTGACGGCATCAATAATTTTGGCGGTTTTGAGTTACGGCTACCCACCATAGCTCATGGCGAGACCTACATTCTCATTCTTCTTCTTCTTCTTCTTTCGTTCACCAATCTAAATCTGCAGATTCGTTCTTTTAAGAAAATATACGGTTTTCTGCAGTTCTGGCAGAGCTCATAAAGTGACGTTTGGAACCTATAATAGTTTCGAAATTCTAAGCAGAAAAATCTTTGCCACACGCTGGTCTGCACATAAGAAATTTCAATCTCATCCAGTCATTGCTGCGCTCTCCACTAAAACGTGTAGATTTCACGGGCATCCGAAGAATGCATTATACCTGCAGATGCATGAAAAAATTATTTTCTGACGTGGACCAGCAGCGCATCTTGTCGATTCTGATGGAGACCGAAGCCTGCGAGTTGATTTAACAGATTTTTGTCTTATTTGTAGGGTTCGTATAGACATACTTTACAGTACGGGCCTTTTCCCGATCGATTTTTTAACTTCACTTTTACTCGAAAGAATCTGAGGGCTGAAAGCTAGCCCAAAGTGTGAAAAAAAAAAAAAAAAAAGTTGAAGGCGCAAAATGGCCGTTATCGTGCCGATTTATCGTTAGACCCAAACTCAGACTCAAACGTGTAAACTGGGGAAATTGTTGATACGCCAGTTTGTGAGGAGCACGGCGTTTTATGTGCCAGAGACTGAGCGCTCTTCAGTGTGGATTCATGTTCATGTCATATAAATATGGGTAGGAAAATGAATCAGCTTGACTTGCCAAAGATCTACCTTGAAATCTGCACGATAGATCTGAAACGATGATTGGTTTTTCATACGACCACTGAGGAGATATTTGCCCATAAATCCTGATGTCCGTGTCGTTGCTGAGCAATAAATGTGCTGAAATTGCCTTCTGCTGAAGGTGCATGAAGTTCCTCCAGTCTGTGTTATTATCATGCCGGCTTTACCAGAGGGGGGTGGATTGTTATTTGTTTCATAACTCTGGGTACATTTTTCTTTCTCGAACTGTTATTTTACAGAGTTATTACTTACCCTACTTTACTCCAACAAATGTGAGTGGGTCTGGCCAAATCTAGCTTTAGGCCAAAGACTAAATTCCCGAGAAAAGGCCTCCAAAGGTGGGGAGAGGGGGGCATTTAGAAAATTTAGATTTGCTCATGAAATGAAAGATTAACCATTTTTCTGCCTCCAGTTAAAATACCTTGCTTGAAACCGTCTTAGAAATATTTTGTTTTCTTTTCTTTAATAGGTATAAAAATTTCACCATAAGACCGATTTCGCCACCAATTTTACAAATTTTAATTTATCTTTTGGGGAGGACGAGACTTGGAATATGTTATCTAACAGCAGAGTATTTCTACAAAGGCCATTTCTCAGAGACAACTGCAAGAAGTATTACGTTACTTATTCTACTTTACTCCAACAAATCACATTTTGGAGAGGACGGGACATGGAATGTGTTATCCAACAACAGAATATCTCTAGACGTGCCAGTTCTCACAGACTATTGCAAGAAGAAATGCATTCTTATTACTTATTCTAATTTACTCAAACAAATCATACTTTGGAAAGGACGGGACATGGAATATAATTATTATCCAACATCAGAGTATTTCTAGACATGCCAGTTCTCAGAGACGGATGCAAGAAGCATCGCTTCTAATGACTTAGACTACTTTACTCCAACAAATCATATTTTGGGATCGGCGGGGCATAGAATAGGCCTGCGTTACCAAAACCCGAGACCCAGAATACCGAGGCGGACCATCCCTTTTTTCACTATATGTCCACAAGCTGAGCGCGTATAAACACGCCGAGTACTACTCACAGAGCTCTGTGGTACTTGTCTTTTTCGTTCAGTTATGAAGGGGTGTGGTGCAAATTTATGCATTGTTGACATGGATGATACTCGGGCAAGTCGAAGGACGGAATTTGGCGATATGAATGTCTCGGTATGCTGTGTCTCGGCTATAACAGCAGAGTAATTATATGTATATGCCGGTTTTCAGAGACTGCTGCAAGAAGTTCTCGAGAGCGAGACCCACCATTGGGGGGAAAAAGGAAGGAAGATGCATTAAATAACATGTACATGTACTGGAAAACATCGTAATGTAATTATGAATAATGATCTGACCTTAACCCTTTGATTGCCAATGCTGTAAATTAATGTTTGTACAATTTTGATAATGCGTAGACCCTACCAGTGCCGACTTTCTATGCAGAAGAAATGATTTGAAATGGTACTACATGTACAATAATTGTTTGTAAATGTAAGAATGATCTGCAGAAAAAATGCGATTTAAGGTGACCTAAACATGAACTTGTTCATATTCTGAGCCGGCACTGAAGGGATTAAAAATTGGCAGTGGCTACGTTTACGGCAGAATACGCTCATACCTCAATAGAACAAAAACAAACAGGAGTAAAGCCGAACAAGGGAAAAATGGTGATTTGTGTTCACTGGCTGCCGTAGACGTAGCCACTGCCTTAAAAATTTTCATGTGCATGTCTCATATCAGGATTTTGGAATTTCAACAAAAGAAAAGAAAAAGGCAAGAGGCAAAAAAATGCGGGAAAGGAGAATGGAGTTAATTGTTGGAGTAACAAACAAACTCAGACAGGGGAAAAAAAGAAAAAAAAAACGACAGGAAACAATGTAAAGTATGAGCCATTCACAAAACAAAACAAAAAAGCGAAACAAAACCCGAATGATTCATGCAAAGAAAATTATATCAGTGAAGAGCACACAGACAAGGAAACAAAAGGTTAATTATTATCACAGTCATCATCTTTATTATCTAAGTCATTAACATCGTACAAAAGACAGTTTTATGAAAGAGACAGCAAGAACGGAGAAGGAATTTCCCTGATACACTGGCTGCAGGCACGAAAAAATTAAATGCACTCGTTTCAGTTTTGCCCCCGTCTGAGGTTGTTTTGTGTTTTTTTTTTTGCTTTTTTATTTCTCGTCTTCGAGTTTTCGTTTGTTTTGGGAGAAAGACAGGGTTTTTACAGTTATAGGTTTTACACTCTTAAGGAAAATTACAGGAGATAATAATGTAGGATGTTTAATGACTGCCAGCAATGTCTTTTCTTGCAGTCTAGAAAATCCTAGTAACTCTATTTGCCAAAGAATGTTGTTACAAGTACATACCTCCCCCAAGTTTTTGCGCTATGTGGATTAACGCCTTTTGCTTCTGTGACTCCAGGGCTAGATAGCTGCCCCCGAAATACTCCTAACAACAGCCCTAATTAATTATTCTTTCAGATTTTCTCTTTGTTTTCCTCCTGTTGTTTTTTTCTATTGAAAGGGTAGGGGGCAGGGTTAGGGATTTGATCAGATTTAGGATTGAGGATATGGACGGGGTTAGGGATAGGTACCAATACGTACGCGCTCCTATCACAGAACCCTCGAGGGATGCACGTAGCCTACTTATAACAACAGCCGCTTAAGAAAATTGCGCGAGATGTGTTTGACTGCCAACAATGCCTTTTCTTGTAGTCTAGTAAAACCTAGTAAGTCTATTTCACTGAAAATTGAGAAAAAGAAAACAAGAACGGATTTAACTCTTCTCAAAACAAACTGGGTTACCAGGTTCGTCCAGAACAAAGGGAGGGGGGGGGGGTGGGGGGGGGCTCGCTTCCTCAGACCAATCTGCATAATTATTTTGTGACACGAGTAGCCTTTTCTTTCACATGGTGTTGCAATGCACTGCAATTTTTGAACAAATCTTTTGTAATTTTCCCAGCTCTCCATTTTAGAATGCCCTCCGGTGTTATCGGGCCAGAGAAGGGGGGAGGACGATCAGTTAGGGTAAAGGGATTGAACGACAAGCTCAACCAAAATGGCGTGGAGGGAAATGTAAAAAGTGCGGAATTTTAAACACCTATCAGCATCATTCGCGGTCCTCAAATTATTTAAAACACTTCCAGCTTCCCCTAGGCGTTGGCGTGGGGGAGGGGGGGGGGGTTGGCGGGCCCTCACAGCTAGAATAGCCTAGGGCCTCTCTTCAATCTAAATCCGGCCCCAGGTACAGTTTAGTAAGTTCAGATCGACGCCTAACTAAAATTTCGCCAACTTTTGACTTACAAGGTTTCTCCAGATCACAGGAGTCATGTCTTCAGGCGCCACAAGTGAACTGGTTGTTTTCTACTCTGATGCATTTTCCCTACTATCCATTGATGCACGGTGCTCTCAACAAACCACAGGGGTGAAAATAGTTAAGTGTATTAGAAGATCTAGATCTATGTGAAAAAAAAAAAATGCTTATGTTGCACAGTAGCGAAGGGGTTGACTTACCTATGGGGACAGCCATAAAGTGCGTAAGCTCAATTTTGGCGGGTTTTTTTTTTTTTGACACCACCACCACCACATCCACTATCTCCTGTACGTTTTTGATACGCTCGGTTTCCAGCCCCCACCGCCCCCCCCCCCACCACCCACCCCCCACCTCCCAATCTTTCACCGTTCCCAGTACGAGCGTACGGCCATTAGAATAGTGAACGGCCACAATAAGGCCTCTCTGTCGTTTAAAAACTTCAAGTGCCATTTTGCTTGCAATATTTGACTGTGTAACAGCTGAGGTTGTTCTAGCACGTTATAGTAGGGGGGAGTTAGTTGATCTAACTACAACCCTTTAGAAAACGAAACTATTACAGCTGTAAAATAAATAAACACGAGATCCGACGATAGATTAAATAATACTAAAGTTTAATAACTGTATAGTGAACAATAAGTTACTAGGAGGACACCAGCGAAACTAAATATCTACGCCACACAAAAGGAAACTCACTTACTCACCCCCCCAACCACTCACACAGGTCTATATATATAAACATTCCTACAGAAAGTTCCCGAAATAAACGTTACCTTTGCCCTCGCACAAACTAACCAATCACGCATCAATACGTCATCAGGTTACATCACTCAAGGCCAAATCTGGCGTAAACATCCTTCTCCACAGTGTTATCGAATGTTCGGGAACATACTAATATTTACTGAACGAGTCAAAACACCTGACAACAAGCGAGCGAGGAAAAAAACTACTCACTAGAAAAGAAGGTCAGGTCACGGAGTACAGTCAACAATAAAATGAAAAAAGTAGTGGACACATGCTCAGCCACCAGCACAACAACAAAACCGGGGGAGGGCAAGGGGTAGCCCGCAGATGCTACACAACTCCCCAATTTAAGTTGAATATCTTTCAACTCCAAAAACATTATACAGCGTCTGCACTATCGTGAAATAATCTTATAGCACTCCCAATCTCACAAAGGTAGTTGTTAATTCTACTACAATTAATAACAATTTTAGTGCCTTCCCGAATGTCATCACAAATACAATACAATGCAGTGTACTTTGCATCACTAATACCATAACTAATACAATACCGTCATCGCTTCCCAATAGTAAACAGTAGGCCTACTGGTCAAAATAACACAACGCCACCACTGTGGTGAAACAATGGTCAATGATATTATTACAAATCATATAAGGTGAAACGATGGCCCATCGTTTACATAATGCTTCGTGCACGAATCATAGCATATGACTTGTTGTACATAACATGGTTATCTCCAAAATGTATAACTCATACGTACAATGGCAAAAATATCAATACATACTGACCACTGATTAGGGTCTTTCTTCATCATATTAGGTCAAAACAAGTTACAACATTGCAACATAACACAAACACTGCTTGCTCGCAGTCCCCATTTGGGTTACATTTTCCAAAAATTACACCAAGTTCCATTGGTAACTAATATGACATAGCATAAAATCAAAATGTGACTAACACATCATGACTATCTATCAGCTACCAATTCAATATTCAGTCACAGATGAACTATGTCCCCAATTACAGTACAATACTGCCGTCCTAGCAATTCATCTAGTAGGCAAAAGTATGGGTTACAATGCATTTCACTGATAGTGTACTACTTTAAAATACCCTGCTCAGGAAATCGGCACAGACATTTTCTCTGCTTTTTACGTAGTGAATCCTGAATCGATAAGACTGTAAAAATAAACTCCATCGTAATAACTTTGGACTGTCAAACTTGGCAGAGTTCAAAAACTCTAATGACCGATGGTCAGTTTGGAGCACAAACTCCTTTCCATACAAATACAAAGTAAACTTTTTTACAGCCCAAACAATAGCTAAACATTCGCGCTCTGAGACCGAATATTTTGTCTCACGAGGCAATAGCTTACGACTAGCATATGCCACAGGGTACAACTTTCCCTCGTGTTCCTGCATAAGACTAGCGCCTAATCCGCGATCTGATGCATCAGTTGCTAAGACAAACTCTTTGGAAAAATCTGGCAAACATAACACGGGTTTGGAGATAATGACATTCTTCAAAGAGGTGTACGCTTTCTCCTGCGTTTCATCCCACTGAACTATATTGGGCTGACCCTTTCTAAGTAAATCAGACAATGGTGATGCAATCGCTGAAAAGTTAGGAATAAATTCATGGTAATATGCCACTAATCCTAAGAATGCTTTCACTTCCTTCTTAGTGGTGGGTCTGGGTGCGTCTCGTACCTTACATACATTCTCTTCTAACAGGCCAATCATACCTTCTCCCACTAAGTGTCCAACAAAGTCTACTTCAGACGTTCCAATCAGACACTTCGATGGTCTTGCAGTTAATCCAGCTTGGTCCATCCTCCGCAGTAAGTCCTTGAGAGTCTTCACTTGCTCGTCGAATGTCTCTGTATGAATCAGCAGGTCGTCCACATATGCTGTCACATTGTTCATTCCACGGATCAATGGCTTTACGATCCTGTTCAGCGTGGCTCCTGAGT
This sequence comes from Onchidella celtica, assembly GCA_963931925.1. Taxonomy (NCBI): domain Eukaryota; kingdom Metazoa; phylum Mollusca; class Gastropoda; order Systellommatophora; family Onchidiidae; genus Onchidella; species Onchidella celtica. Next base: position 20,900,576 of record OZ007570.1, on the reverse strand, counting down.
TCATCATCCCAAAAGGCATCCGAATGAATTCATAGTGTTCGCCCATGGTGACGAACGCCGTCTTGGGAATGTCTTGCTCTCGAACTTTCACTTGCCAGTATCCCTTGCTCAGGTCAATCCGAGAGAATAATTTTCCTCTCGATAGACTCTGAAACACTTCCGATGGCGCTGCTGTCGGATGAGGGTCGAATACTGTGATCTTGTTTAACCTCCTGTAGTCGATGCAGACTCGGTTGGATCCGTCCTTCTTGACGACAACAATAGGTGAAGCATAAGCTGATGAGCTCCTTCGAATGATGCCCAGCCGTTCCATGGTGCTAAGCTCCTCCTTCAATGAGTCGCGCATAGCGTAGGGCACCGGGTATGGTCGTTGACGAACTGGTACTTCTGTCGTCAGGTCGATGCGATGTTCACCCAACTGGCAGCATCCAGGGAGATTGGTGAAGACGTGCTGGTAATTCTTCACCACATCGCAGAGTTCTTGCCGTTGTTCCGACGTCAGTTGCGTTCCATACTGGACATCTCTGTAGCCTTCATTCTGGTCCCAGCTTCCTAGGTCGGCAAGGTCCTCCGTCGTTCCACCGTTGTCGCCTTCCAGGTCGCAGTCCTCGATGACTGTCATGCTAGCTGACTCCACGGGTTGACTCTTGTCTATCAGGTCGTCCTCTGCCAGTACAGTCTCAGCACTATCACCGCCGCCGTCCTTTATGGCGTTGACATGTTCAGGCATGGTATCTCTCCTACTGTTGTCCATCCCACACATCTCTGTCACAACAGGTCTCGGTTCCATTGCCACTGCTGCTGCTTTTGACGTCCTTGGAATGTATCTCTTGAGGAGGTTGGCGTGCAAGGTCTTTTCTTTTGCACCCATCTTGACTCTATAGTCGTTAACACCGACAACTGAGACTACCTTATATGGTCCCTTCCATTGGACTAGGAGCTTGTTAGTGTTCGTCGGCAGTAGCACCAACACTTCATCTCCGGGGCGGAACTTCCTCTCTCGCGCCTTCCGGTCGTAGTAGGTCTTCTGTCTACCTTGAGCCTTGGAGAGTTCTTCCGTCGCTAACTTCCATGTGTCCTCCAGCCTCTCACGTAGTTCCATGACGTACTGGTAACTGGTCTTCGTTTCCGGCTCCTCTACGTCCTTGGTCCATAGTTGTCGTAAGATGTGCATGGGTCCTCTCACAGTTCTCCCATACAGCAACTCGAATGGGGCAAACTTGGTCGACTCTTGGGGAACTTCACGATATGCGAAGAGCAGCGGGTTGATGTATCTGTGCCACTGCTTGGGTTGCTCTGCGCACAGTCGTCTCAATGTTTTCTTCAGCGTGCCGTTGAATCGCTCCACCAACCCGTTGCACATAGGGTGGTAGACTGTAGTGGTCGACTCTCGAATTCCCAGTAGTCTATTCGTTTCCTTCATGACATCTGACATAAACTGGGTCCCTTGGTCTGACAAGATCTCTTCGGGCACACCCAAACGGCTATAGATGTTCACTAAGGCTTCTGCTACCGTTTCTGCGTCGATCTTCTTCAAGGGTGTGGCTTCGGGGTTACGAGTAGCGTAGTCTATATACACCAGGATATACCGATGTCCACCTTCACTTGGGGGGTCGATAGGTCCTACTAAGTCCACGGCCACTCGCCTAAATGGTACGTCCACTACTGGCATGCTCTGCAGGTGCACCTTTAGGGTCGCTCCTTTGTTCACCGTCCTCTGGCATATGTCGCATGAGCGGCAGTATCTCGCGACGTCACCTTCAATTCCAGGCCAATAAAAATTGCTCATAACTCTGTCGTTGGTTTTCTTCACGCCGAGGTGTCCTCCGACGATCGAGTCGTGGGCTACACTCAGTACATACTCCCTCAGTTTCTCGGGTAGTACCACTTGCCTTATAACCGTCGCCTGTCTCAGGTCCTTGTAGATCCGGTACAGTACTCCTCCATGTTTCTCAAAATGAACAGATTTATTGCCTCTATTAGTTAGGATCTTCTTCTGCTCTAACTTCCTAATGACTTCGTCTTCTTCTTGGAGTCGGATAAGTTCCTCTCTATCCACTCCCGCGTGCCGTTCTGCCCTCGGCACCTTCAGCGACGTAGACCGGTCCTTCCTCTTCTCCTGGGCCCTCGTGGTCACCGCTCCTACCATCACCTCAGTATCAGGGTCGTACGGATCCTTCGCTCCGTCCACGTTCCCGACTACTAGGTCGCAGATGGTCTCCGGGAGACACAGCGCCGTCACTTTGCCCGTCAGGTAAGGCGTCTTCACGTCGATAACGGCTTCTTCCGCCGCTAGCAAGGAGTTATCGATCCTCGCGATAAGTTTCTTCCCACCGGTGAGCTGTCCGTCGTCCACCAGTGCTCGCCGCACCACTACACCTTCACAGCCGGTATCTCTTAGGACATCTACCGCTCGATTTCCAATCAAGCCCTTCATCACTGGTAACTTCAGTTTCTCCACGGTCCTTCCGTCACTGCATCCTCCGCACGTAACAGGCACCGCTAACTGTAGCTTCCCGTCCTTCATTACCGCTTGAACGTTGATGCTGGTGTCAGCCGTCGTCGCATCCTGTCTCGACGACTCGTCCGCCGCTATCACTACGGCCGCCGCCGCCTTGTTCGGCTTGCCTCGTCCCATATCCTTCTGGGCTGGACACATCCTCCGAACGTGGCCTGGCTTTCCACAAAGGTAACATTTCAACTCACCTTTGTCGTTTAACTTTGCACGACACTCCGTCGCCTTGTGTCCCGGCCTCTGGCACCTATGGCAGACCTGTGGGCTTCTGTCTCCGTTAGGCCTCTGTCGCACTGGCCGGCTCTGCAGTCTGGCGCTCCCGCTGAGCGTCCGGTTCCTCGCTACCAGGTACGCCTCCGCTGAATCTGCGATGTCCTGTAGCGTCTTTGGTTTCCTCTCCCTCACATGGGTCGCAAGGTCTGGTGGGCAGGCATCCATGAAGTGCTCTCTGACGAACAGATCTCTCACTCCTTCGTAGGTCTCCTCCGTCTTCGACAGCTTTATCCACCTCTCTAAATAGGTCTTGATCCTGGTCAAAAACATTCCAACATCTTCTCCATCTTCAGGCTTACCTTGTCTGAACATGAGTCTGTATCCGTCCTCTGACAGGTTGTACCTCTTCTGCAACGCTTCCTTGACCTTGTCGTAGTCCTTGGCTTCGTCGATCGGTAGTCTGCAGAAGCACTCCAAAGCTCTCCCGGTCAGCAGGGCAGACAGTGATGTCGTCCAGGTGGATCTGGGCCATTCAGCTGTCTCAGCAAACCTCTCAAACCGCAGCAACCAGCTATCCAGATCGTCCTTCTTGTCCTGAAATGCAGGTAGCTTGGGTCTCTTGGAACTGGCGTGGTCGTCGGTCTTCTGCGCTGAGTCGTTGCCTCCACGTTGATGGCGGATCCTCTCCATCTCCAGCTCGTGTTGTCGTTGAGCCTCCTTCTCTTGAGCCTCTATCTTCTGTTGCTCCATGCGATCTTGCCTCTCTCTCTCCATCTTCAGTTGCTCCATGCGCTCTTGCCTCTCTCTCTCTCTTTCCTCCCTTAGGCCGTCACGGATGTAATCCTGTCTCTCCTTCCCAGTGAGCTCCAAGGCGTCTGCTTCCTGGCTAAGCCTTCCAATAGCCTCTGACATGTTGTAGATAGCTTGTCGATGATATTCTACAATAAACTATGTAAATAAATCTAGTAATTTTGATCTGGTCCGCTCGAATATGGTCGGATCCCGGACGAGCCCCCAATATGTAACAGCTGAGGTTGTTCTAGCACGTTATAGTAGGGGGGAGTTAGTTGATCTAACTACAACCCTTTAGAAAACGAAACTATTACAGCTGTAAAATAAATAAACACGAGATCCGACGATAGATTAAATAATACTAAAGTTTAATAACTGTATAGTGAACAATAAGTTACTAGGAGGACACCAGCGAAACTAAATATCTACGCCACACAAAAGGAAACTCACTTACTCACCCCCCCAACCACTCACACAGGTCTATATATATAAACATTCCTACAGAAAGTTCCCGAAATAAACGTTACCTTTGCCCTCGCACAAACTAATCAATCACGCATCAATACGTCATCAGGTTACATCACTCAAGGCCAAATCTGGCGTAAACATCCTTCTCCACAGTGTTATCGAATGTTCGGGAACATACTAATATTTACTGAACGAGTCAAAACACCTGACAACAAGCGAGCGAGGAAAAAAACTACTCACTAGAAAAGAAGGTCAGGTCACGGAGTACAGTCAACAATAAAATGAAAAAAGTAGTGGACACATGCTCAGCCACCAGCACAACAACAAAACCGGGGGAGGGCAAGGGGTAGCCCGCAGATGCTACAGACTGCTTCGATAGCTACACAGCACGCCCTGTTCAATTTTTATATAATCCTACATCTATGTTATAAAGAAAGAAGTAAAAATTCAGTAACCATTTTTAAAAATTCACTGACATAATTGAAAGGCCTAATGTACGGTTCCCTTAGCTTCCCCCTCCCTCCAAAATGTACGCGTTTCACAACGATGATGTCAGTGTCCTCCCCCCCGCCCCTCTCCACCCAGCCATGAGAACGTATGTACTTTACCGATGGTTCTTATCCACAAATTGCTTGCTGTGCAGCTATGCGGTTTTTAACAGTAAGTCAACAGAGTGGAGACCTGGAGGTTTCAGTCATGTAGGTCAAAAGTGGCTTTATTACTGTCGCTGCAGATTTTCTCTTATCTCTGTTGATTTTTAACATCGTGAATATTACGTTTCGTACAGTTTTGATTCATTCATTCATTCTTTCATTCATTCATTCATTCATTTATTCATTCATTCATTCTGCCATCCATTCTTTCGTTCTTCATTCGTCATACATTCATTCATTCATTCATTTCATTTATTCATTCATTCATTCGTTTGTTCATTCATTCATCACTCATCATTAATTCATTCATTCTTTCATTCTTCATTCATCATTCATTCTGTCATCATTCATCCGTTCATTCATGCATTCATCATTCATTCATTCATTTATTCATACATTCTTTTATTCGTTTGTTCATACATTCATTCACTCATTATTCATTCATTCTTTCATTCTTCTTTCATCATTCATTCTGTCATTCATTCATCCGTTCATTCATTCATTCATTCATTCATTCATTCATTCATTCATTCATTCGCTTATTCATTCATTCAGTCAGTCAGTCAGTCAGCCATTCATTCATTCATTCATTCATTCATTCGTTCGTTCATTCTGTCATTCATTCATTCATTCGTTTATTCTGTCATTCATTCATTCGTTCATTCATTCATTCATTCATTCATTCATTCATTCGTTTATTCATTCATTCATTCATTCATTCATTCATTCGTTCATTCATTCTGCTACCCATTCATTAATTTATTCGTTCATATATTAATTCTTGGATACACGATTAATGTAGTAGTAGGCATCCTTCAGTTTCGGAAGACTATGGAGTTACACTCTGGGTGTTTTTTCTGGTACAACGTCTGGTGTGGCTGGCCAGTCCGATGCGGGAATGGCAGTCTTTGTAGCAGATTAATGTATTAATGTATTAACATGATATTTTGGTATCTCTCTTGCATAGGTTTGAGCTGTTTTTCGTTGGACACCCAGCCTTCAGATTAACACCCCCGCCCCCACCCACTCTCATATCCCACCATGTGAACTGGCCACGACTTATAGCGACTTTTCTGTGGTAGATTATGTGGTATGGTGTTCATGCGCATAACCGCGCATCCCTGTCGTTTGAACACATTTTATTTTATATTAACTAGATGAAGTTCCCGGCATTATCCGGGACAAACCTGTGAACCCACCATTCTCTCTCTCTCTCTCTCTCTCTCGCTCTCTCTCTCTCTCTCTCTCTCTCTCTCTCTCTCTCTCTCTCTCTCTCTCTCTCTCTCTCTCTCTCTCTCTTTGGTGTACAAAGCTTCCCACATTCTACAGTTTTACCACAGATTTCATTCGCACCAGAGCACTATGCTCTCATTTCTGGTAGGGAAATTGTACGCACCGAACTGAACGCGTATTAATACATCGCTTCCGGTGCGGTGGGCTTACTACAGGGAGCCAAAACAAAGATCATTGTATTTTACGTTTTTGCGACTTTTAATTTAAAAATACCTGAAACTTGAATCAACACAATTGGTCGATACAAAAGCGATTGGACTTGATTAGTTGACACTTTGCAAAATTAACTTTATAATTGTTGAATCTGTCATTTAGGCTGTAGCGTCGAGCAAAAAAAGGGTCGAAGTTGCACCACAATGAATTACTCCCGCCACTATTTTTTTCTATAGGTAGAATGCGCATAATATCCACCATCTTGTCTGTCCGGACCCACTTAAGGCGTCTCGAACCAATCGGCGGCGGGTTCACTACTGTAAACAATGACACGTTTGTATACGCACATGGGAGACGTTCGGTCAATTCTTTCACTTCCTTTCTCTTGTTTACACGGATGGTAGGGAATCGGACCAGTTTGGATACATCCTTTCCACCCCTGTCACAACAGTCAACTGCAATGCAACCAGCAAGCATTTTAACTGCTTAGACATATCTCGAAGTCACACTCATCAGCTGATCCACCGGCCATCTTGTTTGGCGGAAGTACAAAACAAAAACTCTGTGACGTCATGCGCATTCTACCTATAGGAAGTGTATATCCGTACAACATGTTGTATGGATATGGACAGTGCATATCCGTACAACATGTTTACCAAAAAGCGCGACTGGTGAAGGTTAGCTGAAACAAAACTTGGTATGGTGTTCACGAATTTAAAGTGACAACACACGAAATAGTCAGATGGACCTAGGGGCGTGAGGGTCTAGTCAGTTTGTATCAATGGGCGGTAGTCAGATTGACTAATCAGGCGAAAAGGGGTTGGGGTAGCCATTGGTGATCAACGTACACTCAAGTATATTATTAGCGCAGATCACGCAATCTCCGAGCAGAAGTCGGATTGTTTTGCTGCTAAGCCGATTCATATGCAAATTAACAAGGTCAGTAATATAGTATTCCGGTGTGTTTTCTACGTCATCGAATTGTGTGCGTTGTACGGATATGCGCTTCCTTTTTTATTATAAGATTACAGAACTTTGGGACAGGAGATCTGCAAGGCTGTATGGTTCTGTATGGTACAACATGTATTCTATTGTAGGAAAGTTTGTTTTTGTATGAGTGTTGTTTTACTTGCCCTCTTTTTGAAGAAATCATTTTTTTTTTTTACATCAAAAATATATTCCAGCCAGCAATACTACGGAAGTCCGACGCGTAGGACTGACGTCAGCTTTGCACATAGGAATGACATCGTTCATTACGTAGATCTGCTAGTTACAACATCGCAACGACATCGGTTTCATGTAGGGAACTGACCTTACGGTGATCTTACCAATCATACGGAAAATCGACCTCGGATTGACGTAGGATGTTACTGGGAAGCTTAGCTCAGCTTTTTTTTTTTAAGGCAAGAACATGGGACAGTGCAGTTGTCTAAGGCCTTCAAAACATGCACGTTCATTTTGTTCGAATCAATATTTGAAATTTACCGAGCAGGCGCTCCAATGAAAAGCCGTACCAAAGCTATAAACTGAAAGGCATGATTGTAAAGTGTGTAAATAATAATATAATTATGTAGGTGTTGACCGTGTCGGTTCGTTGATCCCACTCAATACTGAACATTCGCGCTAACCATTCAATGCGGGTGACATCACACTCGTCAGCGTCAGCCGGATTATTGATTAAAGGTTGCCCAGGATATACCGAAGATGCTGCTGCTCGTGCAAATTACAGAAAAATTATTTATAGTATGATCATGTACATTAAATAATTTGCAGACGTGTACCTTTAAGCTGGGTTGTCAGGAGTTACGTGTATATTTACATCTCCACGAAATATCATAAAAACCACAGAAAAACTGTGGGGTCGCAGCAGGGCTATAAGCAAAGTCAAAATTGGGCAAAAAGAAAAGGTTGTATGTTGCAATGCCCCGCGTGAGAAATAAAAAAAAAAGAGAAGCTCTTTAGTTTGCTTTGTATTGTTTGGGTTTTATTTCTCACGCGGAGCTTTGCAACATACAACATTTTCTTTTTGCCCAATTTTGACTTTACATCTCCACGGCTCAGTGCCTTGACATGTTGACATTCAGCAAGTGTGAAGACAAATACGGAACGAAAAGGCATCCCAAAATAGAAGACAGACAAGCGACAAACAACAGACAGACACAGGGACGGACGGGCAGACAGACAGACGGGCGGGCGGACGGATGGATGCTAGATAGATAGATAGATAGATAGATAGATAGATAGATAGATAGATAGATAGATAGATAGATAGATAGACTGATTGATTCATTGACAGAGAGATAGATAGATAGATAGATAGATAGATAGATAGATAGATAGATAGATAGATAGATAGATAGATAGATAGATAGATAGATAGATAGATAGATAGATAGATAGATAGACTGATTGATTTATTGACAGATAGACAGACCGATAGATAGATAGATAGATAGATAGATAGATAGATAGATAGATAGATAGATAGATAGATAGATAGATAGATAGATAGATAGATAAATAGATAGATAGATAGATAGATAGATAGATAGATAGATAGATAGATAGATAGATAGATAGATAGATAGATAGATAGATAGATTGACTGATAGACAGACAGACAGAGAGATAGATAGATAGATAGATAGATAGATAGATAGATAGATAGATAGATAGATAGATAGATAGATAGATAGATAGATAGATAGAATGATTGATTTATTGACAGACAGATAGATAGATAGATAGATAGATAGATAGATAGATAGATAGATAGATAGATAGATAGATAGATAGATAGATAGATAGATAGATAGATAGATAGATAGATAGATAGATAGATAGACAGATAGATAGATAGATAGATAGATAGATAGATAGATAGATAGATAGATAGATAGATAGACTGATTGATTTATTGACAGATAGATAGATAGATAGATAGACAGATAGATAGATAGATAGATAGACAGACAGACAGACAGACAGACAGACAGACAGACAGGCGGGCAGACAGATAGATAGATAGATAGATAGATAGATAGATAGATAGATAGATAGATAGATAGATAGATAGATAGATAGATAGATAGATAGACTGATTGATTCATTGACAGAGAGATAGATAGATAGATAGATAGATAGATAGATAGATAGATAGATAGATAGATAGATAGATAGATAGATAGATAGATTGATTTATTGACAGATAGACAGACCGATAGATAGATAGATAGATAGATAGATAGATAGATAGATAGATAGATAGATAGATAGATAGATAGATAAATAGATAGATAGATAGATAGATAGATAGATAGATAGATAGATAGATAGATAGATAGATAGATAGATTGACTGATAGACAGGCAGACAGAGAGATAGATAGATAGATAGATAGATAGATAGATAGATAGATAGATAGATAGATAGATAGATAGATAGATAGATAGATAGATAGATAGATAGACTGATTGATTTATTGACAGATAGATAGATAGATAGATAGATAGATAGATAGATAGATAGATAGATAGATAGATAGATAGATAGATAGATAGATAGATAGATAGACAGACAGACAGACAGACAGACAGACAGACAGGCGGGCAGACAGATAGATAGATAGATAGATAGATAGATAGATAGATAGATAGATAGATAGATAGATAGATAGATAGATAGATAGATAGATAGATAGATAGATATCTTCTTGGCCCCCAATTAGCTTTAGACTGTTCAGCTGTTCAGTACAAACCCAGCAAACCTTCACTGCGGATTAAAGTGCCCCTTGACCATTCTTTTCGCCATGCGTCACGGTTTGTGGCTCGAACATGCCTGTCACCGATGTTGAGTGTCGACATGAAAAATGTCTCTCGTAAACTATGAAATTCGTTGGATGACTCACTTGTACTCACCCCCCCCCTTCCCCCCCCCCCCCCGTTACATGTGCTGTGGTTTTCCGGAAAAAGACCGTATTCGCCAATGTAGATCAAATTCACTTTTTAACACCATTTTATATAATGAAATAATAATGCTCCATCTTTTCTCCCTAGGTTATACTTTTTGTACGGCTAATAGTTCTTTTTGGAAATTGAACAAAGGCCAAGTTAGAGAGCGTCTCCAAATGTTTTTGGCTTTGTTTGTTTGCTCTTCTCGCCTCCTATAAAAATAATGTTGTTTTTGTTGTATACGGTATTTTTCCTTAAAATGGCAAAGTGGTTTAAATTAAACTATGAAAGTTAGTGTGCAAGAAAATTATTCAGCCCGAACTGATAAGTGATATAAAATTATACGTATGTTCGATAGTCAAGCCGTTTCGCCTTAGGCTACACTTTAAATAGCGACGATGACGGAGTTGTTTCTGTAGAAGATACATTCTGAAGTATGCTCATTTTGCTTATTTCAGCTTTTGCGTAATGTTGGTGATTCATCTACACGTGTTCTGCGCTTATTTTGACTTGGAGCTCGAAGTTTCTCTTTCCGCTATATCATAAAGACCACAGGAAAACTGGGGGTCGCAGCAAGCGGGGACGAGGTGGCCTAGAGGCAAGGTGCTCGCCTCTTATGCCGAAGGTACCGGGTTCGAATTCCGGTCGGTGCAGGCATGTTGGAATTTTGGAATTGTTCTCACATTTTCCTGTCCCTGATCCGATGATAGGTAGGATCGAGCGCCTACTCTTCTAGGATACGGACGAAAAATTCGGAGGGCCCGTGTGCACGTTGCGCACGTTAAAGATACCTTGCCAGTTGGAAATCGAAAAGAACAGGCCTGAAGCTAAACTCCTCTGTCTTTAATACACTTACTTTTCCTATTTTATTAACAAATAATTTTTCCAGTTACAGATTTACATTTTTGCAATAATTTGGCTATTTAAAAAGAGTTCAACATATTATTTCAGAAGTTTTGGATTGGCAATTTTCGTCTGGCCAGGGCAATGGAAGGTTAAAGCAACATACAACTTTCTCTTTTTGTCAGTTTTTGACTTCTCTTTCCGCTAGGTCATTCAAGACAGTTTTTAACGCTCGCGAGCTAGTGAGACAGATTTGCTTCAGTCTCCTCACTGAGCGAGGTCCCGCTTAAACCTATAGTTCACATCTCTAACTGAAAGCGAGACAAAAGAGACTTGACTCTTGTGTTCCACCAGTCTTACCCGGCAAAAGTGGCACCAGCACGTCATGTACATGTGGTAGATCTACTATAAAACTAACCAAGCTTAAGCTTCAGGCAAAAGTGGCACCAGCACGTCATGTACACGTGGTTGATCTACTATAAAACTAACCAAGTTTAAGCTTCAGGCAAAAGTGGCACCAGCACGTCATGTACACGTGGTAGATCTACCATAAATCTAACCAAGTTTAAGCTTCAGGCTCCTAATCCTGGAGGGGTCTTGAAGAAACTTTCTTTAATGAGTGAATTTTTCAAAAAAATCGAAGACATTTTTTGTTACTGGTTGCGGAGGGGCCCATAACAGTTCAAGCTTCATGTAGGTCCGTCACTAGATGTACACCTGTCGTGCTGTATAAATTTGCAAAACTTAAAGCTATGTCTTAGCCTAAACGTGTATCAAGGCCCACACAGACAGCCAGAAGAGCAGAACAGAAACCTGTATGTTCAGAATGGGTGCAGACGTGCCTGAAGTGTTGTCACTTGATGAGTAGGCAAACCATCTCAAAGTTGAACAGAACGAGTAGTAGCGTGGCTCTTTCGTACCGCTCTGCTGGCAGTTTGAACCCGTCCAGAAATCTTACGTTAATCCGACATAGATTAACGTAAGATTGGTAAGATTACTGTAGGGGCGGATTCCCTACAACAGTCCGACATCGGCGCGATGTGGTAATCGGCGGATCTACGTAAGAACGATGTCATTCCTATGTGCAAACGACGTCAATACTACGTGTCGGATTTCCGTAAGATTAGTGTCAGGGAACACATTTGTTACATCCAGTACAACATTTTATCTGCTTTGCTCTGACCTGCTGGCAGACTACGCCTCTCCTGGTTGCTATCCGGTATAACGTTTCCAACTTTAGTTTGAGGGTATAATTTATTATTATTGGTGTTATTTTTATTACTCCGGCTGTTACCAATATGATGGCCGTTACATTTGAGTTTCAGGTCACATGCTGAGTACTTTAGAAAAGATTTTTTATTATATTTTTTTGCTGCTACATTAAAATAACCATATATCTCATTGGTGTCTTTCTGATTCGTTATGCAGACAGAGCCATCATTCTTACAGCTCTAACAGAGTAGGGGTATGGGTATGGGAACAGGACCTGAAGAAGCATGCATAAGGAAGTAAGGCCTCCAGTGTTATCATGGAAGGCTTTTTAAGCGCTGAAGCTTAAATTCTACGAAATATCATAATTATTACCCCTAGAAAAACGTAAACGAGTACGTGGCCATATTTTGAAAGGTCTTGAAGCTCGCTATACTTTTAATACTTTCTTTGTCTTTTAACCATAACTGAGTTGAACCCAAAGAGCTTATTGCATACATTACAAGCGCATTATAAGCTCTTTGGTTAGTGTTCCGACATTTTGAGCCGAAAAAAAAAGACTTATTTTTTTCGAGTAGAATTAAAAAGTATGGCAGGAAATTTCGTTCTGCGCCTTAATTCACATGTTGGTGATCGAAACTCGACTTTGGAAATTACATCTTTGTATTCCCCAAATTTGCAGAGCAACTAGTTTATCCGATCCAATCATCCATGACTTGAATTAAACCTATAGCAGACCGTGGACCCCAGTGGGTAATATCCCGGCCACAGTAACCTTTACTTTGGCTATGTGACCGCTGTAACGTTTTGCAAAAGAAGATTTTTTATTTTTTTTTGCTACTGAATGGCCCATGGTAGACGTAGGGGAAGAATAAGAAAGGGAGAGACAGAGACAGAGAGAAATACAGAGACAGAGAGAGAGAGAGAGAGGGAGAGAGCGACAGAGACAGAGAGAGAGACAGAGACAGAGAGAGAGAGAGAGAGAAAGTGACAAAGAGAGGGAGATAGTCGGACGGACAGACCCACAGACAGACAGATAAACAGACAAATGTAGAGAGAGATCAAAAGAGAGAGAGAGAGAGGGGGGGGGGGGTGAAAAGGAGGCAACAGAATGCAAAGATGGTGAGAGAGATAGAGAGGAAGAAGGGAAAAAAGAGAGAATATGCACATTGTGCACCTGAACAAGAGAAATGGCCCTTTAATCTATAATCAACGAATAAGAAGAAAGATAATATGGCTGTCGTCGATAAATTTCAAGAGTTGTGTCAACTCATTTCACTAGCACAAAACTACTTATCTAGGTCTGCAGTTAGCCCATTCTAGCACCAAAGGCCTCTCTGCGTATTACACTGAAAGCCAAGGGCATCACAACTCATAAACAATAGCGCCTAGAGCAATATCTTCCCGAGTGAAATGTGAGTTCGCCTCGATTCATTTACACTCGCTTACACAGATTATTGGAGTCTATAAATAGATTGGAAAATCATCAATCTCGAGTTTTCTAGACGAGCAAGCGCTTTCCTTGTGATAAATTGTCAAGTTTGTGCAATAATCACGTATCCCACACAATGAAGTTTTTATAGTGGGTTAAAAAACGTCATTTCTTGACGATGCTGAATAGCTTTGGGATGATTTACATGCTTTGTGAGGCTGGATCAAGAAGAGGAATCGATTTTAATGGTTTGACAATAGAATGAATCGATGCGTGGTTGCCAGGAAGCTAGGAGTGGACAGATTTTTCTTGGTGAGAAATGTTACTGCCAAATATAAGGTCGAAATTCAGATGTCGCGTGCCAGTTTCTTCGCATACTCATTAAAAATAATACTAAAACATACAATGATAATTATGTTAATAATAGTAATAATAAACTTTCACTTCCATATATTCATTCTTATTTCTCGTCACAGCAGCAGCTGTTCCGACTACTTCATACACACACATAATACTATTCTCTCTTTCTCTTTGTCTCTGTCTCTCTCTCTCTCTCATACATTTCTTCCCTCCCCCCTCCCTTCCTTTCCTCCCCCTTCTTTCCTTCCCTCTCTCACATACAGCAATACAAGATCATGCCTTCCCCCCCCGCTTTCTCTTCCTCTTCTGTCTCTCCCCCCTCTTTCTCTCTCTCTCTCTCTCCCTCCCTGTCTCTCTCTCTCTCTCTCTCTCTCTCTCTCTCTCTCTTTCACACACACGCACACACACATCTTTCCTATCATCTTGTCCCCTGCCCATGCCTTGTCCAGCCAAACAGCACACCAAGTCATTACCGGCATATAAACCCCTGGTCGCTGACATTAGATAGCGGTCAGTGAGCAGTGCGGACCTCCATGTCACTCAGCTCTAGTCTATAATGGTAGTACAGAGATGTATGATTGGTCATCGACCCCGGGACACTTAACTTTCCTACCGTCAGGCCCCCGCTCTACTCTCTCTTCCTAGAGCCCCCCCCCCACCCCTTTCTCCTGTTCGCATAGTGTTTATACACTCTTTGCATCACTTTCATCGTATTCTACCCGCCTCTCTGCCCTCCCCGGTTTCCCTAATAAACCCATTCCCATAAGTGTCATTCATCGCGATTTTGAGCCTCTGCTATAACGGTTTGTCTGGAGATATACTTGCTGGATGAAATATTTCTAAATCTCTCTCCTCTCTGTCTCTCTCTCTCTTTCTCTCTCTCTCTCTCTCTCACTCTCCCTCTTCTCGGCCTCTCCCCCTTTCTCTCCAACCCTCTCTCCCTCCCGTCTCTTTCACTCTCTTCTTTGCTTTGTCTCTCTCTTTGTCTGACTGCCTGTCTTTTTGTCCACCTCCTGTCTCTCTGGGTGCAATTTTCATAACTTTCATTTAAATCAGTGTATAATAGATAAAGGAAAAGCGGGAGGAGGGAGGGAGGGGGGGGGGGGAGGAGGTCTGATCGATATGTCCTGGAAGTGTATGGCGGGGGAGAGGGGGGGGGGGAGACCACTGTACCCCCCTGTTTGCTTTGTTCATTGACCACTAACCGCGGACTGTCTGGCTGAGTACGAGAACCCTATTACTACCAAAAAATCTGCACAGCAGCTGCCCCGAGTACATCCCGCGGAAACCCAGGGTTGAAATGGCTGTTTGAAGAAGGACCCAGGACGTAGACAAACGGAGAACAAAAGCCATTAACCAAATAGCCTGTAGAGCCCCACATTTCGCTGACTGCTTAACGGACTGGATGAGTGTTGTATCCCATCTCACCAACAAGTACATGTCAGTAAACGATCGGGACCAGGCCGAGGTGGATGTAGAAGGACATTCAGTGTTAACAAACAAACCTGGAATACCTGTTGACCACAGTCCTAACTAGATTGATGTTAGGGTAGTTGAAAGGGTGCATTTCATTCAGGGCACCCAAAATCGGAATGCTGATCGCACGGCAACCCCAGTCCCCAGTACACGGCAGCTGAACATGCGCTCTTGCAAAGATTTTTTGGGGGGCGGGGGGGGGGGCACGGCGGTAGAGCTTGGGCACCAGCAAAATTTAGCTGTAATCCGAAAAAAGATAAGGACGACGAAAGATATGGCATTGGAACTTTCGACGAAAGACGAAATAAAAATCGAAATTGCGTTGGGGCTCAAGTTCTGTGACGTCAGCTGAAAGAAAGCAATAGAGTTTTTAAGGGCCAATTTGTGGTAAGCCTTCAAAATCATTACTCTGGCCATTTCGCCAACGAAACAGTTTAGTGTAGCTGGCGAGCCAGACGTTATCTTAACAGTAACCGTAAACCTTGCACTTCCCACAACATTCAGACGCAAATAAAACTTACGATGGCCACACAGCCAACTTAGTCCTTCTGTTGTTTGTTTGTTTGTGTTTTCAGTGTTATCATTACTAGTCTTTAAGGCCTTTATCATCGTGGTGTCCATAAACCTTCACCATTTGTGTATCCTGTGATCCACATTACCAGTATTTGCCCACGTCTCTAGATTAATTTCGCTTGTTTATTTTACAGTTCTTTGATCCCCGCGGAGACGTGCAAGACAAAATGGTGAATGAACGAGTTATGAGAGAGATGAAATTTCATAACTGGCATAATTAATCAACGGGTGGTATAATTTTATGGGAGCCCAGCACAAAAAGATGAAATTTGATGAATATCGATGTGGAAGGAGAGTCAAGAGATCAAGCGAGAAGGGCCGTTGAGAGATCTTGTGGTTTTCTGCGACAAAGAACCCCTCTTTCCCTGTCTTCAGGAGTAAATACGTATGAATATGGAAGAGATTCGGGCTCAGGTCGTTTCGTCTCTCCACCCGCTCTCCTACTCCAGGCCCGGCTTCCAATCATCACCGAATTAGCATGCAAATGAGCCTGGCGGCGAGTGGCTGTGTGTGACTTAACACGACTCAACTGACCAGTAGACACTCTCACCAGGGGGACTCCATTATCTGCTCTGTCCACGGGCTACTTCATACTTAAAGGGCTTTCTGTCCTCATCAGTCACTAGGTCAAGCCACCCAGAACAACAACAACAACAACAACTAGCTAGGATCGAGTACCTAGTTTTCTCGGATAAAGGCGAAAAATTCGGAGGGCCCGTGTGCACGTTGCGCACATTAAAGATACCTTGGCAGTTGGAAATCGTAAAGAGCAGGCCGAACAGGCCGCTTCCCGGGCAAAATCAAATAAAATTCATCCCTACCCCTCCCTACCCCTTCCCCCCTCACCCCCCCCCCCCGGCGCTGCATGCACTACTGTGGCGACGACGTGCCTGCCGCAATTGTAACTGGGTGCAATAACACAAAGGCAAATTTCCCAAATGGGATTAAAGTTGTATATAAATATAAATACAAAAATACAAACACAACTAAGGCCGTACATAAATTGTGAAACTGCCGTATTCAGCAACAATAGCAACAACACAGTTAAGTACTCTGGGTTGCCTTTGTCATTATGTTCAGGTTCTTAATGAGATTGCAGGAAATTTCGAGACAGAGATATGAGATAGATAAAGCTGAAAGTGGATGGAGAGAACGAGAGAAAGAAACGAATGAGAGAAAGTGGAAAGGACAGTACTAATGCTAGATCAAGCATAGAGAAATGTGAGACGAGGATCTGGAAAGATAAGAACAATGTAGTTAAAGCCTGCGATAAATGTTTCATGACAAGCGAAGCAGAGATTTATTTAACCCCCATGCAGTGAACAATGACAGTTAGAGCCCACTTTCATCACTGAAAAGATATTCCCGTCACAATGTTTTAACTGATCAGCAACGTTTCTATAATGCGTCAACAAGAAACCAGATTTTCAGACAATTTTTGAGAAGCGAAAGTACCTATGTCTTCCTTGATTATAGTCTGTTCAATGAAGTGTTTTTGTTCTTTTGTTGCGTGTTTCTTGTTAATGTTGTAGGTTTTTGCTGTAAAGATGACACAGAAGATACAAGCACAAGTTCCTATGTAAACATCCTCAGACAGAATGTAATAGAACACAAAACTAATGGACACTGCAAATCTGACCAGGCAAGAGCTAAATTATTGCATCGTGCAATATTGCCCAGATGAATTTTTTCTTTATTTTAACCAAATGAAAAGGCAACAGAATAAATTTAAAAATGCATTTGAAATCTGTACAGAATGGCAGGCTAGATTGGGGAGGGGGGGGGGCGCAGATGGACCATTTAGTATGGGTCTACGATTTTGAGATGAGGGGGTCTACTCCCCATGGTAGAGGCACAGGTTAAGGGGGTGGACCCTCTGATAGAAATTGATTGTATTGTGAAGAGGCTCGGTGGGGACCATCTAGCATGAAATATTACTTTAAAGAAGGTACATTAACAGTTTGTCTTGTCTTGTTAGGCCTTGTCCATCAACTGCAGGATGTAGCCCCTCTGCCAATGATCTCCATTCTTCTCCTTTTCAATCCCGTCTTGTCCACCCCTGTCCACCTGTCTGTACGATATCATCTCCATTCTTCTCCTTTTCAAGTCTGTCTTGTCCATCCCTGTCCACCTGTCTGTACGATATCATCTCCATCTTCTCCTGGGACGATTTCTTGTTCTTTTCCTTCCCAGGTCTCTATAACAGATGAACAAATAAATAAATGTAAATGCCGTACCTGAAACCAACGGGCATGTTCCAAATGTATTATATGTTTCTCTGTATTAAATTGAAATAAAAATACTCGATGAGCGGTTTGAAGTCCTGCCTACGTTTTCCATCTGGTCTGAGTCTATTACCAGCTATGCCAGGGCCTGTATAATGCATTGAATTTATTTTCAATCGCCATACTGTGAGTGCGGGCTTTTTTCCCCCCTTCAATTGAAATTGTGAAGTAAGTGCTTTCTGCACTCGCCATTCTTCTATCAGAAAACACATCCAAATTGCAGTACACCCATGGCCCTTGCCACCAGCCGTGCAGTGCAGTGATTGATACAAGCCAGAGATATCTGGGAAGGCCCAGCACTCGCACTGGACAACAAAAACAATGTTGAATTACCCGCTCTTTGTCTGCCTGTTAATGTCACGCAAACGAAATTTAATTTCTGTGAAACAACTTCACATTTTACAGTGCAAACAGGGGCATCGATAGAAGCCATGGGTATTTAAAGGATGGCTGTTGTTATAGGTATGAACGCACCGCATGCGTTTTCAACTACGGGTGCGTACGTATAAGCATCTATTCCTAACCTCGCCCTTATCCTCAACTCTAAATCTTATTGAATCCCTATCCCTGCCCCCTACCCTTTCAAGAAAAAAAAAAAAAAAACAGGAGTAAAACAAAAAGAAAATCTGAAAGAACAATTAATCATAATTAAGGCTGTTGTTAGGAGCATATCGGGAGGAGCTCTCTAGCCCTGGAGTCATAATAGTCTTTAAAATACGTACCCCTAGTTAGAAAAAAATTGGGGGACGTACGCCCCTCCCCCTTAAACACTTCCGCTCCATGGAGGAAAAGGGTGGGGGGAGGCAGTGGTGTCCTCATCGTATGACATGCTATCTTTGGGGGCGGGGGGCTGATTTTGAGGAACGTACGTACGTTTTTGAATTGTCATCGGATTACAATAGATCTAGAGGAAGAACATATCAGCACCAAGGTCTTTGTGACTAAAATTTTTTTGACTATCAATTACATGGATACATCCATTTTGGGTCAAAATGCAGTTTAGCCCCCCAAACCTTTCCTGCGCAAATCGTGTGTTTTGGCTGTTCCGTCAAATGCCCACCCTCCCGATTTCATTCATAAAATCAGCTGCTTTTTCTGTCACAAGGTCCATAAAAGGAACAGTTACATGCCTCTAGACTGAATTCTAGGCAGAGAATCGCCGAGCCGCTCGTTTACTATATAAAAAAAACAAACATCCTTATACAAGAATAACTCGCGAGGGGGGGGGGGGTTCCTGCGACCTCAATCATCCGGCTGCTCCTAAAGTGGCGTCCTTGTGACGTCACTTCACATGAAACTTCCCGTTCCTGTACCCTCGCAATCTGGAAAATGAACCACTACGGAGGGAGTTGGTTTAGCTCTGGGAATAGTGGAACATGGACGCTCAGAAAAATGGGCTGCACTTTAGCCCCAATTGTGGACAAAACTGAGTCGCTATTGCTATGCATTTACGACTTTTTGAGCCGAAAAAAAAAAAGACACATTTTCGTCTATTGAAACTGAACATTTTAATGTAATATTTCGTTCTGGGCCTCTCTTTAATCATTGCTAATTGAAAATCAGCCTCACCACATCCGTGTATTCTGGAAAGGAATTTTGATGTAACAATAGAGTTCTATAATTTATTGGTCTTTGCATGGACCCCTAGTACTGCTATATTTGACCTAGAACATGCGGTTGGGTTTGACATTAAAGAATAACATGACTGGTCTTGCTCGACTCGGCAAGTCAAAAAAAGTTGAGAGTTTGTTTTTATTTCATTTTCCTTCGCAAATTAGGTTGTTTCATAAAAATCGTGTTTCTAATGAAACAGTAAGATATTCCAAGGAGAAGGCCAATTGATGTAATGTAATACATGCAATTATCTTGAATAGCGCTCAAATCCGCGAAAACGGATGTGCTCTAAGGTGCTGAACTAAAATTAGAAACATGATTAACATACGATCAATACATCATACTCACTGTCACACACATTAACAAACACTTAATCCACTCTCATCCTCAAACCTCCGAGACCAAAAGGGATATCATTCAGTTTCAAAGAAAACAACCCTAAACACTTCAGTTTTGA
>OZ007570.1:20852790-20875290 GCA_963931925.1 Onchidella celtica | reverse complement strand
CCGGGCAGCTGATTCGGTAGGCGGCAGTCCGATTGTCGGAACAGCCACTGGAAAAGCCAATGATTTTAGCGATATATTTTTAAGCACTCTATGATCGAACCCCCCCCCCCCCCCAAAATACGACAACGAATTTGATGTACATGTAAAGCAGCTTTATTTTTCACTTGTATGTATGTCCCTGGGGGAGGGTGGGGCGTCGCAGTGGGAAAAACAATATAATCGATGTATCATCTTTTTACAAGCCTAGCATCCTCCACATTTAAACAGTGGTGTTAAAAAGCCTTCCCAACACTCCAGTCTCACTGCTTCCCATCCCCCTCCTTTTGTGTGTTGATTACAATAGGCCCGTGGAGTATCATTCAACACCGACTACCACATTTTGAACAGCAACAACACCCATAACGTCGATCTACACACCACAAGACTGGCTGAGACTGCAGGGGACTTAAGAGCTCATCATTTATTCATCCGTCGACGGCATCTAGACACATTGCCGGAAGAGCCGTTTTAGCAAAGTGTGGAGGGCTACAAAGTGCAAAGCACGTGAAATCGCGGGTTAATTTTTTTATTGTATTGACGCGAAATCTTGCTGCATTAACCGGTTTTACGGAGAAATAGTTTTTCTTGCTAATCTTGGGGGGGGGGGGGGATTACTTGGTTTACAGTGTCGCGGATCGGGATTTTGGGGAATATAGATCAAGAGGTCCGCTTCCCAATCACACGAGCACAAAAAAAAAACAACAAATAAACAACTTTCACTCTAAAAACTAAATAAATCAATTTGAGTAACAGACTGCAAAGTTTATATATCTAACAAATTCAAAGATAAAATATACAATAGATAACGAATACAATAGCAACTGAAAATGCTCAACTAAGCTGAGGAGCAACTATGAAGTACTTAAGGCAATGTAATATGAAGTTATCTAAGTCACAATAAATTTACATTCAAAAGAATCCGCGCCCGAGGGCGACGGATCCTGTAAGGTTTAAAGTTCTATCTCTCTTCATACTAAAACATATTTATATATAGCGTCTCTGCCAGGAGCGCTCTGGTGTAGTTCACACGTGGTCGCGGGAAATGCATGTGGTCTGGCAGTACTGGTCAACAGTCTACATGTGTATCTGGCTGTAAATTCAGCATGGAATTAAAATCTTTAGCTCACCATTCGGCCCTCACAATGTGAGGGCTGTTGATATTAGCGCTGTGGGTTTAATGCTCAAACAAGTAGGCTTGGGCTCAGGAGCGTAGATTTCTGACAATGCTCCATCACTGTACATATCAGCTCAATCGCTGCGTCTCTATGACTTCTCATCTGGCTGAGAGCTGGCCGTCCACCTCGTAAATGGATTGTCTACATGTGGCCCAGAACTAAGTTCTGTATGGCCTTAAATACTGGACTGCATCTGCAGCTTACCGTCTAATTCCTGGATTGTGAATGGTGCAACCACTTCTAGCTCAGCTGCCGAACTGAGTTATTTTAAGTAACAGCCCTACGCAACGACCTTGGGTCGACATCAAAGGTCGAATCACTCAAGACAATAAAATGTAATTTTATAGTAATAAATTCTTAACATGTTCAAAACCCCGAGCTTTTACTCTGGATCACGGATTTTCTGTACGTCAACAGACGTCTCAATAACATTTAATTCCTACTCACCCCTTCCCTCTCTACTAAACCTAGTTCAAAACACGAGATATAAAAGGTGCTCAGTCATGCACACCTACGCTGTCCGTCTATCCTTCCCCACACCTTCTGTCTATCTATTAGGAAAAAAACTGTTCAAAACAAATTGTTTACGGAGACCAAGTTATGCTGGCTCGCACAATAATTACATTTGTAAAAATTACTCACTGCTCTCTCACAAAAATTTACTCAGTGAAAACATTTATGAATCAAATCTGTTCTTGACATACAGTATCTGCACTAAATGGCACACAAGAAGATCTACTGACTACAGTAAAAAGAAGAAAACTCATATGATGTGGCTATGAGGACAAGGGAGCTTGCCAGGAAGATCTTGCAGGTAACAGGAAAGACTCACATGCAGACAGCCAACATACAGTGCCAAAATACAGTAGGTGGTCAGAACAACATTGCGTCGCGGAGAGAGAAGACGTTTACAGAAAAGCAAACCCTCGAACATGACCCGCCAAGGCTGAGTTTTTAGTTTGAGTTTGAGTTTGGGTTAACGGCACGTCGGCACGATAACGGCACGATAACGGCACGTCGGCACGATAACGGCCACTTTGAGCCTTTGACTTTTTTTTTTTTTTTGTATTTGTATTTGTATTTGTATTTGTATTTGTATTTGTATAGGCTACTACTTTAATCCCATTTGGGAAATTTGCCTTCCTGTCATTGCCGCCTACTTGCAACTGGAGCAGGCACCGCCAGTCGGCGTTGTTGTTTGTTTTTTTTTTTGGGGGGGGGGGGGGGGGAGTGGTAGGGATGAATTTTATTTGATTTTGCCCGACCATCGGCCTGTTCGGCCTGCTCTTTTCGATTTCCAACTGCCAAGGTATCTTTAACGTGCGCAACGTGCACACGGGCCCTCCGAAATTTTTCGTCACTTATCCTAGAAGACTAGGTACTCGATCCTACCCCTCAATCAGGGACAGGAAAATATGAGACAAATCCCAAACTTCCAACATGCCTGCACCGGCCGGGTTTTGAACCCGGTACCCTTGGCATGAGAGGCGAGCACCTTGCCTCTAGACCACCTTTTTTGGCTTGCTTTGATCCCTCAGATTTTTATAATACGATCAAGTAAAATTGAAGTGAAAAATCTAATGGGAAAAGGCTCCCACTGTAAAGTGTGTCTATATGAACCCTGTAAGGCGGAAGTAGACGTGTTTCGCTCGTTGTTTCGACATCGCCACGACTTCCTCTGGGAGAAATGGGTGCAAGCCAAGGCAAGACAAGGCACTCGGGCTTAAAGGATCTTACAGACTACCAGCGAGCAGAGCACTCAAATAGGCCTACGCCAGTGCACACTGAAGTGACTGGCTACTGTCACTTGATGAATAAGTTTATGTCCTCTCAAGGTCGAGCAGACCGAGCTGGAATATAGTCCAGCTGATTTCGTACTGCTCTGTTGTGCTCTCAGTTTGAACACTCCCATTACTTATTTTAACTACTGTGCTCTGCTGGCAGTCTGTAAGCCCATTAAGGGCCTTAACGCTGATCCACATTCTGAAACAATCTCGCTCCCAGGTCTAATATTGTAATGATGACACTTTATCATTACGGAATCCACCAAAAGTCACGATTCATGTAACAAATTAATAATAATCTGCACTTCTATCTTCTCTTCTGATCTATATTATTTTAGATTAACCCCCAAGTGCCCAGCATTCTATATCTGAAACACGTCACCAGACCATAATGTTCTACACTTGGAACATTTCTTAATTTATCAACAAAATATATGATTTTTCGTGATAAATATTTCTGTTTCTGTAAGCTTTTGACCAAATTAAATTTAGTTTTGCAAGATTCAGAATTGTCATGCTGGCTACGCGAACATTTGTCTGGGCATTAGAGAGTTAACGTTAATCAACATTTCAGTAACAAGATACATTGCCACGCGAATAATGTTTAAAAGCGATATATTAGCTATTATGATTTGAGTTTGTTACAGTGGAAGCAGCTGTCCCACACAGAACATCATACGTAATGCCACTGATAATGATAATAATAACAATAATACATAGCATTTATACAGCGCTTCATCCCGTTAACAACCAGGTTCTAAGCCCTTTACAACATTTATTTATTTATCTATACCATATATATTTGTGGACTTGAGATTTTTCGTTGCAAAAGGCTTCTGAACCACTCAACACTCAGACTTCAAATTTTATATGGTGCATCAGAATGGATGTAAGGGTGCACAGTTTTTAATAGAAGTCTCAAATCGGTGTATTTTTTTTTTATTTGAAACTTATTGTTTCGCCATCATTTAGATCTATTTCGAGTCATGGTTGGCCATTTTAAGGTTTCGTTATCACTTCCTGCGATGTGTTCACTATTAAACACACTAACCCGTGCGCAAATCATGCTGTTGTACGGGATGCGCAGGGTGTCAACTCACAAAGGCAGAGCAGTAAGACTTATTTAAAAACAAACAAACAAAAATAAAATAGACAAATAGTAACAGGCCAGATGAAGCAGGTCCATAATAACCACCCAGAACTGAAACCAATATTCAAACCGATTTATCCCGGGCAGGGCCAGGGACCTCAGCTAGTATCATATAGATCACACACACATATACACAGGCATACTCAGGAGAAAAAAGCAACAACCAGATGGACATTTAGAGTATAAAAAGATGTCTCTTGGGCTCACGTTTGAAAGTCATAAAATTTTCAGACTCTCTCAAAGACAGAGGCAGAGAATTCCAAGTCTGAGGCCCACACAACAGACACAATCACACACAACAATCAGTATAAAACACATCACACCAAATGTCAAGTATCCTCCACATTTTCCAGTCAGCTGAGCAGAGCTCAATTAAGGGATGAATGTCGCGTTTAAATTATTCCGAAAACATTTTGTCCAAATGTACGATAAAACGTTCACACCAATAATTATTCTCCTAAAAGTCACTGAGCATCGTCACCTTGGGGAAGCTTCTTCCGTTTCAGTGGGTTCCAACTTCTATTTTGTGTTAGAACGTCAATATTTTTTGCTATGTTAGCTGTGACCATTGGGACTTTGCTCTGTCGCTTGTATGGGCCATTGGAAAAATCCGTGTTTTGTTGGTGTCACTTGATGTTGGTGTTTGATCACTGCTGTTGTCGTTGGTAGTGGTGGCAGTTTTCCCGCCTGTGCTGAAGCGTGCTTCTTCATTGTTGGTGTTTCTCACTTTCCATTACTTTTCCTCGTTGGTTTCTCGGTGCCTGCATTTTTTGTTGATTCTGTGTGTGTGTGTGTGTGTGTGTGTGCGTGTGTTTGTGTTGTTGTTGTTTGTTTGTTTGTTTGTTTGTTTATTGTTCTTGTTTCTGCGTGTGTCAGTAGCTTTCGTTTTGTTGTTGTTGTTTTTTTTGTGTTGTCTTACATTTTTGCTTTTTTTTTTTTTAATTATTATTATTGAATTTTGATCCGACATTAAAAAAATTGCCTTACATTCATTAGTTGGTTTTTATTTTGTTTTTTGTCACAGCCTTTGTTCTTCTTCATTGTTTTCTTCCTTTCTTTCCCCTATTCCTTCTTTTCGGACATACTTTCTTCCTATCCTTTACCATTTATTTTTTTTGGGTCTTTTTTTCCCCCCAAGCTACATTTTTTTCTATCTTGCCATTGATAAATTATTCATCCATTGTTTACTCCCCCCCCCTCCCCCCCCCCCCCACACACACACCCAAATTCTGTACCCATCTACTTTCAATATACTTTCTTTCTCTCTATCCCTCCCACCTCTTCCCCAACCAGTACAGCAACAGCAACCTATCAACCTCCATCACAGTCCCCAGGGGCCCAGAAAAAAACAAAACAACAACGGACCTTTTGTTTTCCTTGACTGAAGAGCTTTCATGGCGGAAGTGCTCAGTCGCGTGCTGAGTGGCCCAAGATTTGGCCGGTTACATTGATTTACCATAAGCTCAAACCTGCCACCCATTTTAATTTGCTGTTCACAGTGAATCAGGCAAGGGAATGAAAGGTGATTCTCGTGGGGCTAAGAGAAAAGGCCAACCTTGGCAGGTCCAGCTCAGCACAAAGGCCATGATGGATTAAGTGAACGTCCAATATATTGACACGGGAATTTAGGAGTCTCACTTGTCTACAGGTTTAAGGATGCATATAATGTAAGTAGCTGAAGTCTGGCGACTCGCAATGCTTAGATCGGTTGTTGTTTTTAACTGCCAAGGCGGGCAGATGTGATAAGTTTTTCACTGAGTTTAAAAAGGAGGGGAGAGAGAGAGATAGACAAAGAGACAGAGAGAGAGACAGACAGACAGAGAGAGAGAGTGAGACAGAGATAGTGAGAGAGACACAGAGAGAGAGAGACAGTAAGAGAGACAAACAGACAGACAGTGAGACACAGAGAGAGAGAGAGACAGAAGGAGAGAGAGACACTGAGAGAGAGGGACAGACAGTGAGAGTGGCACAAAGATAGAGGGGAAGAGAGAGAGAGACCGCGAGAAAGACTCAAAGAAAGAGAGGCGGACTGAGAGAGAAAGAAGCTGGCATAAAGGAGAACATGTACTCGTATTCCAACGCAAGAGATTTAGGACTTTTTGTACTGCATAAGCATGTTTGTTTCTTTTGTATGACTGTTCTCCAGCAAAATGTGGAAAATCTTGAAACTTGGAACTTAAGTAAAAATTTGGTATTATTACAAACTTAAATTTTACACTTCTTTTAGCAGCGTAATTGCATATCATCCAGCCCAAGGAACCAAACTTTGTGCTGAAGTTTTCTCTAAAAACATTACGATGAATAAATACTATAATTTTCAGACATGGAAATTACAACAGGAGGGTACGCGGCTCTTAATTCGTGGTTACTTTATGTAATTTGAACACGTGTCCTTGACCCATGATTATAAGAGCTCTTGAGACTATTACACATGTGAAAAACGTATTTAAAGACTCGTGGCAAAATATTCGTAGACCATATGAAGTACATATTAAATTAATTACAGCTGATAATTTTACATTGAATTAAAAAAAAAAGACGGATGAAATTACCTTGAAAACAAACTCGGCAACGTGACTTTAAGCCTCGACACTGTTGCTTAATGATATAAAATTTAAGGAAGTGCATAGGTAGGGAAGATATGATGATGTCTTCCCTACCTATGCAAAGTGTATAGGTGGGGGATATCTTCCCTACCTATGCACTTCCAAAATTTAAAATACGTAATACGGAGGTTAAAAATAGAGCTGCAAATATCCTGCAGATGCCAGTCTTTCAGTGTGCATAATTTATCAGCCCACGTAGTCGAACATGGGGAGCTTGAAGGCTTTACAACTCGAAGACATGAATAAATCATGAACATTCAAGAAGTAAACATGAACACAAGAGAGCGGCATAAGAAAAGAAACAAACAAAAAAAAAACTGCTTCGTGAGCTCCAACTCCAAGTGCCCTGGTCTGTATAGCCTGGACTGGGGCCTGAGACCAGCGCTGGTGTGGAAGATGAAAACTGAAACAATGATTGTTGCCTACAAGTATGGAGAAGAAAATCGATGAAGTAAAATTTCCTGGGGCCCCAAAACAATGGCCAAACGTCATAGATGATTGAACCTCAATCCGGGCTATTGTTATGAGCGGAGAATGCCGTTATTGCCTCGCTCTTGGGACGTGAGATCGATGCCCTCGCACGCCGCTGATAACGCCCTGGCGTTCTGGTGGAAAATGTGCAGTAATCAAAAGTTATAGCATAGCCGGACAAGAAGTTAAGGCCTGGCGCGTGCAGAATCTGACCCCCCGCGGGCGTTGTGGAAAAATAGTGGAGTGGTGTCATTAGTGGTGATTATAAATGTGTTTGCCTGTTTGGTGAATTTACAGAACATTCTGACAGGTCAGAGCGCCGGTCATCAGTGGCGGATCTACTAACAAGCTAATGAAGCTTAAGCTTCAGGGCCCCTGATCACGGAGGGGCCCTGAAGAAACTTTTTGAATAAGTGAATTTTGGATGTTGCTCTAATGTTGGACAGGGTCCCCATAACAGTTCAAATTTCAGGGTCCCAAAAATGTAGGTCCGCCACTGCCGGTCATGTGCAGTGAGAGGAACAATTTGTTTGTTTTGATCCGATGCGGGCGAAACACTTGCATAGCTGTCAACCTCTTGAAGACTGGCTGAACCAAAACTGCCAACTTTACACACTTTCAGCATGGCGTTGCTCAGGAGCGATTGATTACAGACTGAACATCACACTGAAATGACCTTGCTCGGGTTGCTCTCAAACACTTGAGCACATTAAGGGCGTTCCGAGAATAGAAGAAATCTAAATCATCGACATTCCAAAGCTTCTGGCAGTATGTTAGAACACTCCGGTTGAAGAAGAGTGTAGGCATTTATGTAGAGAAATCACATCTGCCAAATCTCGAAAATGGGTCGCCGCGGTAACAAGAATTGGATGAGACCGCCTTCACCAAAGACAGGGTGCATATCTACTTACTGTGGCTTGTAATATTTTGACGTTGATCGAAGCTATTTAAAGCCTTTTGTAAGCTTTTATTCCGCGTGGAAATGAACCAATGGATAATGTTTACCGCGCCGACCTACTTTCCAGCCTTTGTTAACATTGGTTTCGCGGAGTTTCCCGTGTCTCAAGTTGCACATCAACCAATAGTGATTTCTCGCTATAAGCTACATACACACTCTTTGGTTAAAGACAGCAAACCACAGATGGTATTTCAATCTTGGCAATAAGCCCAATCTGGGGAAGCAAATTTTGCATATTTTGGTAGGAGATTATTTCAGTGGTCGTGAGTCGCATAGCCAATAACCATTTTCAAGAATGTACAGATGTCTCGGAATTGAATTTGAGTTTGTTTTTTGATTTTCGGCGCGTCGTGATGTCTCGGAATAGACCTTTGTTGT
This sequence comes from Onchidella celtica, assembly GCA_963931925.1. Lineage (NCBI taxonomy): Eukaryota > Metazoa > Mollusca > Gastropoda > Systellommatophora > Onchidiidae > Onchidella > Onchidella celtica. The sequence continues at coordinate 20,866,729 of OZ007570.1, read as the reverse complement.
TGTTGTTGTTGCTGCTGCTGCTGCTGTTGTTGTTGTTGTTGTTAAAATCTGAAAAATATCAAACTGGAATAGTAATTTATCTCTAACGAAAGAAAAAGTCACCAGGGGAAATTATTTACTTTTCGAATTTTGTTCACGCCACGGTGTTTTCCATCCTAACCTTAAAACTATCGCTCCTATTCAAACTTCAAGTAACCAAGATCAAAACCACAAAACCACCGCAAATTTCAAAAGCTTTACTTCTAAACTCTTCTTAATTTCATGCGGTGTATCATCTGACTCCGAGTCCCTAGCATATGTTCGGCCTGCCCCATCTCGTTATGACATCTGGCTCTGTCTCTGGTGTTGTTTCAAACTTCAAGATGCCCTTAGTCTGTGATGCAATGAACGGCAATGGGTTATACTTTATTGTGCATTTGTAGGTCTTGCAAGCCCGAATTCTGTATAAATATCTATATTAGTAAAACAGACACTTCACGAAATTGCAGCACCGGCCAGCCCCCCCCCCCCCTCCGCCAGTCCGCTAACAGCAGGCCTATAATTTTCAAATTGTTTATCTATACCATTATATATTTGTGGACTTGAGATTTTTTGTTGCAAAAGGCTTCTGAACCACTCAACACTCAGACTTCAAATTTTATATGGTGCATCAGAATGGATGTAAGGGTGCACAGTTTTTAATAGAAGTCTCAAATCGGTGTAGTTTTTTTTATTGGAAATTTATTGTTTCGCCATCATTTAGAGCTATTTCGAGTCATAGTTCGCCATTTTAAGGTTTCGTTATCACTTCCTGCGATGTGTTCACTATCAAACACACTAACCCGTGCGCAAATCATGCTGTTGTACGGGATGCGCAGGGTGTCAACTCACAAAAGCAGAGCAGTAAGACTTATCTATTTAAAAACAAACAAACAAAAATAAAATAAACAAATAGGAACAGGCCAGATGAAGCAGGGCCATAATAACCACCCAGAACTGAGATCAATATTCAAACCGATTTATCCCGGGCAGGGCTGGGGACCTCAGTTAGTATTTGATATTGTTGACCAGCCCCAAGAGGACGGCATAAAATTCACTGTCGAAACTAAAATTGTAAAAGATTCATTTTTTATTTATATTTGATTTTCCACTCACGACTGTAACTGACTGCACTTAAACGACAGGTTCCAAGAACATGAGTTTTTCCAGTTTCATGAAGTAATTACCCGATGCGAGCACTGCTGCAGCTTTCGCCACCTGCTGCAGGTTTATAGACTTCTCCAGCTCCCCCCTCCAGTTTTTCCCCTTCCACTATTGTTTTAAACTTCTCAGGAACTGAGGATAAGCTAGGACACAGTCATATGGGTGTAACAGATCAAAGCTGGTGTAGGTGCCAGTCTGGTGGCTTGCCACCCAATTATTATGCACCACATTAAACCACTAGGTATTGTCCCCATCGCGTCCTGCATCTACAGAAGCCTTGATGTGTTTCACCCCTTAAGCTCAAAGCCCCGAAAAACAAAGATCTTCAACTGATAAGGAATCGTGGGGGTAGTTAATGGTGCGAAGTGGGATGCAGTGAGATGGTTTATTGGTTAGTACATTCAAGGACTTTACACAATTATACTTGCAGGGTATCAGGTAATTTGTATTTTGTATTTGTATTTGTATACTTCTTTAATCCCATTTGGGAAATTTGCCTTTGTGTAAGTGCAGCCCAGTTACAATTGGAGCAGGCATGTCGTCACCACAGTGCAGCGCCGGTCGGCCGGTTTTTTTAAGGGGTGGGGGGGGGGGGGAGATGAGGGAGGAAAGGGGTGGGGGAGTAGTAGAAATAAATTTTATTTAATTTTGCCCGGGTAGCGGCCAGTTCAGCCTGCTCTTTTCGACTTCCAACTGTCAAGGTATCTTTGACGTGCGCAACGTGCACACAGGCTCTCGAGATTTTCGTCCTTATACGAGAAGGCTAGGTGCTCGATCCTACCTCCCATAGGATCAGGGACAGGAAAATATGAGATAAATCCCAAAATTCCAACATGCCTGCACCGACCGGGTTTTGAACCCAGTACCTTCGGCATGAGAGGCAAGCACCACCTTGCCTCTATACCACGGTGTCCACGGTAATGTTGCTATACTTCTTTACTTGCTCTTTATCAGAGCTTAGCGAAGTTGTTAACCTCATGTCCTCACTAAATCAACATCGCTGTGGTAATCAAACCAAACTGTAGCTGCCCCTCGATGTTTGGCTTTGCTACATGCAATCCAGTGGTATTGATTTCACATGTAAAAGAATGAGCATCACAATTGGCTATCCTGTGTGTGTGTGTGTGGGGGGGGGGGCAGGGCGAATTAGTTCCATGATCGAGTTCATGGTTGTACACATAATAAGCACAATACAAAAGAGAATTTAAACCAAAAAAAAACAACTGCAGAGAAGGTTTCATGTGTCATTGTGTCTTTTCATCTGTTTGAATATAATGTCTCTATCTTTGTACGACCACATTATTTATTCAGGTCCGTGCAAAGCTGATACTAGGCCGGGGGCCAGATGGGTTTGAGTTTGAGTTTAGAAGAAGCAAGTCGACACGATAATGGTTATATTGTGCTAGGAACAAAAGCAAGAGGAAAGACAGAATAATAACATAGCAGAATGACAGAGCAGAAGGAGGGGAATGTAGAGTCTATTTCTAAATTTTCATTCAGTTGTTGTTGTTGTTTTAAACTATATCAATATTCTTTAGCAAATGACCCTCACCCCCATCCCCGCCTTGCCTCTAGTAAGGTGAATAGCCTATCTCCCCCCTCCCCCTTCAAAATCACTCCCCCCCCCCCTTCTGTTCTGTGTTAATAATAAACAACAATAGGAGAACAACTGCACCATGCTTTCACTTCAGTTAGTTCTGGCCTAACCTGGGGCACCCGCATAAGTCAAAACCAGTATAGATGGAAAGCTCACTTAGTATCACCCAATCGATGTCTTGATAAAAACAGGGAAATAGAAAGTGGTTTTGCAAGACGCAGTATTGATCAGTGTAGGTTTTATAAGTTATGGCCTCTGGCAAATTGGTAAACCACCAGGGGCCAGAAATACAAAAAGCCTTACTTAAACTGACAGGTCGCTAATCACCATCATATTCTAAAGGAAGTAAGGTCTCCAATGTAATAGAGAAAGGCTTTTTAACCGCTGGGCCTAAAATTCTATTAAATAAAATTATCATGTTAAGCACCGAGAGACGTGAAGGTGCACGCGGGCATAATTTAAAAGGTCTTTAAGCTCGCTTCATTAAAAATACTTTCGTTGATTCTGAGTTGAACAGAAAAAAGTGTTCCGACATTTTGAGCAGGAAAAAAAGACGCGTCTTCTTGGTGTAGAATTAAAAAATAGGACAGGAAATTTCGTTCTGCGCCTCAATTTACACATTGGTGATTTATGTATTCCCGAATCAGTGGGCCAACTAGAACATATAAGGCTGGGTTAGCAGGCCGCTAGGATAAGTAATACGTTTTGTATTGGCTCATTGACAAACAGTGGGAAAGAAGAATTAACCAGTATGTTAAGGTAAAATCTTTGGTACACATCATTAATTCACCAGAAGAGACTAAGTCTATTTGATGCATTTTCTAAACAAAATAAGAAAGTTCTGTTTCTCGATCTCAATCGATGCAAAGGAGACACGCGCATCTGTCAATTATCTCTTCCTGTCCGAACCTTCAGCGCACCACTGTCACTGAAACAATCACGTCCCGTATTATAAAAACTAAAAGACAATAGGGCAAAACAGATGTAAAGAAAGGTATTTGCAGAGCTCCAGGAAAGTGAATGGGTACGAAACAAACCTGAACGTAAAGTTAAATGTAAACAATGATAATTTAGTGATAGCCTTCTTCAGACACATAATGTACATAAATATGATGAAAAGACAATAGAGGCATAAATTTAATGTTAAAAATACTGGGGGAAAAAAGATAGAGTCTATTAAGGGCCACGTGTTTTCTAAAATATTCACCATGGGCTTTTTATCATCATCTTGTGACGAATCTCAGAAAAATTACTGTGCCTAAATCGCCAAAGAAATCGCCGTTGTAGTCAATTACCAATTAGGCTACCAAGTTACCCAAACCTAATTCTAGCCTTGACCCTAATCCTAACCCTAACCATCAACACCCCTCCCAATCGCAAATAATCCCACACCGCCATGAAATACAGAACCCAGTTAGGTCACATGGCGCAAATGCTCTTGTGTTGCGCAAAAAAAAAAGTATGTGCAAAAAAAAAAAAGACAAAAAATTTAAGGAGTTCCCCCCCCCCCCCAAAGAAAAAACGGTTTCGCTTTAATTTCCGTTCAGTTTCCATCTTGTGATGACTAAAAGAAACCACCAGTCATGTAAAAATTCTAACCCACACGGAAAGAAAGAATACATTTCATTCTATAACGTGCTTTTTAATATTTTCTGCATAATTAAAAGGGCAGTTTTTCTCCCTTTTTTCTACACTCAGAAACAATCACGCCATCTTGAATTTTTCCTCGTCTTCAGAACATTTTGTATTGAAGACACATTCTTTCCAGCATCATAACTACACATTTCGAGATGTAAATAACATTAAAATATTGTGACAGTAAAGTATACGTTCGACTGTTCCGTGAAGCCTGTTTCAAATATGTGTCGACCATCTTGAAAATTTTGGGGGGTGGGGGGTGGGGGGGGGAACACCGTTTACTCAAAACACCCCCCGGTTGACAAAATTTGTGCCCCATCATGTTTCTATCATTTTTTGAACGATTGTTCCCATAATATAGAATTACCAAACCCACTCTAAAGAGTGAATTTGACCCAGATTGGCGCATATTTGCTATGTCAGAATGGTCATTCAAACAAAAAATTTTAAATCTTGGATATGGAAACACACGCAGTTCCAATGACATCGAAAAGGGTAATCAAGGCAATAATCCCCACTGAAGTCATGACTGACAGTGGACATGGACGTCGACAACATTCACAACTGTCTAGATGACGTTTTATAGCCAGTTGATCGAGACAGGAGCTGACACTGTCGGAGGTCAGGGGTCGCCTGAGAACAGGGACAGTGAAACTCAGATCAACAGGTGTAGAGACTGCAGAGAATTTCAGACAGTTTTATTACATGCAATGTGATTTATTATTGATATTTTCTGTTCTCTTCGTTCTTTCAACCTCCTCTTACATTTTTGTCTTTCTCTCATTATTTTGTTCCTTGATCTTTTTTGTCCTGTAGATGAATACAGATTGTCTGTCTGTCTGTCTATCTCTCTCACTTTCTTCCTTCTTTCCTTCTTTATCTCTTTCTTTCGTCTCTCTTTCTCCCTTTGCCCCTGTCTCTTTCTTTCTCGCTCTCTCTCTCTCTCTCTCTCTCTCTCTCTCTCTCTCTCTCTCTCTTTCTTCTGTTTCCCCCCTTGTCTCTGACCCTTTCTCGCTCTCTCTTCCTCTCGCTCTGTCTATCTCTCTCACTTTTTCCATCTCTCTGTCTCTCTATGACTTTCTTTGTCTTCTCTCTCTTTCTGTTTGGCCGTTGACTTTGTCGTCTTCCTCTTTATTCTTTCGAACTCTCTATTCGCCTTCTCTTCATAATGATATATTTATAAAACCCCAACTCTACGCTATCAATACGCTTTCTTTCATCCAACTGTTCCAGACCATGACTGCTTTAAGCCCAATCAGCTACAATACATTTAATATAAATCTTTTATCACACATCTTTCCCAGTACTTCAAAGCTGAATCGCCTTTGTCCTACCAGGAAACGGCATAATTATTGTGTCAACCTTTCTTTTGATTACATAAACCACACATAGGCTCACTTTCAATGAAGTGGCGTAGGATGAAAAACCACTTTAAATATGTAATTCAGAAAGTGGTTAATTATTTTCCTTATTCCTGCTTTAAATCAAATACTTTTAATGTAGGAGTGGCACTTGGAAATTGAACGAAGGCCGTGAAGGATTTTAACCTAGATAGGGTAAAACCACACGCAGAATGACAGTAGGACGGTGAGCAGTAGGAGAGAAGGAGTTCACAAAAGGAAGAGGTTCAAGCCCATGAGAAAAAAACGGCCTTTACATAGAATAGTGATAAAAAGATAATGTGCCAAAATTAAATAGTTTGGCACACTTATGCATTGCTGTGTTTTAGATAAGCAATAAAGGTATACTTATTCTGATAGTGATCTACCTTCCTCAGCATCAGTAAAAGCGCTTGGCTTGCACTGAAGCTACACTACGAACGAGGAGAGTCAAAATATGGCAAAAAGGAAAGGTTGTATGTAGCAAAGGCTCGCCTTAAGGAACAATACAGAAACGGTACAATAAAATACACAGGAAAAGGGAAGAGAAATAAAGCTTTCGGGTACATTATTTCATCATCAGGAAAAAAATGTCACAGGATGTAAAGTTGGACCGATAAGTAAAGTATCTCCACTACTTAACATGTGGACTGTGTCTTTAGTGACCCTCTGGGCACCAAGTTATGGTACAAAACTAGCGGACCGTCGAAAGAATAATCTTGCAAAGTCCTGGAATCAACAACCAATCAGTCTTTAGTCGACAGCGCACTCAGTCAAGTCTGTTTTGCATACCGGTACGTTTTGTGAAATACACATACATACGTGACCTCACGCATAAGGGAGGCTGAAACAATTTTGTCTCACAAGCTGATTCAAAGACAGCTGAAGCCTGAGTCAAAACTGATGCCAAACTGACTCGATCCAGCGCCTTACTGGCCATAAACTCAACCCATCCTCTGCCATTTTTAAGCCGTGTTTTCATATGTACGGTAACGGAAACGGCAAAGGAAACGTCAAAAACCCTTCAAGCCGTGAAATAGAAAAAATGTTTTCACGTGTACGAAATTGGTCGTTCCCTAGACGCTCTTTCTTCTCACTTCTTGGTAAATTTTTGACGCACCCGTTGCCGTTTCGGACCCCGTACGCATGAAAACAGCTTAAATCAGTCTTCCTGCCACATGTTGTCGTCCTCTCTAAATTAAATGCATTGCTTATGCTCAGCGGTGAACATTCGGCACTAAATGCACACATGGTTTTCTGGACCAGTAAGGTACTGACGCAGCCTGTGTTTGTCTTAAGTGGAAGATGAAAAGAATAATAAACTGAAGGTTTCACAACTTAATGTTTGGATGAATAAATTTTATGTGAAGGCGCACTGAAGAAGATTATCAATAACATGCGTATGGAATTTAAGGGTTACGTAAATGCTGTGGAGTACAGATAGTGTGCCAGAGTGTCGTAAAGTTTATTGTTTATTAACTACATACACCCGGTGTTGCTCGGGACAAACCTGTCACTGGATTCTTTGATCACCAGTTGGCCCGTTGACTCGGGGAATATACAAAGGTGATTTTTAATGTTGAGTTTCGATGACCAATGTGTAAATTGAGGAGCAGAACAAAATATCTCGTTATACTTTTTAGTTCCACTGGAGGAAAATGCGTCGTTTTTATTATATTTTCTGGCTCAAAACACCGGAACACTTTCTTCTGTTCAATTCAGCCGTGGCTCAAAATCAGGAAAAGTATTTTAAGATCTTTTAAAATAATAATATGTGCATGTACACTTTGCATGAATGTCGTGCTATGCATAAATGATGTTTTTGTAGAATTTAAGGCTCAGCGGTTAAAAAGCCTTTCATGATTGTAATGGGGGCCTTACTTCCTTTATGACTGATGATTATTACGGATTCATGTCAGATCTTCCAAACCCAGCCCATTTCTACTGATAGGAAGTTGATAACATTTAAACAGTAATAGATCTGTGTCACATTTAACTCCACTGACTGGAGTCTGTGCACTTCTGTAACTCTTTGACCAGGTGTGCACAGTGGGCAGTTAAACTTCGTTAGGGAACACACAGTTTTGAGGTCATAAGCAGGAAAAAAAACATGGACAGGAAACGGTAAAAATGTTAGATAAAAAGTTGGCGTGGAAAAGGTAAGGCTACCTGGAAAATTCTCCTCCGTGACCTTAATACAAAAATTGATTATTATTCCCACAATTTTATTCGTCCTTCCCAAACTATATTATTTTTAAGTAATCTAGATGGAAATCGCTTGCTTCTACAATGTTTTGTGGTTATCAGGGGTTCTCGGCATACATTTTGCAACTGGTTTTTTTATAACAGAGATTAATTGTAGATAAGCCTTAATTGACGAATATTAAATTAACGAAAACAATTACCAATTTATGCTCTTCCGTGCGCTTCCTGTCAGCTGTATTTATGTATTTATATAACCCCTGCTTTGCGGTGATGCCTCTTAAAGACGCGCACACACTCTAGACATTAACGAAACAAAAACAGACAAGGGTTTATGGATCATAAAAGACATTCCATACATAAACATGTCGAAAGATGAAATTTCAGCCGTTTTTTGTGCAGAGGTTCAATGTATAGCGAAACCTGGCAATGTTCACTGAAAACTCTGAAACAAAGGGAAAGATTATAAGATTATATTATAACTCAGACAACATGAAAAGAAAGCAATAATCTTGATGGCACCAAGAAGCCTTGACTTCTTGTTATTTCGTATTTGATAATGATGATTATGGTGATGATGATAATGATGATTATGTGATGATGATGATGATGTGATGATGATGATGATTACCATATCCTTAAGCACAAAAATATTCTTATTAATATTGTCAATTTTGTCGTCTTAAATGTCATCATTGCGGTCGGTTCATGTTGTTGTTGCTATTATTTTTGCTGTTGCTATTGTTATTATTGTTTTTTTGTTGTGGTTGTTGTTGTTGTTAACCTTATTATTATATAATTCTTCTTCTGTTCCAGCCTCTCTCGCACCAACTCTCCCCATTCGTTCGTCCGTCCGTTTGTTCTTTCATTCAATCATTCATTCATTCATGAGTTTGTTCACTCATCCATTCATTCACATGTCTATTTATTCCCACCTTCATTGAAAACAACCACAATAGTAAGAATAACAGCAATAACAAGACAAGGACTTCGGCAACATACAATGAACAAGATTCACACGCAAACCTCTGTCTCTGTGATACAACACTTGCAAATAGCTTTAACCAAATGTTCTATTAAAGCAGTAACCAGGATATAGAGATCACAATGATGCTACAAAGAGACGTTAGTTACATGTCTGATTTTAGGTAAACAACCCAACTGATTTAGTCCGCTTGACGTCACAATACTTGCGCTCCTGCGGAATTTTGAATTTTACTTTGTCTTTCGTCGATTCGTTGTATTTTGCATAAATGTTCATTTTCACCAGAGTTTCACACAGATAAAGGCAAAGTATCGTTCTCATTGTCATCAAAGCGTTGATGGGTCTTCAAAATATAGCACTGCCGTGTAATGGAATCAGATAAGTGGCGGTGCTGACTTGTACCTTATCACAACGTTCTCTGAAGCCGTAGGATTCCAAAATCCCTTATACAGCGCGACAGAGATGAACATTTCCGTGCTGCCAGCGATCAAAGGCGAGCATGTTTCCTTCTAGAGGAAGATGAAGATCTGATGCTTGAATAGAGAGGGGGGAAACTGCGTGTATTCATACACGGCCGTGTACAAACGTTCCAAGCTATTGAGAAATGTCAGTTTATGAGAACCGAAGTAAAAGCTGAAAGGGCGCTAATCCTACCGTTACTTTGCATTATCCAACATGATTATCTGCCATAAAATATTAATGGTAAAGGTCCCTTTCGGAATACATTAAAGGAGAGAGATAGTATGAGGGTTATTCCATGAAACTTTACCATCCAACCTGACTCAATTCTACCGGTATAAATTAATGTATTTTAGATAAATGTAGGCTAATATATATTATACCGTGAAAATCATGGGCGTGCTGAAAGATACAATGATTACTCCCTTGTACAAATATGACTGTGATATGACAGTCAGCAAAATACATGTCACTTTTAAATGCGACCATAAAATATTGAATTGAGACGACGAACGGCTCGCTCTGAAGCTGCAACAATAAGATAATACGAAAAACTGCAAAATTCGCAACCTTGGTTCTTGTTTATTTCAACTCTACTTTTTGTACAACTGAGAAATTCGACGTTGGCGGCTTTCGTATTATGACAAGGGGTAAGAGTACATCGGAACTGTGAATCAGATTGCTAAGTGTCATTAATGCATTTTAAACAAGTGTCAAAATGTGCATTTGTTATACCTGTTCTACATATGAAAAGATCTCCAGTTTTTTTGGTTTTTTTTTTTTTTTTTAGAAAATGAAGATAGAACAAAGAAGAACTATGGTCGCGAATTGTTGAAGTGACCAATTTCCTGGCGTTTTAGACAACAGACTGTTCACACATGGATATCTGTTAGCTTAAAGACATTACAAACATTTACATACTACTTTACACCGTAGATAACGAAAAACAGAATTGTCCTTTTATTCTCCTCAAAGCAGTAAATGACAAACTGTGAAGGGATTTATAAGCACTAAATTTCACTGGAGATTACTTGGCTTTTTTTTTTTTTTTTGCCCTCCTGAATCTGCCTCAACGAGACATTTTAGCGAGATGTATACCATATTTCACCTAGGTTCTTTACCACGTCACTTCATGCATGCCTGTTATTGAGGTATTGAGTTGTGATATGTTTGTGTAACGATGCGTAAGATGTGTGTACCATGTATGTGCTCTTAAACACTTTGCGAAAGTGAATTTCCCTCATTGGATAATATAGTGATTCTGATCTTAAACTGTCTTATCTTATCTTATCCTACATTAATAGTGTAGTTTCCTGAGTTTTAAAACAGAGAAAAGAGCATTACTTCTCGAAGAAGAGAATCTGTTTTGCCCACAAGCCAGGGAGGCAGAATTTTTCTTGACGATTAAAAATCGCCCCCAGCAATTAGATCCAAACAAAGGGGCTTTCGTTCACGAGACAGTGTCAATGGATCGACCCGTAACTTAAGATAGGGTTGACACCATAATAATGGTAGAGGATTATTGGAAAGAAGATACTAATAATCTGGTAAAAGTTGCTGAAATTGAGTTATGCTAGTTGACTAATGGTGGTGCACGTAAACTACTGTGTTAGCGGGGGCGAAGTGGCATTGACGTAGGCGGGATAGCGAGTGAGTGAGTGAGAGTGAGTGTGTGAGTGAGTGAGTGAGTGAGTGAGTGAGTGAGTGAGTGAGTGAGTGAGTGAGTGAGTGAGAGAGTGAGAGAGAAAAAGAGAGAGAGAGGGAGAGGAGAAAGAGAGAGAGAGTGCGTGAAAGAGCTTGTGAATGAGCGCGTGAGTGAGTCAGTAAGAGAATGAGTGCGTGAGTGAGTGAATGAGAGAGAAAGAGAGAGGAGAGAGAAGAGGCAGAGAGAGAGAGAGACAGAGACAGAGAGACAGAGAGAAAGAGAGTTCAGTCAGTCAGTCAGTCAATCAGTCAAGTAGTAAGTCAATCAGTGTGCATCTGTCTTGTGTTTATTTTCCCGTTGATCAGTCGGCCAATCGGTCAGCCAGTGAATCAGTGAAACATCTGATGAGGGCACAATAAAACAAATTGTACGAAATGTCCACCAGTAGTGACCCATTGTCTGACTCCACAACAGAACAGAGATCTAGTTTCTGGGCCAAGACGTGGCTAAAATTAGATTAAATCACGTGACGAAAGTAACAAGTAGGCAGAGCTCGGGCGCGTGTACCAGTTTAATACCATTTCGTATGCCAGACACGAACTGACTGTTTGAGGGTTAGTGAGGACGGTGCTGGACATCGTGACGTGCGTCAGATCGAACAGGAAAATTAGGCTGGTGTAGCATTGATTCAAGATAGTTTTATCTCAGTTTTAGCAGAGAGTATGTATTTATAGAGAGATCTCACTTCCGCCAAATGGCGAAACTAGGTCGCTGCGGTAAACAAGAAATTGAAGGATTGAAAGAGACCTTCTTCACCAAAGACAGTGTGCATATCTGTTTACTGTGGTGTGTTCATATTTTTGGGCTGATTGAAACTTTTTAAAACCGTTTGTAAGCTCTTACGCCCAGTGGAAATGCACAAACGGATATTGTTTACCGCAAAGCGACCTACTTTCCGCTCCATGCTAGCAGTGGTTTCTCAGAGCCTCCCGTGTCTCGCAGTGCAAATCGACCAATAGTGAAACTTCTCTATACATACTCTCTCTATAGATCTCTCTATAAATATATTACATACTCTGTGCTGAAACTTTGAAGCCAATCGGGTCTTCTGAAGGAATATCTGTATATTCTTAGGTCTATTCTCCATCAGATGAGCATCTTCGGTATAGCAAAAGTTTTACAACAGCAGCCAGAAGAATAAACCATAAAATATTGCAAGATTATAGTGAGGCAAAAAACAAAAAACATGTAAATTGCGGAGCCATACAAAGATGAAAGAATACCGGAAAACTAAGTAAACATCGGAGACCATGACTTACTGAGAAAAAGTACATGCAAGCTGTCTATCTCTGGGACACTCTTTAGTAACATACACATTTAAAGAAATGAAAGGAGACACACGTGTAAATGTGCAGGTTGATGAATGAATGAATGAATGAATAAGTGAATGAATGAAGGAATGAATGAATGAATGAATGAATGAATGAATGAATGAAATGAGTGCTTTGAATAACAATAATACGCTATGAATAGAATGCTCCTAGGCTCTGTAAATTGTATGCACATTTAAAAAACATGAATTTGTACATCAGAGCTTTCCAATTCCTCTCTCATAGAGATTTTCATGTATACAATAACTGACTAGCAAGATTTCAGTTGACAAGAAGGAAGGATGTAGTTTCGGCTAAGTTACGCATGCGCATTAATTCAAAACAGATCACGGTTGGCACTTCCATTTTCATTTCCGGGTTATATTTACATTTGAGAAGGCAGGCCTCCCGGCTTACACCGATTCCCCACCCACGTCCAGCCCTGTCCTGTCGGTATTAGGATAATTACTGAACTAACGCTGTCAACACAATATTCCTCATTGCTCGGAGGGGTTTCGATTCCTCATTCCTCTTTTGTTTTTCTTCCTCTTAGTCTGTTCCGGATATCTCTAGTGGCACCATCCGGTTGTCTGTCTGCCTGACTGTCTGGCTCTCTCTCTCTCTCTCCCCCTCTTCTCTCTCTGTCTCTCCCCCCCCCTCTCCCTCTGTCTGTGTGTATGTCTCTGTCTGTCTGTCTCTGTCTCTCTCGTTGTATCTCTCTCTCTGTCGCCCTATGTGTCTCTCTCTTTCTCTCTCTCTCCCCCCTCTCTTTCTCTCTTTCTCCCCCCCCCCTCTCTCTCTCTCTCTCTTTCTCTCTCTCCCTTTCACACACACACATTGTATAAATATTTATGAGAGACGCCTTTGACATCTCTACGATTCTAAACTCTAAAGGGCACTATTATTACTCTTGGCCTAAATATTTTGCGATGAAATTTAGACTCGCTTGATCAGCTGATAAACAGCATATCGAGATTTTTTATTTCCTTCCAAATGGTAAACATCACCATTATTCCAGAGCCGAAACATAATATTAGATGACAAAATCTGCCATTTTAATCAGTTTTCAACCAAGAGACCGTTCGTGCTCTGGTATATATAACGCTTCTAGCAGATTGACACAGCATATAATATACGTTATATAATTGTACATTCAAAAGCGTCCAGGGCCAAAGCAATAAAAAATATAAGAGACGCCAGAGACAAAATGGAACTATTAACATATGAATGGGACATCAAATCAGGACAAAATAGGTGCCGAGTTTGAAGGACATTGGAGAGGGCAGGGAACCGCTCAATACAACTCTCTCGGGCAATAAGCAAATGTAGGAAACGTATATAATATAAATATCCACAACACAGGACAAACACAGAGGGGGGGGGGGGGGGAGAGAAAGGGGACAGGGCGGTTTTGTTTGTTAGGAAATTTATCCTTTTATCTAATAGCGAAAGTTGGAGATTTTAGATTGAATTGGCTATTGC
>OZ007570.1:20825290-20847790 GCA_963931925.1 Onchidella celtica | reverse complement strand
TGTTTTCATGTTTACGGAAACGGTCTTTCGTCGTACACGAAAAGATTCCTTCTATTTCAGTACTTGACGGGGTTTTGACGTTTCCGTTGCCGCTTCCATTTCCGTACATATGTAAACACAGCTCAAGGCCAGGCGTGCGCTATCCGATTTTGATCGGTCAGTTCGTTGGATGGTGAAGTCACGACATTGAGTTCCAGTGGCATCCGATTAGTCGGCTGATGGGTTAGGGCTCATTGAAGCTCAGTGTCGTGACGTCACCATCAAACTAGTTGGCCGATCGAAATCCGCTAGTGCCCACCGGGCCTAAGTATACTGGAGCACTCCCTTCTCCCCCCCCCCCCGCCACTCCCCGAAAAAAAAAAGTCACGTTACTTGTGGACTTAAGTATCATTTGATCTAATGCCAACACCTTGTTGGAACTCTCTTTCTCCACCCTCCTCTCTCCCCACTTCCTCTGAATATAAGACGCATCATATACTTCCCTCAACACCTCACACCCACTCACCCACACCCACCCCCACATACATACACACACCCGAGGTTTTGTGTGTATGAACACTGTAAGACATAAGATGCATCATATATACCCCCTTCCCAAAACACCCCACACTCACCCCCCCCCCACACACACACACCCACTCCCATATACACATACACACATACACCCACACCTCTTTTAAACAACATTTTTATAGCCTGATGCCCAATGCCATATAATCTTTTCAAATACACAGATAACAACATCAACAACAACCAAGCAAAACCTTTTAAACTGCCAATACCAATTCGAATGTGAAAGCCAGCCCCGCCCCCAAGCAAATTAGATATTGTATCTGCTTCAAGGCACAAGACACTACAGCAAATCGTGGGCACTCAAAGGCTTTATTGTCTTACCTCTATTTCCGTCTCTAAATGCCTTCAGGAATTTTAACAAGTTCTGAGACAAACATGCAGACATCGCGGATCGTACATAAATAAACAATGTAGACCACGAAAGCAACAGCTTTGAAGGAACAATTTCTATAACAGCAGGGCCCTAGCCAGGTCCCGGGGCAACGCAAGACATTTGTTCTTTCTAATTGTCTTCATAAATTATTAAAAGAACGGTGCCGTGTGGCTTGGGGTGCTAGTAATCCACGTTCACGGTATTCCTGTGTTAGTTTGTCTACTTGGGCTTTGTCTGTCTTTTACGCAGCGCCGCCCTGCGTCTGCCCTAGACTTGCCTTTTTGTCTGTGGTCGAATGCATAGATGAATTATAGGCTATTCCGGCAAATGTTCTATCCCGAACTGCGTATTTGTTTATCTTAATACCCAGAGTAAATTCTGTGTTCCATAGCCAAAGCGACTCATACCATTATTAAAAGTAAAACTGAATTGATGATACTTTTGAACACTTCGGTTTTCTTATGTCGAATAAAAATGGCAGGCAAGTGTGCCTTAGTTGTTGATTTTTTATTTTTTTTATATTATTTAACAATTCTTCAAAGTCCATGACATGTTGGAATTCTTGCAAGAAGAACTCAAGGTAAGCTTTGAAATTCCAGTTCCTAGAAACTGAATTACCAATACTTTAGTCGCTTTGAATGTAAACGGCAGAACCGAGGCAAAGTGTAGATATTCATATTATTTTCTACTGAGACAACCACAACTTCAGAAAATGACCTTCTTAACAACAAAAGCAACAACAATAATGACAACAAAATGATAATGGGAGAATTTAACGTACTTTAGCTCCTCTATGAACATGCAATTTCGCATTTATAACCGAAAATTCTTGTTAGATCACGAGAATTTTAACACTGCAAAATTAACAACCAGAAAAGACACCAGGATGTTAGATGTGTTGTATCTATTGTAGCATTATTGCCAGACAAAGAGATATCATGGAAACAAAAGTTATGATTTGAATCACCATGAACTGAAAGTCAGCCTCAAGCTGCGTTTTCATGTGTACGGAAATAGAAATGGCAATGGAAATCCCAAAACACTCTTCAAGTAGTGAAACAGAAAGAATAATTTCTTGTGTGCTGAAACGCCTTTTCCCGTACACACGAAAACTCTTTTCTTTTTCCTACTTGAACGGTTTTTTGCCGATTCCGTTTCGGTACACAAGAAAACACAGCTTTACTTTATATTCAGTTGGGGGATGTTATGATGAAGAGGCTGTTATGAGGGGAGAGTGGTATTTTACAGTATCATCCATTACTGAATAGTGGACACAACTCATCATTTTTCACTATTTGGCTGTATAATAACACTATGTGCCCCTAACAACAGATGACTAGAGTGAGGACCCGGGGTCTAATCAGAACCCAGAGAGTAAAATATGGTTAAAAGGACTTTTCGTAGTTCGGCAACGGCGCTGAGCATGTTCCTGATGCCTGTCCTGACAGGGTGATTGAGGTGTTGGCATGAGGTTTCTCCCACTGACGGATGATCCTTGGTCTCGCCAACAGAGCTCACGGTGGAGATCGTGTTGCCCGAACGCTTGTTCAGGCACGCCACAAGCATCACTCAAGCCGGGCCGACAGGGTCCCGGGGGAGACCGGCAGACATGATTGTGGGGAAATGGTGGCGATTAGTGGGCGTGGCGGGCTGACAGCTGGGGGGGGGGGGGATGATCAGAGACAGAGTGGAGACGTACGGAAATGGGGAGAATTTGGTAAAGTGCAAATGTAACAATGGTATATTTCCATATCATTATTATTATTTGGCTTGGGGCTAAAGTGCAATAATTGCATAGTAGTTTTTGGACCTGCAGAGGGCTAATAACGTTTACTCGAGGCCTAATTGAAATTGCGGCTTTTATTAACTCTTGGATTTAAAAAAAATTTTTTTGAGAAATGAACTCCACGCAAATCTCGTCATCTTAGTTCTTGTTTGTCCCAACTCCACTTCTCGCACAACTGAGAAATTCGACATTAACGTTTGCGGCTTTAGTATTTTGATAAGGAGTTTGAATACATCGGAACTGTGAAAGAGTTTGATAAGTGACCACAATGCCGGAGTGTGCATTTGTTATAAATCTTCTACATACTGTAAGATCTCCAGTTTTTTTGTGTTTTTTTTCAGAAAAAGGAGATAGAACAAACAAGAACTACTGTAAGATCGCGATTTTCTGATTGGTACATGGTACGTACGTACAACAGTTTACTACTGACTAAGTAGAGACTGATGTCTGATTCCTAGGACGTCCGGGGTTAGAGGGCATATAGTTTGGTGAATTAGTTCATCGTGTCTTAATGACACCGTTTGCATGAAAGAATCCACTCACATAACAAATTTTAATCTTATGAAAAAAATAGTGGCGACAGTAATTCACTGTGGTGCAATTTCGGCCCCTCTTTTTGCCCAACGCTACAGCCTACATAGCAGTCTAAAAAATTATCTCAAAAATTTTTCTTAAGTCTCAGCTAATAGAACCCATTTGTTTTTGTTTCGACCTACTGTCTAATTCAAGTTTTAGGCAAATTTCTTTGAGAATTGTAAAAATGTAAAATACAATGATTTTTTTTTTTTTTTTGCTCTCCCTGCTGGGAGATTGTATTTCACAAGCGTTCAGCTGATGCATAATGTCCTGTCGCGCATGAGTTCTGAAGCAAAACTATGTGTTATTATGGGTAACTTAACTATCTAGATCAGAGAGCGGGAGTGAGAAGGACAGGAACACCGGTCTATCCTGGGTAATGCCGGGCACCTCAGCTAGTACTAAAAAAATATAATTAAAAATTGACACCCAATTAGGTGACATTGCAGGCAGCCGGATAAAATCTAAGGAAGACATACAGGACAAAGCCAAGAAAGTTGATAATGCGAAATGTCCACAGGACAAAAAAAAGTTGATGAAACACTGAACGGAAGTGGCGACAAACTAAAAACTTGACACACAGAAAATTACAATGAAAAAAAAAAGGCAAGAGAAAAGAGAGAGAGAGAAAACTTTGGAGTTAGAGATTGGAGACTGTACTTCGACATGATAAGAGTCACACTGAGCTTGGGAAAAGCAGGACGAAAGAATATAACAGAATGATAAGACAGATGGAGACCCTATCACTGTATCAGAAGCGCCCACCAACCACCCACTGAGAGAGAGAGAGAGAGAGAGAGAGAAGAGAGAGAGAGAGAGACATACAGACATATAGACAGACAGACAGACAGACAACTACAGTTGTCCAAACAAAAAGTCAAGTGCCGCTCCTCTGGTTATGCCAATTTTCAGCATTTTGTGGCGTTTACATTCCCTCCGAACGCAGTGGAATTTACCCACATTCAAGTGTACAATTGCAGAACCAGTTGTGATTTTGACCATTATTATTGACTGTTCGTCACTGTCGCATTGTGAAGGTCCTGGTTATGCATGCGGGGGGATAACCTGCCATGTTAGACAGGCTTTCAACCCATGATTGCTGTCCTTTGCTCTAGTCCACGTCAAATAAATGGTCATTTTATGGGTTTTCTATTGAATTTCTACTTTTCTTACTACACGATGACGCCAAAGGGATAAATGTGTTCTCATGTCCTTCTTGCCGATTCATAATGTCCCATTCCAGGAGCGTTTTATTGCTGATGTTACGTTTGTTTGTTATATTTTCACAGGTTCAGAGTTTTCCGTTTAAGTGAACTAGTTGGCCTACTGTCTCGGAGAATACACGGATGTGATTTTTAAAGTTGTGTTTCAAAACCATTGTGTAAATTGAGAAGCAGAATGAAATTTCCCCTCATACTTTTTAATTCTACTCGAAGAGATTGGGTCCTTTTTTTTCCGGCTTAAAATGTTGGAACACTTTCTACTGTTCAACTCAATTGTGGTTCAATATCATCGAACGTATTAAAACCAAAGAGAACATCGAGACCTTTTGAAATATATGCGCGCACACCTTTACCTCTTTCTATGTGTAATCTGATATTTTGTAGAATTTAGGGATCAGCCTTTCGTGATTACAAGGAAGGCTTTACTTCCTCTATGATATTATGATGACGTTAAAAAAAAAAAACGTACTGATATTTCTGACCGTGTCAGCTGAATAAATGAAAGTCTCGTCCAAGCGTTTGGTCCATCACAACAAATCATTGTCAGATTTCGGCTAGGTGAATTACTTTGTAACGTATAGTCGCTGTTTACAGTAGAAAATAGGAAATGGTTTCTCCTACTGGTGTGAGGTATAGCAATGCAAACAGTCTGTTTGTCTGTTTATGTATGTATGTCTATTTGTCTTTCTGTTTGTCTGGTCCTGTCTGTCTAATTGTATTTGTCTATCTATTTTTCTTTCCATCTGTGCCTTTCTCTTTGTCTGTCTGTCTGTCTTTGTGTGTGTGCCTGTCTGTGTGACTGCCTGCCTGTCTACCAGTTTGTCTGTCTATCTATCTAGCTATCTGTCTGTCGGACGGTCAGTCCGTCCGTCTGTCCGCCCGTCTGTCCGCCCATCCATCCATCTATATATATATGTATAGGTATGTATGTCTGTATGTATGTATTGTATGTATGTATGTATGTATGTATGTATGTATGTATGTATGTATGTATGTATGTATGTATGTATGTATGTATGTATGTATGTATGTATCTTTGGTTCATTAGGTCACGTCCACAAGAGAGTAAAAAGTGGACTATGTAAACTTGGCCTCAGTAAAATTGAAGCAAAATTTATAGCAAAATACTGCAGTGTCAGCAGTGGCATAGGCTCTTTTAACATATAGAAGCTGAGAGCAAGAAAGTAGGACAGAGGTAGATTAGCATAAAGTGAAATAATATTGTATTAACTCTAATATTTTACCAGAGAAGAAGATTTGGAGAGCAAGAATGAATGGGACCATAGCATGTATTTCCGCTTCTGTACAATGTGAAGTATTGTTTTTCCAATAAGATATTGTACGGGTACATTTGACATGTATTTAATGGAAATAAACGGTGAGTTGGAGAAGATTACCCCAACACCTACAGCAAGTCGTGCGCAATCATCCAAGCGAGACAGCATCACACGCCCTTAATGGCTGCACAAAATTTCACCTTATGTACCAACAACGACACAACAACATCTTGGACATTTTGGAAAGAAAGATTCGTTCATTCAACAGAAACAAGACCATAATTATTGAAAGACACTCCCCTCAAACCATCTATATTTGAAAGTGACTCTATCGGTTTCCATCGTAAAGAAGTGCGGCCAGATATAACAGTGATTGACAGAAAAGAAAAACAGTCAAATGGATAAAATAAGCCAAGAGCCATCAGTTATGTTCAGTCATGTGACGGATTAATATTTACAATGCCATTCTATTGTTTCCTGTATGGGTATCGTGTGTGAAATACTGTACCGACTAATTGGAAATAAAGAATTATATGTATGTATGTATGTGTGTATGTATGTATGTATGTATGTATGTATGTATGTATGTATGTGTGTATGTATGTATCCAAGCCATGGATGCTTGGCTCCGCTGGATGGCTTCACCATACACTGACGTATGCATCCCGAACCCGTGTCAGGCGTACATGGACGACGTGTCGATGACTGCAACCACAGAACATGACATGAAAGCAATGATCACAAAAAGTGAACAATTTATGAACTTTTCCGCAATGGAAGTTAAGCACAAGAAGTGCGCTGTCCTACATGGACAAAGAACTGGGAACAACTGGTCTAAAAACGATACTACATCAAAAGTGACATTTGAAATTCAGAACGATAAGATTCCCATGTTTGGGAGAGCTAAAAAATATACTTACTTAGGTCATGACCTCAACTTAAGCGGAACCTCCCTAAAAGAGCAAATGAAAAAGGCAACTGATAATTTTGAAAATGTTTTAACTAAGATTGAAAACTCAGTCTTACCTTTGGCATACAAAATTGAAGCTGTTAATTCTATGGCTATTTCTAAACTAATCTTTTATTTCAATAACATATCAATCCCAGATACTGTTTTGCAACACCTAGAGGATTGTATTATCAATTTTGTAAGAAATGTACTCGGACTTAATCAGTCATCGACCCGTTCTTTTGTCTTTGTCCCTTTGAAGACGGGTGGCCTCGGAATATTGAAACCATCCACAATGTATTATGTTAAAAGAGTCACCTTTTTACTATCTATGCTCAATTGTGACGACGAGCAGGTTCGAAAGACAGCGCGCAACGCGCTTCATTTACACATGTCAAAGCGAAAAGTTAAAGAGGTACAAGATAGAGCGCAACATCATTTTGGTGGCTTCGAGTTGACAGAGAAAAATATACTGAAAAAGGAAAGCAAAGTTAACTGGGGGGCTTCCGACTTTGTCGAAATGAATAGATTGTGTACAAAATTGAAATCTTCTTTAAATTTTGATGCAGAGAATGATCTTTTCACTTTGTCTATGTACGATAGCAACAATACTTTAATGTCCACCAGCAATGTACACACGCTATCAAAATATTTCAAACAACAAAGAATGAAAGAAGATATTGATTATTGGCGTAACTTGGAACAACAGGGTCAAATTTTTATCAGTGTCATGAAATGCATGCATTCATCATCCAGTGCTGTTCTGAAAAACTCAAGTGTGAATGACAATATCATAAAATTTACAATGAAGGGGAGATTACAACTTCTTGAAACAAATGTTAACATGAATAAATATTACCCCGAGACATTCCCTCGATCATGTTCCCTTTGCAATCATCCATATGACACAAACTCACATATTCTCAATGGATGTCAATAATTTAAAGGAATGTACTCAGAAAGGCATGACAGAATTGTAAATTATTTGTATGAACACATCTCCAATAAATTAGCCAGTGATAAATGTGTAGTGACAACCAACAAATGTGTTCAGGTGGACGAAAACATCCCCAACAAGCCTGATATACTCATATTAGACGAAAAGAACAAAGATGCTTTTATTGTAGAAATTGCTGTCCCATTTGACAAATTCATCGATTTATGTTTTCGTGAAAAGTTTTTGAAATATCTATCATTGCATAATGATATGAATGACAAGGGCTACCACTGTAGAATCATTGTTATTATCGTGGGAGCATTGGGGGCTGTTCATAACAAAGCCGCCTCAGGGTTAAAAATGCTAGGTTTCAGCAATAGGCAGTCAACTAGCATGTGCAAGTTTATCAGCATTAGCGCAATTATAGGTTCGCAAAGAGTATGGAAGAGAAGGCATAATTTAATCTGATTGAAATAACGTACAAAATGTAATGTCTATTGTACGGAATATATTGGTGTGTTGTACAGCTGAAGATGGTTGAATATGTGATTGTGTAAATGGATGTATTCATTGCATGTAAAATCATATAGTCAATAAAGTTCTTGAAGTATGTATGTATGTATGTATGTGATTGTGATGTATGTGATATGTGATTGTGTAAATGGATGTATTCATTGCATGTAAAATCATATAGTCAATAAAGTTCTTGAAATATGTATCTTTGGTTCATTAGGTCACGTCCACAAGAGAGTAAAAAGTGGACTATGTAAACTTGGCCTCAGTAAAATTGAAGCAAAATTTATAGCAAAATACTGCAGTGTCAGCAGTGGCATAGGCTCTTTTAACATATGGAAGCTGAGAGCAAGAAAGTAGGACAGAGGTAGTTTAGCATAAAGTGAAATAATATTGTATTAACTCTAATATTTTACCAGAGAAGAAGATTTGGAGGGCAAGAATGAAAGGGACCATAGCATGTATTTCCGCTTCTGTACAATGTGAAGTTTTGTTTTTCATATAAGATATTGTACAAGTACATTTGACATGTATTTAATGGAAATAAACAAATTTGATATGTATGTATGTATGTATGTATGTATGTGTGTATGTATGTATGTAGAATACCGTTATGTCAAAAAGAAAAAACACCGGCTGATTCCTATACTGACACGCATATTCAATATATGCTTAAAACAAAACCGTATACCACCAGAGTGGAAACACTCTATAATAACACTGATACCCAAAAAAGGAGGTAATCCCGAAGACCCCGCAGATTGGCGCCCCATCTCCCTCCTCACCACCTCGTACAAGCTATTTGTAAAACTTATACAGCGACGAGCCTTAAGCTGGATCGTTGACACCCAACGGCTATCACCCAAACAAAAAGGCTCACTGCCCCGCAACGGTCTACACGAGCATGTTTTCATATTGAAAACGGTGATTGACAATCTTCGCCACATAAGCTCTAAGCTATTCGTCACATTCGTCGACATCAAAGATGCGTACGGTAGCGTAGACCACAACATTATGATCAACGCAATGAGGGCAGCTCAGTATCCAGAGAACATCGTCAACATCACTAGAGACATCTACACCAACTCTACGTTCCAGGTCCAGGCAGGCAAGGCCCTTACACCAAGTATACCACGTGGACGCGGCATTATTCAGGGCTGTCCCTGGAGTGCCATTGTCTTCATCCAGGCGATGGATCCTTGGCTACGGTGGATGTGTGCTCCTTACGATCAACTTTACCTACCCAATCCCTGCCACGCCTACATGGACGACGTGTCAATGACAACGACCAACATATGACTGAAATGCTTCATAAGAGCGAAGAGTTTTTGAGCTATTGCGGCATGGAAGTAAAGCACAAAAAATGTGCAGTGTTACACGGACAGAGAACTGGTAACAACTGGGCTAGGAGAGACACAACCTCAGAAGTGACATTCGAAATACAGGATGACATCATTCCCATGTACGGGAAAACTAGACACTATACTTATTTGGGCCATGACTTAAATCTTAGTGGAACAGCTAGTAAAGAACAACTAAAAGATATTACTAGCAGCCTTGCAAATATTTTAACCAAAATAGAGAATTCAGTTTTGCCTTTAGCTTACAAGATTGGGGCCATAAATTCAATGTTTATTTCCAAATTGATGTTTTACTTTAACAATAGTTTATTCACAGACAATATGTTGACCCATCTTGAAACATGTATTGTTAATTTTATTAGGAATGCATTTAATCTTAATAACTCAACAACTCGTTCATTTATTTTTGTACCAATGAAGCAGGGTGGCCTTGGAATACAAAAACCTTCCACATTATATTATGTCAAAAAAGTCACTTTTATTTTGTCTATGTTGAACTGTGATGATGAACAGGTAAAAAAGACCACACGTGATGCATTTCATCTGCATATGACGAAACGGAAGGTCCCACTAGTTGAACATAACACACAACCTAATTTTGGTGGATACGAATTGACAAACAGCAATACTTTGAATAAACTTTGTAAAGTTAACTGGGGGGCTTCTGAATTTGTGGAAATGAACAGATTATGTTGTAAATTGAAAACTTATTTAGGATATGATATAGAAAATGATTGTTACACCTTATCGATAAATGACGGCAATGGTTCTATAATTCATACCAGTGATATAAATAAAGTGTCTAAATTTCTAAAAAGTCAAAGAATACAAGATGATATCAATTACTGGCATAACCTAGAGCAACAAGGACAAATTGTTAGCAAAGTACATGCAAACATTCACTCATCATCCAGTACTGTTTTTAAAAATGCAAATATCAACGATGCTATCATTAAATTTGCTATGAAAGGGAGATTACAATTGTTAGAAACAAACGCAAACATGAACAAATACTACCCACTGTCCTTTCAAAGATCATGTCCCTTGTGTAATCAGCCTTATGACACCAACTCACATATACTTAATGGTTGCCAGAGATTTAAAGGTTTCTACACAGAGAGACACGACAAAATTGTAGACTTTTTATTTGAAAATATCAAGAAAAAACTTGCAAGTGATCAGTGCATTATCAATACCAACAAATGTGTCAATGTTGAAAACAACATCCCCAACAAACCTGATATATAGATTATTGATGAGAAAGAGAAAATTGTGTTTATAGTGGAAGTCTCTGTTCCCTTCGATAGGTTTATTGATATTTGTTTTAATGAAAAATTTCTGAAGTATTTACCACTACATAATCATTTCAATGATATGGGATACACAAGTAAAATCATTGTCTTTATTGTGGGTTCACTGGGGACAGTGCACAATAAGTCAGCATCAGGTTTGAAGTTGTTGGGTTTCACTAACAGTGAAATAAACCAGTTTTGTAAATTCATGAGTATCAGTGCTATTATTGGGTCACACAGGGTCTGGAAGAAAAGATATCATTTAATCTAATTCATCTCTAACAATATTTTGTCATATACAGTAGCTTTCAGTGGTGCATTCACTCCCTTTTTTCTTCTTTTTTTTATCAGTCAAAAGGCTTTTATCAATGCAATGCATGTTGGTTATTCCATACACTATATTACTACTATGCATTTTCATTACAATGCATGTTGGTTACTCCATACACTATATTACTATTATACAGTTTCATTGTATTACACTATTTAAGTTGTTGGTATGCTTGTAAGCTGATATATTATGTTGAATATGTGATTATGCAATTGGATTGTTCATTGCATGTGAAAAATCATATAGTCAATAAAATTCTCGAAATATGTATGTATGTGTGTATGTATGTATGTATGTATGTATGTATCTGTCTGTCTGTCTGTCTGTCTGTCCGTCCGTCTGTCTGTCTGTCTGTCTGTCTGTCTGTCTGTCTGTCTGTCTGTCTGTCTGTCTGTCTGTCTGTCTGTCTGTCTGTCTGTCTGTCTGTCTGTCTGTCTGTCTGTCTGTCTGTCTGTCTGTCTGTCTGTCTGTCTGTCTGTCTGTCTGTCTGTCTGTCTGTCTGTCTGTCTGTCTGTCTGTCTGTCTGTCTGTCTGTCTATCTATCTATCTATCTATCTATCTATCTATCTATCTATCTATCTATCTATCTATCTATCTATCTATCTATCTATCTATCTATCTATCTATCTATCTATCTATCTATCTATCTATCTATCTATCTATCTATCTATCTATCTATCTATCTGTCTGTCTGTCTGTCTGTCTGTCTGTCTATCTATCTATCTATCTATCTATCTATCTATCTATCTATCTATCTATCTATCTATCTATCTATCTATCTATCTATCTATCTATCTATCTATCTATCTATCTATCTATCTATCTATCTATCTATCTATCTATCTATCTATCTATCTATCTATCTATCTATCTATCTACGCTCTTCTTAATTGTAACTCCAGTTGCGACAGAATTCCTATTATGTCTTTGGTTTAGAGTTTAGAATTTTCCCTGATCTGACATTATCCTGTATTTAAAAGCTTGACGACAAGGCTGACAGGATCCTAAAAAAAATAGGACCAAATAATTATGTTTTCCAATACCAATGGAAGGAACAAAAGCAGAACTAAGCATAATTTATTTTTTTTTGACAATATTATTACAATGCACCAAGTCACCGTGATATAACACACTGTTAATGCCGTTGAACCGAAGCTCGCTGACCTGGTGATGCAGATCTCCCAACTGAAAGAGCTGTCCGATTGTCAAGGCGCGCACCTCTTAACGCGGGTCATGGATGCAAATCCAGCACGCTCAACACGGTGACAAAATTAAATTGACTGCCAGTTTTTTTTTTTAATGTTTTTGTTGTTGTTGCTGCTTTTGTTGTTTGTTTGTGGTGACAATTTCTTTTTGTTTCGTGATGTTGATTGTGAAACAAAGAGCTTGGAGTTTAAGGGAAAATTTTGATCTCCTTTCAATAGAAAAAAAACAACGGGATTTGGCGAGAACATTTTAATTTGGTTGTTATTTGAGGGGGGGGGGATTGGGGGATTTGGGGGGAGAAAGATCTAAGCTTGAGCTTTGTCAGTAAAGCTGGTGGAGGCCTGGGTCAAGTCAGCTTTACTTGTGTTCTGAATCAGTGCGATAGCGAGGGGCCTCTCGTTTGCTGACCCCCAGACAGTTTTGACGGTCCAGTTTAATTCCACAGTTCATATTTATTATCTCACACTGAAAAGTCTTGTTTCGGTCGCGCCAGTGCCTGGGTCCCATTTAATTCAACAAGGTTTTTTTTCGTCCCTTTCGATGGCGCCGTGAGGTTGATTAGTACTTTGCTGTTATCTGACAATCCGTATAATAAATTAGTATTGTTGAAATAAATGACCATATCTTTCTGTATCAGGGTTCTCTTTTGGTTATGATAAATGGATTAGTTTTTCATAACCTTCTTGACTGCTCGTCTGAAACTGGGTAGACAGGGACTGGGTAGACAGAAACTGGGTAGACAGGGACTGGGTAGACAGAAACTGGGTAGACAGGGACTGGGTAGACAGAAACTGGGTAGACAGGGACTGGGTAGACAGAAACTGGGTAGACAGGGACTGGGTAGACAGGGACTGGGTAGACAGAAACTGGGTAGACAGGGACTGGGTAGACAGGGACTGGGTAGACAGAAACTGGGTAGACAGGGACTGGGTAGACAGAAATTGGGTAGACAGGGACTGGGTAGACAGAAACTGGGTAGACAGGGACTGGGCAGACAGAGATTGGTAGAAGGAGAAGGAGGAGGGAAAGATAGATGTTAATCCACGCGTACACAAGACAATTCATGTTAACTCTACAGCTCAAATCTGACATTAAAACAGAGAAAAGACTTAACTCACTGGTCCACCAGCCTAACTGTGTCTTCAGCTGATGAAATTTAATTATAAAGCAGAAACAATTCCAAGTGCCACACTATTGTGTAAGTTCATAGAGCAGTGACTCTCAGACGGGAGAGACTTGGCTCACACTGGGAGAAATTTTAGCCTGGGGAGGAATTGAGTCGGAATTTCAGTCAGAGGAGGAACTCAGAACTGAGAAGGAACGTACTCCGTACATTGTGTTTCATGATTCATTGAAATGAGGATCGGTGGTCTGAAGGCAAGGTGCTTGCCTCCCATGCCGAAGGTACAGGGTTCGGCCCCTGATCTGTGCAGGCGTGTTGGAATTTTTGGGGGAGGAAAATTCCTGTTCCTGATCCTATTGTAGGTAGGACTGAGCACCTAGTCTTCTCGAATAAGGAAAAAAACTCGGAGGGCCCGTGTGCACATTGCGCACGTAAAAGATACCTTGGCAGTTGAATGTCGAGAAGAGCAGGTCGAACAAGGCTGCTGCCCGGGCAAAATTGCCAAGCACAAAAACACACAGAAACAGGAACAAGAAAAATAAACACAGGAAAATTGAGGTGTAAATGCCAAGGGCAGCGAACCTCCTGAAATAAAGGAGGGGGGTGTGGGATATTGAAGAAACCTGGGATCTCAGGGTATTGGGTGTGGCATGGGGCCCTGAGAACCACCGCCATAGAGAAATCTGTTCTGTCAGAACTCGAAGAATTCTATTTATTGTTTTGTCTCTTTTTTAAATGAACTACCCGGATTGTTGTTGAGAAAATAAAACCATGGGAGATGAATATAGGGGGGAAACAGGTTTTAAAATGTTAAGAACCACTGGGCTAGAATGAAAGGATAATCTGATAAGTTCGTGCGGAGCAAAGCAACATGAATATCGATTCCATTAAAGT
Organism: Onchidella celtica; assembly: GCA_963931925.1. NCBI lineage: Eukaryota > Metazoa > Mollusca > Gastropoda > Systellommatophora > Onchidiidae > Onchidella > Onchidella celtica. Next base: position 20,833,376 of record OZ007570.1, on the reverse strand, counting down.
CATCATCAATCAATATCGCACTGATATGAATTCATCATTTGAATCGTGCGCCGAACATTGGTTACCTTTATGGAAAGATCTTAATGATCTAAAATTTTTCCAAAGAAGCAAAACAATAGGCTTGGGCCATTATTATTCAATATTATTGTTATAAAGAAAACGGTAGGGGAGGCGTAGCGAGTGCAATACTGTACAGCTTAAAATGTTCAGATTTTTACGACATAACACAGTCGGCGTGAGTTAAATTAATTTGAGTAAAATCAGGTCATCACATAACTGCTAAACCTGGGAGAAGTTACGTGTTTTACAAATAACAACAACAACAACAAACAGACAAAATGAATGCACGAAGCAATAGTGTATGTACAGCTTAAAATGTTCAGATTTTTACAACATGACACAATTGGCACGAATTTAATTTAAGCAACATGAGGTCGTTACATAGCTGCTAAACCTGGGAAAAGTGACGTGTCTTCACAAAAAGTATCCCGAAAAAAATAAATGCCTCAAGCACATTTTCATTTTGTAAAGTTAAATCAACCAGAACTGGGCAGTTGAAGATTTAGACTTTGTTATAAACAAGTAAATGAGTGATACTCGTCATGTTCAGCTACACCAGGAATTGACGTGTGATAAAGCCATCATCCGGGGCAGGAGGTCATCAAGGACTGATCTAATAACAAGCTTTCAGCAATTTTGCCTTTTAAGTGAAACTTGTAGATAATGTTGGCAGGAAAAAAAATTACATAAATTTCGAGCAAACACAGAATCAACATTGTAGTTGTTATTTATGTAAACATTTTTTCTTTTTATTCATTCATTCATTCACTCACTCATTCATTCATTCATTCATTCATTCATTCATTCCATTCATTCATTCATTCATTCATTCATTCATTCATCCATTCATTCATTCCCTCATTCATTTATTTGTTTATTATTTTTATTTATTTAATCTCCTCACTTATTTATTTATTTATGTATTTATTTATTTACTCATCTATTCAATTAGATATCATTTTATTCATTTGAAGGATCATTTTCTTTAAGAAGTCAATCCGATTTCGTTTATAATTATATATATCCATTTTCTGTTGTTGCTGTTGTCGTTGATGTTGTTGATGTTGTTGATGTTGCAATTTGAGGAAATTCTCTTTTAGGCCTTCAGTAGTAAATCGCACGGCTTCGCCCTTTCACCGTTAATTTATTTTGCTTATTATGTAGGATTTCTACCAGTCTTCACGTAATTTGCAAAATACTATGTCTTTTATGACAATTACTTGTTCAAGCTTCTAGACTTACCACATACATAATGCAGTTAGATGACCTGGAGAAGGTCTGACTTAAAATGATAGGAAAGACCAGAGTGAGTGCTGACAACAATGTTTGCCATTATCCGGTGTTAGTCTATGCAGAGGTTTTTACGATGTTACAGAGGTGAGAGGATGCTGGGGCTGAAGAGTGGGTGTCATCCAGTGACATCACAGCCGCTGTCTTTGGATGACCCAAGCTGACCTTCTGTTGCTTAATTCCGCACAGCGATGAGATGTGGTCATCATGTCAGCACAAGGTAGTAACTTGAAGCCTGCGGACCTGACACCATACAACTTTATAGCTTCTCTGACGGCCCGAGAAGACAGCGGGGACACAGCTTCAAACGGTACAAAATCCGCACTGGGCGACTCGTTATGGGAATACCAGCGAGTCTACCTGAGTGTGTATGAATTAATACTTGGCCGTTACAATAGCGAGCATTGTTGTGGTGATACTTGATTACAATGCTATGCTCAGATAGCTGCATGTATAACGGGCTGTTCAGGAAGGAATACTAGATTATTTATATTCTTTTATGTACCTTTAAGTCTCCCTGGACTGCTAGCTGCATGCTCTACTGTAATACTAATGTGACTTTATGTCCTCCCGCCTCTAGATAAAATACCTAGAAGTAAAAGAAACAAGTTTCAACTAGCTACTGACTTACTTGGGGTGACCTCACTGTGATATTATAGAACTTGGAAAAAAAAATGTCTTTTGTATTAGCTCATAAGTCCAATGTTAAGAGCTTAGTTCACTTTCTGATCAGCGAACTGAACATTTTGTTTTGAAAGCGTCGTTTAGAGCACTGGGTTGGAAAATCAAAAGGTGGTGAGAAAGGCAGTCAGAGAGCATGGACATCGGTTGACCGCCAATGCCCTGGAAACACTTCAGACACAGGGAAACAAATATTGAAACAGACGCTTAACTCACTCCAGCCATCCAGAATAAGATTATCAACAACAACTTACAATGGTCAGCCTCAGGGTGGAACTTTCTGATGTGTTTATATTTTGACAACGGGAATGGACAAGGCCGAACAGCTAAGCCCCAGCTGTAGCAACCCCCCCAAAAAAATGTAATCATAATTTAGTGAGAAACAGAAAGATACAGAAGATCGGTTTTTGCCTTCCACATTCCGGCTCAGCAAGATACTTTGGCTAGATGTGTGCCAGAATTCACTAAGGTTCCCCACCATGTTACCTCATGTATGCCTGTTATTGAGTTTACTGAGTTATGATGACATATATTTATGTAATGATGTGTAAGATGTGTGTACCAAGTCTGTGAAAGAGGCTTTCCCTCATGGGATAATAAAGTGATTCTTATCTTATCTTATCTTATCTTAGCTTATGCGTTCTGCATCTGATCGCACAACGGACCAAACAGAAGTGCCGAGCAGCAGCTGGTAGCGATATCTTAGAAAGAAACACTGTATCGCTGCTTCTGTCACTGAAACATATGGCTGCAAAAGAAAATTAGACAACATCAATAGTTTAACGTAGCAACAAAAAAAAAAAAATGTTAGTTTTAGAGTCAGCCAAATGTATGACTTGATGTGCCATGTAGATACAATCGCAAAGCGTTCTAATAATTTTATTATATTCCATGCATGATGTCTGTATACAGATGAGTTTCAAAATTCGGCCAATTGTAACTTTGATTTTAGGAGTGGGCAAGAAAAGGCCAGTTCTTTGACAAATTACAGCAATATGCACAGTTAGCATGGAAAAAATGGACTTCAAAATTACCTGTAAGACCCAAAAAAACAGGACAAGCTACGAGCCACATTCAGCATGAAACCAGAGGTAATCCATGTTCTCTCTTCATGTTCCTCCGTCCTTTTGCAGCGCCATCACCTGTTAGCATTTGTGTACTGATCAAATGGTTATAATCATCGTTATTTACATAGCAGTTGAGGAGAGATTTGCATGTTTATTATTTACCATGACAATGGTTATTAAATAAAGTTTGCAGGACTCAACTTAAAAACTTAAATGTATTAATATCATACATTAGGAAATTCGAGTCTTTCTAGCAAATTACAGTCATGAATAAATACTGTTTGAGTAGGTAGTGAATATATTATCCCGCTTTTGCTTCAAGTGACAGTAACACCAAACGCATGAAGGAAAAGTGTTTTCCTTTGACTTAGCTAAGGACAGGGCAGAGGACACGTGTTTTCAAAGGTTCTTATAAATCAGAGAAAGACAAAAGCTTTGTCCTTTTACAGTGTGTGCGTTCAATTGGCTTACACTTGATAAGAACAAAGTAACGTCCTTGCTCACGGTAGCTCTTAGTAAATTTTGACTTTCTCTTTTGTTGACCACTTGGACTTGACCACCGAGGGACAGACTTTGCGGTCAGTAAATTGTAATGAGTTCTATTCACCGCTGGTCAAGCCAATTATTTTTCCAAAGAATAGTTAGGGCCGCAGTGGGACGTTTTACGGTCCGTACGTTAAAAAATCAATACTGAGATCCTGACGTTTCTTTTGCCGGAGTACTTTTGAAGGAATGCAATTTTCTAGATTTATATCGTTTTTGTTTTTTTGGGAAATTTTTTTTGCTGTTGTTGTTGTTTGTTGTTGTTTTTCCCCCTTTTTTTTTAATTTCTGTAAATGATAGCCATGACCTGGTTTCACGCATCTTCACTTGCAAATTTGTCGCTTTCCTCTCATATTTCGTTTTCTCTTCGTCTCATGCATCTCTTCAATAAACCTGTCTGGCTATGACACCCGCTATGACGACCAGTGGGGGTAGGTCTGCTTCCCCACCCCCCCCCCACCCCCACCCCCCTTTCCTGTTGCCTGCCGCTGACACGTGCCCACCAGAGACCCAGGCTATGATGGCCACGCCGCCTTGTGGGCAAAGTTATTGATAAACTCGTCCGGTCCGCAAAGGGAGGCAATAAAAACCCCCAAATAAAGAGGAGAGTGACTAGACTGAAGCTGTTTCGGTGGTTGCATAGACCCTCAGCCTCCGCCGGAAGGAGGGAGTGGCTGGGAATGGGGGACCGCTGATTTATGGGCTTCGATTAGATAATGATCAGGAATTTGTCTTATGTGGCTTTTTCTGCTTGCAAACCAAGGCAAGATCGATGGACAAAAGCGGCATGGGGTAAGCAAAACTGAAGTCGGCGGTGTGTAGAGCCTGGACTGGTGGGAGGAGGAGGGGGGCGAGTGGGCGGAATCTGGTTATGTGGTCTACATTCATATTGATATTTCCTCATCATAGCTCAGCTGGCTTGGCTAATGGAGTGTCCTGGACACACGGGGGGATACACAGCGCAGTCATCCACAGTACAGTGAACCACGGGAGAAGGAGGGTCCCTCGTGTCCTTTCTAATAACTAATCTATAACCTTGTTTTGCACGTTCTTTCAATCCTCATTGTCTCAGGCATATCCCGAGGGGTATAAATGGACCCTTTATCTCCCTGCTTTCTTCCAGTCAATCTGTCTATCTATCTATCTATCTATCTATCTATCTATCTATCTATCTATCTATCTATCTATCTATCTATCTATCTATCTATCTATCTATCTATCTATCTATCTGTCTGTCTGTCTGTCTGTCTGTCTATCTATCTATCTATCTATCTAGCTATCTATCTATCTATCTATCTATCTATCTGTCTATCTATCTGTCTGTCTGTCTATCTGTCTGCCCGCCTGCCTGCCTGCCTGTCTGCCTGTCTGTCTGTCTGTCTCTGTCCGTCTGCCTGTCTGTTTGTCTGTTTGTCTGTCTGTCTGTGCATCTATCTATCTATCTATCTATCTATCTATCTATCTATCTATCTATCTATCTATCTATCTATCTATCTATCTACCCCTCTGCCCCAATCTCTCTCTCTCTCTCTCTCTTTCTCTTTCAACCTCTCTCTTTCCCTCGTCCCCCTTCTCTCTTTCTTTTCCTCCTCTCTTTCAATCTCTCTCTCTCTCTCTCTCCCTCCCTCTCTCTCATATATCTAGATGTCTCGAACACCTCCCCCAGGGTAATGCATGTGGACACGGGTGATGACAGTGACTTATTCAATATCTCCATCAGCTGATACGGTCAGCGACAATGGTTAGTTCATCGCCCTGCTCTTTGCGGCAGTAACCGAGGACCTGATCGAGAGACCTGATCAAGAGACCTGATCGAGAGACCTGATCGAGAGACCTGCTAGAGTGTGGATAATAAATTTAATACACATGACATTTACCAATGGCGACACTCGGGCTTCGAGATGATTATTTACTGTGACACTCTTGGTAATTTGTTCAAGGAGTAGTGACTGTCAGTGCCCAAACAGCTATTATTACAACTTTTTTGGGGTGTTCGGTAAAGCTAAGCAATCAGCAGAGTCAGTTGGGATAAAATTTTGCAATTTTGAGGGTAAGGGCAACACTCTTTGCACAGCTGTTGTAGATGGTCTTAGAGATCTTGGTAGTCTGTCGATTTCCTACGAAGACGCAGTCTGTGAACTCATAGATGAGAGCTTACGTGACTCCATAGGCCAAAACTGGAAGCACACAAGCGCCGGCAGGTGTTGCAATGGTAATGTGTTGTTTTGGATTGGGGTTTTGGGTGGGGGGGGGGGGGGGTTATAGTTACGGATATAAAACCACTCCACCAGGTGACCTTGACCACATCAAAATGACCCATGATTTTCCTCTACATTTCATCATATTTTGAATGATCTCGATCGACGGCTGGTATAGACAAACTAAAAGTATCGTCGATCCCAATCTTTAGGGCTGGTATTGCACGGTCACGTCTGTGTTGTGTCTGTTATGGCTAGGCAGACGAAGTCTCTCTTTCCACTAGCAGACTCGAAATAATGCGGGAAATCCCGCTTAATTCTGTGGCCAATATCCCATACCACATCCGAGACAAATCAGACTCGATTCAGTGCACCATCAGCGAATATCACCAGAGAGTATGTATTTATAGAGAGATGTCACTTCCGCCGATTCGCGAAACTAGGTCGCTGCGGTAAACAAGAAATTGAAGTATTGAAAAAGACCGTCTTCACCAAAGATAGTGTGCATATCTGTTTAGTGTGGTTTGTTCATATTCTTGGGCTGATTGAAACTATGTAGAACCGTTTGTAAGCACTTACGCCCCGTGGAAATGCACAAACGGAAATTGTTTACCGCAGGGACCTACTTTCCGCTCCATGTTAACAGTGGTTTCGCGGAGCCTCCCGTATCTCACAGTGCAAATCGACCAATAGTGAAACCTCTCTATAGGCCTACATACATACTCTCTGATATCACCAACACATTTGGGCAATCCAGAATGTTTTCTTCACTCCTGAAGCCTGGACCGTCACCTCTGTGGGTACACTGTGGTTATTTGCATCGTTACCACAGTGATTTAACGTTGTTTATGAGGGCCGATACGGCATCGCCGTAACTGTTATTGTCACCATCATTGCGTATATATGTATTGATCTTATATGTCACACAGTTAAGTTCTTTTGTTATTCTTATTTTGTTTCACAGCCTGCTTCTCACTCTGTCTTCATCTCTCTTCCCTACCATCTCTCTCTCTCCATCTGTCTTCTCTCTCTCTATCTCTGTCTGTCTGTCTGTCTCTCTCTGTCTGTCCTTCATTCTCTCTCTCTCTCTCTCTCTCTCTCCCCCTCCCTGTGTGCATTGTATGTCTCTTGCTGTTTGTGCATCCGTATTATGTCTTTGTACATTCTTCTCTCTGAGTGTATGTCTTTCTCACTCTTTCTTTCATTCTCTCCCGTTGTCTCCCTCTCCCCCTCACATTCTAAACCCTCCCCCCCCCCTCCCCCAACCCCAACTCTCTCTTTCCCTTGTCGCCTTTTCTATTCACTTATCTCCTCTCTCGCGTCCTACCTTACCCAGTTTTCCAATTTTATTCTTCCTGTTACCTTCTAATTCTGTCTTTCCCATTATCTTATATATCAAGTCATGCCCCCCCCCCCCGGCCCCGGACCCATCGCCCCATGCACTTTGCGTTTCTCCTGCACTGTCTCCCTGCAGCGCTATCCATGCCCCAAAAGCTCTCGAGCCCTGCCCCCGTGAGCATCAGTTAAGCTAATGAGGCAGATTTGAAATGACGGCACGAGTTCACACAACAAAAGCGTCCTGTCCTCAAGGCGCATCCCTCCGTCTCGCCCCCAATCTGCTAACACCCCCCTCCCCTCCGCTCCCAACCCCCCGTCCCCAAGTGCAATGATGAGTTCTCTTTCACGTGCATGTCCCGATCTTACTTATCTCTTTGTGAGCAGCGCAGGGGCTGCTCGGCTTTGATCGGTTTGTTCAGCGCAGATCACTCAAAAAGCCTGACGTTTTAACTCAAAAGAATCTGGCGAGGAATGAAATTTGATGAAAGAAGGAAGACGCAGCCTGATAAGAATATATATAATTCTCTTTGTCCCTACTGTGTTTTCTTGTTTTTTTTCAGAAGAAGAATCAGGAAAGAAGACTGAAGGAAGTATTATTAGGATAACTTAAAAATGTCTTTGGAGTATAATGCAAGGAAAGATTTGTCAGAGAATGGGGAAAAGGAATAAATTAGAAAATTGCCAGAGCACAGCACTAATGAGATTACTTGCTCGGGAGAGAACATCCGCAGTAAAACAAACAGCAACAACAGCAACAACAACAACAAGAACAACAACAAAAAGAATTGAGGTTAAAGGAGAAATGATGAAAAACTGCACTGGGTCACATGAGAGCTGTTTCAAATAATTAGCTTTGACATGTCAGACACATTTGTCTCGTTTAGCTGCCAAGAATGTTGAAAATGTGTA
>OZ007570.1:20010290-20187790 GCA_963931925.1 Onchidella celtica | reverse complement strand
CTAGAAAAAAAAAAAATATGAAGTCTTCACGATTTTTAATGTTTGGAGAAATTTTAAACGATGGTATCCTAAAAAGAATCACTCAGCAAGAAATGTATAGAATTTGAAGGCTATAATAATTTGTTATTAATGGAGAACTCGGGAAGAACACGAAGCAATGTCCTAAAATTTCTGTTTTATGATTAATAGATAGAATAAAATTAAATGAAGTCTGGCGGTGTCTCATTTGCAAAAAAAATGTTGTCATGACGAAATCTCGACCTATTTCACCACCAGAAAATGTAGTTGTTGCCATGGTTACCCTGTCAACAACAAAGCATACAACTACTGCGACAAACGTAACAACAACAATAATCATGACGAGAATAACATAATTCAAAATTGATTGTTATTTCGTTTCACCTCTTTTAGCGCCATTTTATATTTATTGAGGATTAGCAACCAGGATGTGTAATGCCCAGTTTTATTCATGTTCATTGCTCTTAAATGGTTGTAGATATCCAAGACACAAGCTGTATGGCTTTATTTCATAGCCCAATAAAACTATTCGTGTGACCATGTTGAAGTTGCTGCAGTTATTTGAATTTTCATGAAAATAACAAATGTCAAACTTATTTTTCTCAATTTGACGATTTTGGACGTAAAACATTCTGGTTCCCAACTCTCGGTAAAAAGAACGTCCATTCAATTTAGTTAAATCATGCAGTTCTCAGCATGGTATAATTACCTTATGCCCTTTGTATTTTGAATAACTGCACCCCGCCTACAAAACTATGCTTCCATTCAATTTATCCACAGTCTTTACCACAAGATAAAGTAGTTATCAAACTGGCTCTCCAAAAACCGAAACAGTATCAGTTCAGATTCTTTACAGAGGAAAAGCAAGATTATTAACAATTAAAGTGAAGCATTTTAAATACTGCGGTTGCCATGGTAACAATACAATAATACAAATAACATGTAACAAGTACAACATGAAAGGCGATTGCTAAAAATATGATCTCACAACAATAATATTGCCAAAAACAATAGGGAGCCATCCATAATAAATGTACGCCATTGGGAGCAGCTGCTGCAAACAGGGAGATGAGGGAGGGGGTCTGATGAGCGCATGCACGCTTCTCAATTATGGCAATAGAGCAAAACGTTTTGTTTCATTTACCTTTTTTTTCCACCAAATTAAGTTGTTAGATAATATTTAAAAAAATTCTATCTCTAAAAGACCAGGCATATAGGTCTTGCAAAATACCGTAAATTAAAATGTTCAAACATCAAAGCTTTAACGTCGACATTCAATTCAACAACATTGTAATGACCATACAAGGAGGCTGGGGTGGGGGGAGAGATGGGGGGGGGAGGGGAGTGTGAAGACCAACAGAATGAAAAGCATACATGAGGGGGGGGCGGGGGGCTGGGGTAAAAAAAAAATAGCCAAAGTCGAACTTACGTACCTAATGGATGGTCCCTAAGGGGGGGGGGGGGTTATCATACTGAGCTCGGAACCTCACAGCCAATTGCTGCCAGCAAAATGTACATCCAGGATATAGTGAGAGAAGAAGAATTTGTCTGACCAGGCTTAGTATGATAGGGTCTTTCCGTATTTACCAAGAAAATATAGAAAATCATGTTGTGCACTAGTTGTCTGCCAGCAGCTGACTGTGCCGTTCCGGGCTTAGTATGACACCCCCACCTCTCCGTCCCCCAAAGAGATACACGTGTGGTGGAACGAAAGCAGCCAAAACAGCCACACTAGCAACAAACAAGAGCCACATCGTAAAGGTGTCAGTTCCACAGACAACCAGACTTACACCAAAGACAACAGTTAGACAACAACATCAAAACGGGACAGTATCTTTGTATCTGTAAACATAGTATGCAAGCAACTGGGGCGGGGATCGTGGGCGTGACCTATGACGCATTGCGTGAAAAGTCTTGGTATTATGATAGTCTAATAATACTATTTTGTTGCAGTGCTACCACAGGTAAAATAAGATGGTCATAGTTCTTCTACAGTGACTGAAATTACAATTACAAAAGTTAGCTGCTTCAATTAAGACCTAGGGTGATAGATAGACGGTGGACACAACTCACAGTATTTGTCTCTTTTCAGCTTTGTAACTTCTCCATTCTTTATAACTCCAACGCATTCGCCTCTAGGTTGCGCACGCGAAGCCTGTGAACGCAAAGCGTCCCAGCTGTCTTTTCTTACCGTTTGGTGTGTCTAATAAAATCTGTGCTTGTACTCACCTGGGCAGGAGTGCCAAGTTGTATCACCAGCAAAGCTGCTTGAAAAGGTCCAAAGGTGATCGTGAAGAAACTGGCTAGGGCTAAGCAGGTCAAAGTCGCATGTCGATCTCTCTTCTTCCGGTTTTGGTCTACTATATTAACTGCTGCCATTGGTTGAATCTAAAGGGAATATTCATTTTGACTGGCTTACGGTTTTGGATCCACTACGTTAATTACTGCGATTGGTCGAATCTAAAGGGAATATTCACTTTCATTGGCTTAAGTCAGTATATAACAAGTTAGGGTATATTATTGCTTCCATTAACAAACAAATGAGCTGAAACTTGTATTAATAAAGCGCATAAGAGGACGTGCGGAAGTGAAAGCTAAAATCTACATTCTGTCTGTTCAAATGCATTTCATGTCCTGATATTGTGTAACTAAGGCAAGAGAAATAGCCCAGAGGTTCAACTTGCCTGTAAATCCAACCGTTGCCACGGTAACTGATTATACCCTCCACCGTATTGAATTCTTGTGCAAACGTTCAAAAATAAATATCTATACCTTTCTATGATTGGAATGCCACGAAATTGCACACATATTCCCAGATCCATTGTAAAAAAATTTCATCAACGCACTATGTCCATGTATTTAACAGTTGATTATAAATTTTAAAATATTTACATATTACAAATAAAGGCCAGGATTATACGCATTTCTGGTGGTTTTTTTCAAATCCTCTTAACGAAATCGCCATAAAATTAGAAAACAATAGGTGTGCCAAGTTGCATCAAAATCTGCAAGGAACTTTATGAGAAATTTATGTTTTATGTGTGTGTGTGTGAATTAATTTGAAGAACTGAGAAAACGTCTTCACATTTCTGCAAGAACACACAGCATTATTTGCTTTGGTATATCGTTTAGAAAAATTGAAATTTTTAATGACTCGTAATTACTTGTTTATACTGAAACTATCAAACATAAAAGACAAAATAATGGCTAACTGACTAAGAAAATAATCAATATTTTGTGCTGAAATCATGATTCACCCTGTCTATACAAGGGGCTATTGATAAAGCACATAATTAGGTGCGGAAAGGGAGGATGGCGGATTTCTGCAGAGCGTACCTACGCCTTTGAATTTTCCTGACAAATTAATTAGCTGGGCTCTAATTACTTCCTTTTTTTTTGCAACTTAAAAGTTTGAGGTTTATATTTAAATCTAATTCAGGCTATTTATTCTATAAAACAATCAAATAGCCCCTACAAAATCCTACCTTAAACTTTTAAACCGCCAAGGCTTGTTATAGATTTTCCTGTTCTAATAGTTCTGTGCTCGCACGAGGGAGAGGGTTTGAAGCCAAAAGTTTGAAAAGCGCACTGGATTGGGGTGGGGGTTGGAGCGGGTGGGGTTAAAAAAATAGCTCAAATCGAACGTACGTACTTTATGGGGGCGGGGGGGGGGGGGCTGAAATCAGTTTCTCAACCTTTTTTGTCCCACGCCCCACTTCAGTTTTCTAAAACAATGTGTGACCCCCCCCCCCAAACCCCCACACCACCCCCACCATGATCGGACAAAAGTCAGTATACAGCATAAACAAAGAGATTTTGAAAATATTTATAAAGAGTATGTATAATTTCTATTCAAAACACGTTTTAATCATAACTTTATTTCAAGTTTTATTCACGTGTTTTTCATTTCAGTGGGAGCCTCGCCCTTGACACTGGCTGCACAGTTGTTTGATTCCAGGGACCATTAGCATAATCATTAAAGTCGTGTACCTCAGAAGTTCGATGCTTTAATCCGAGATAAACAAGGAAACCACCAAGACTACATAAACAAGTGTATTTATACAGTTAAAATACGCAATGAAATTAAAATTTCTATTAAAAATTCGTGGGCCCCATTCTGAAGCCCCATGCCCTACCAGTGGGGGGTACGCCTTGAGAAACACTGCCCTAAATTAATATCATAATGAATTGAAATGCACTCACTCGAACTGTGGACATCCTCAGCTTGTAAATGATACCAACATTGCAGATCCATAACATGAGCAGAGGAAAAAAGAAGCATAGAACTCGAGTGATGATGGTGTATTCTTCAGATTCGTCCAGCAAGTCTAGGGGTATTGAGCATGCCCGACGGATGTCGTCGACCTCACTCCACACTGCCAACGGAATGGCCATCGCGCACTGCACACACCAGATCAGGGAGACAGCGACTACATACAGTCTGATATTTGAGCTACGGTCAATCTTGTCTAGATACACGAATCTGAAATGTAGAGGATACAGGGTATGAGCATTGAATACACTGATTGGTCAATGGACCCGAAGAAATACGCAGCTGTGATATTTAGAGTTGATATTCGATCAGCAATATTTAAAGAGAGTGTTAGTATTAGCAGAATGGATAGGGCACATGCACCAAAAAAAAAAAAAAAACGGGGCCTGTGAAGACGTTTTCCCAAAAGAAATACCTGGCCAGGTTGAAAAAAAAAAGGGGGGGGGGTGACGAACGTTGAGAGTCATGAACTCGGTGTGGCCGGGGTTCCAGTAGATGACAGGAAGTTAAATGCCGAAACGTCTAATGAAAGAATCCATTCTTCCTCTGAAGCTCGTCACCTGGCCCGCTCCACATGAGGAGTTTCTTACCACTGAAAATTCCGATCCTACGTTTTGATTCTACTCGACGAAAATCAATCTCTTCCTTTGCGGCCTCAAAAAGTCATAATGTACAATACTAAAAAGTTAATTTAATCCTAACCGGATGTGTCCACACACTATTTATTGTTAACAAATGAGGCAGTACACAAAGTTTCATAATTTTTGTTATTGTATTCATACAGCTTTTGGCGCTTACATGTTCACCGATAAGGTTTAAGTTCAAGTTCATGTTCAAGTTCATTATGTAGGCTTGACGGCCAATTCAAAATATACAGAGGGATCATGCAAACAAGCTTTGAGAAAAAAAAAAACAACTAATCAGACCGCACGGTCATTCACTCTCTCCACTTCTTGCTACTACCTACTGCAATTTATACATTTGCATAATAATCTATACTAATAAAAGTGAAACCTTACGACAATTGCAGCGCGCCTTTCGCTACTCCTCTCTTAATGCTGATTCGGTGGCCCTCAGATTTTATACAGCGCTTAGTATAGACTGTCGTCATGTCCCCGACACAGAAAAAAAAAATAACTCGTAGAACATTTGTATTAGTTGCTAGGTTGCGACACATTGGCGTTCAGTCTATTTTTTCGGCAAATTAATGTAACTAAGATTGGTTCCGGTACAGACTGTATCACACTCACATAGCAACTTCCGGTTAGGACTGGTTTGAATGATGAGATTGAGTTCTAAGACTATCAAGTATGAAACTTTGTGTGTTCTCAATGTGCTTAGACTAGGAAAAGGAAAGGGTCTGGAATTGGGAGATTGACGCTGCAAGGCCAAAAGTACAGGTTTGTGTTTTCAATATGCCTAGGAAAATAATATTATACTATTTCTTTTCCATTAACACATGACGTTATCACTTCCTGCGATGTGCAAACAAACTAACCAGTGCGCAAATCATAGCCATTTGACGGATGCTGGCGGGAGAGCGGTAAAACGTATCTAAAAACAAACAAACAAACAAAAATAAAATAAAGCTAAAGGAACAGGCAAAATGAAGCAGGTCCATAATAAACACCCAGAACTGAAACTAATATTATCGATTTATCCCGGGCAGGGCCGGGAACTCAGCTAGTATACAATAAAATATAAGTTGACTGACAATTGCCAGCAACAGCCATCATTGGTCAATTTAAATAAGGTACAACAAATAACTTTTCCTCTTGCAACATTTTATTTGGTCACAAAGGCAAAGTATTCGGAGCAAGCTGAATGATTGTCCAAGTTTTTGTAATCTGACATCTCAGTGAGAGAGGACATACAAATAACGTGTCTGGGTCAGACAAACAAATAGATTGACCGACAGACAAATAGATAAAACGTTTGATGGGGAGACAGGCAGACCGACTGTCTGACTCACTGACGGACAGACACACGAATAGACGGATTGGTGAGTGGTGGGTGATTGCGTGGTGGAATGGATGGCTGGACCAACAGACGGACCGACAGACAGACAGACAGATAGCTAGCAAGAGGGATAGACAGACAAGCAGACAGGTAGATAGATAGATAGATAGATAGATAGATAGATAGATAGATAGATAGATAGATAGATAGATAGATAGATAGATAGATAGATAGATAGATAGATAGATAGATAGATAGCTAATTTCTCATAACTTTTCTACAGTTCCCACGTGTGCCGGGACACTGTGCATTCGTTTCTGGGCAGGCAAATGCCACTGGATTGAACGCGTATCATATACAATCTCCCATGCGATAGATTTATCAAAGGAAGCACACACACACACACACACACACACACACACACAAACAACAACAACAACAACAACAACAATCCACAAAAAACACGTTCCATTTTACCGTTATTAAATAACAGCATTTTTCAAAGATTGCCTGTAACCTGAAAACCACAATAGGTCAAAACAAATTAGACTGGGTTAGATTAGTTGACACTTAAGAAAATAAATTTTCTAAATTTTTGAAGTGTCACACGTGCTGTAGCATGTTAATGCAGAAAGCAGAAAGAAAAGTGGGCCAAAATTGTGACACATGGAAATATTCCCGCTACTATTTTGTAAGATAATAAAATAGAACGGTGAGTTTAAATGAACAAATGTGTGTATGCTAGAAGATGGGCTGAGAGACTGCCCGTTGGCACGTATAAGACAGTATAGACAGGTCTTTTTACGGGATAAGACGTGGATGTCTTTGACAGCATTAGTTGGTCTCTGAAATTGTCATGATTCTTTCTAAAACCATTACTGTCACGTAAGTCGTGTTGCATTGTAAATGACAGTATACTGTAGCGACCTTAACAGATCTGTATCCTCAGCTAATTGTTTCGTCCTGGGTTTTTTGTTTTGTTTTTCTAAATTTATCAGTAGTATTACTATGGCAACGCCCACCATTTTACGTCCCTCAAGTGATGGCTCAGCCAATGAGCAATTTCTGGTCTCTTGCTGAACGCTTTGTTGTTTGCGAGCTCAGCTCTTTTCAGTCTCTAACAAAAGTGTCTCCTGTGGTATCTCTTCCCAGATTTAAGCCTGCCTGTATAATTTCTACGTTGTATTATGGACTAATGTAAATTGGGGAGATGTATAGAAAAAAGGACCATGGTGAAAAGAATCATATTATTTTATCAGCTCTTATTAGTTTCTGTGCTCGCTGGATAGAGAGTCCCGTGAGTGTCATTTTATGTCAAATCTCTTCGTGTACAGCAGCAGGGGTTACCAACGTTTTTTTTGCTTCGTGACCCTTTCCAAAGCTCTGATCACACACGCTTACATGTACATGTACACACGGAGAGACTTGCACGCACGCACTTACGCAAGCGAGTCGCACAGGTACACACACACACACCCACGGTAGGGGGTGAGAGACACATACATGCAGAGAGAGAGAGGAAGAGAGAGCGAGAAAGGTTAGGGCTCGAGAGAGTGAGCGAGAGAAAGAGAAAAGAGAGAGAGAGAAAAAGAAACACACTCATACGCATCGGGCGGGGGGGGGGGGGGGAGAGAGATATCATTGTTGTTTTTTAGTTGATTCTCCATCTGTAGCCCTCTCTCTGTTTCTTTCTCTCTCTGTTCCCCTCACTCTCTTTCTCTCTCTCTAATTCCCTTTCCACCTGTACCTGTCTGTCTCTCTCTTTCTCTATGCTTGTATCTCTCTGTTTCCTTCTTTCTCTCTTTCCATTTCCCTCTCTCATCTGTATCTGCATTTCTCTCTCTCTAGCTCTATTTCCCTCTCTTTCTCTCTCTCTCTCTCTCTCTCTCTCTCTCTCTCTCTCTCTCTCTCTCTCTCTCTCTCTCTCACTCTCTCTCTCTCATACACACACACAACACACACACATTCAAAGCCATCACACTTTAATTAACCCTTTCTTTTTGTGTGATTCAGTGGAATGTTATTCCTCATTAGGATCAATTGAACGATTGATCAAAGTGCAAGATGAAAAAAAAAAAGGCCCATCATAAAAAGACAATTAGTGTTGTTGCTTTTATCATTTTTATCATCTGAGAAAAGTTTTACAGCTGGATGAGTGTAGGCAGGCACTGTAAATCCTTACTTGGCATTAGTTTTACTAGATCTAAGGGTGTTTTGCTCGTTGGATCACATTCCCCTCACAGCACTTGGACAATTATAATTAGGCAACACGAAACGGTGATCATTAAAATCATGAAAGGGGAAACATAGACTCGTGGGAAGTGGGACTCAATTAGAAAGAATACGAAAAATAAAAATAAAAAAGCGAAAAGATAGAAAAATACGAGAAAAGGCAACCACTGTTATTTTTTGTCCTGTGTATAGATCAGTTCTTTTGTTGGTTGTTATAGTTAGGGGGCGTCCTTGTGTTCTACGCTTTTATTGCAGTTTTAGGCTGCGGGGGATGTCCAAAGATTAGTGCATCAATAACGTTTCATTATTTCGCAATAACAGTAAAATGCTTTGCTCACCAAGGTGTGTGTCAGTGGTTCTTCTCTGGGAGCAGGAGGGGGTGAGGGAGGTGAGATTTTTCTTTTGTCCTGGGATAGAGGGTGGGGGGGGGGCAGTGGTTGGGGATTTCAGTGAGGGATGGGGAGAGGGGAATATAGTACGGATATCTATCTATCTATCTATCTATCTATCTATCTATCTATCTATCTATCTATCTATCTATCTATCTATCTATCTATCTATCTGTCTGTCTGTCTGTCTGTCTGTCTGTCTGTCTATCTATCTATCTATCTATCTGTCTATCGATCTATCTATCTAGCTATCTATCTATCTGTCTATCTATCTATCTATCTAGCTATCTATCTATCTATCTATCTATCTATCTATCTATCTATCTATCTATCTATCTATCTGTCTATCGATCTATCTATCTAGCTATCTATCTATCTGTTTGTCTATCTATCTAGCTATCTATCTATCTATCCACAGAAATAATAATACATGAATGTAGGGCGAAACCGATTTTAAAAAGGTTAAAAACCACGTATATGCATGACATGAACTCAATCTACATGCATTACATAACACTGTTACAGAAGAAGAATAGCCCATACGCTCACTAGCCAATTTTGATCGGTCAGATAGTTGGTTGGTGACGTCACGACACGAGTTTCTATGAGGCCTCGCACATCGGCCAATTAGTTGGGTCCACAGAATAGAGAACTACCAGAAGCCAAAGAAGCCCGCTTTTCGTGACTAAAGGAAATATGCACACCGCCATTTTGGATGAAAAACAACTTCACTTGACTTGATCGGCGATAAACAATACTCGTTTGTACATTTCCACGGGAGTAAGAGCTTACAAATGGCTCTAAATAGTTTCAATCATCCCAAAAATATGAACAAACCACAGTAAATAGATATGCACACTGTCTTTGGTGAAGACGGTCTCTTTCAATTCCTGGTACCGACATGACCTAGTTTCGCGATCTGACGGAAGTGAGATCTCTCTCTAAATGCATACTCTCTTAGATTACCGTACATTTTGCGCACGTGCCTAGTAATGAAAAATTGATCTCATCCAAAATGGCACAAGGTAGTCAAAATGACGTATTCCAGTGGTGCTTCTGGTAGTATCTCTATTCTGGGGTCAGATTTCATTGAAAATCAGCGTTGTGACGTCACTTTCCAATAAGTAGGCTGACCAAAATTGGCTAGAGCACGGTAGGCCAATAAAATGGTGCGGATAGTCACGCTAAATCTGGGTACCTCTCTATGGCTATCAATGCCAGCGTACAGATGGAGATGTTGGCCAGCATTGAGCGGGCAGCAGCGTGGATCTTGCACACGAGTAACCCACTCACCCATTTTGCATTCAGTGTCTCTGCAAGTTGAGGAGTTACCTGGAAAAGAGTAGAACGGAATATAATAGATATGGATAGACAGGCACACAGACAGGCAGGCAGACAGACAGACAGACAGACAGACAGACAGACAGACAGACAGACAGACAGACAGACAGGCAGACAGACAGACAGATAGATAGATAGATAGATAGATAGATAGATAGATAGATAGATAGATAGATAGATAGATAGATAGATAGATAGATAGATAGATAGATAGATAGATAGATAGATAGATAGATAGATAGATAGATAGATCCGTAGTCTGACACTTCAGTTAGAGCGATACTGCAAATCTAGAGAATTCTTGCCCAGCCACACATATAATTATGATTGTTCATAACGGAGAGCCTTGATACGTTCCTCTTCTTTCTCCGCCTACCCCTACCCTGTTCCCGACCTGAATTACACCAACGCTGTACAAGTCCCAGAACTGTGCCACTTCACTGAATAATTTCTGAAGTTTAAGTAATTGGATCCATCAGCTGAAGTCAAATCTAGAGAGAAATGCTATGAAAAGTCTTGCAGCATACACAATGCAGGCAATCTCTTAAAATCATAACAAAAATTCTAAGCGAGGAATACAATTTTTTATATCTCTAACCAATGGGGGAAAAAAACAAACGAAACAATAATAATAATAATAAACACGACTTTGTTGCCTTCAAAGGATTGTTTTCCTTTTACGGAACTTGAATGTCACTGCCAACATCATGACAATTATAGATTTGTGCTTAAGTGCAATATAGAACTTTCAGTTATACCAGGATGCAAGCAGGCCTAACGTTGGGTAGATCAATTAATAAGATCAATAATTTAATTAAAAAAGCATCCAACATTTGTATCTGTGATCTGCCATATTTTGATGAGCTGTACACTGGTGCTTGTATTAAAAAAGCTAATATTATTATAAATGACCCCCAACATCCCCTGAACAAGGAATATATAAGATCTGTAAGAAGTTTAAGGCTGTTGTCAAAGAAAACTAAAACTGAGCGCTACTTTAAATCGTTTATTCCATCATCAACTAGGATGTTACAATAATGTCGTCATCTTGATCGTAATCTGTGCACAGTTGAATTATGTCCTGCGTGTCAGGTCAATGTGTTTTGGTTAGGGATGCATATTGTGTGCACTGTTAATTTTGTTAATTTAGTTAATTTATCAGTGTGTGTGTATATATGTGTGTGTGCGCGCTATGTATCATACTTTCTGCTTCTGTAACTGTATTGTTATGTATTCAATGATCAAAACAAATTTCCTTGTACAAGGACGAATAAAATTTATCTTATCTTATCTTATCTTATCTTATCTAATTATATTTTACAGAAAACAGTGTGAAAGATCAACATAATAATAAATAAAAGTAGCGTTATTGATATAAAGGTAGCCGTTGTAGGACGTCGTCGGTACACCAGCAAAGAAAATAATGGAAATTGTCACGAGTGGAGTGAGTGCAATTAAGGGGATTGCTACAGAGCGGGTGTAGAGTAAGGACTCACAGTAGACAGCAAGTTAAGCGTGCTGTTGTGAGTAGTAGTGGGGGCGGGGTCTGAAGGAGGCGAAAGCGCTGTATAACTATCACTGCAAGTTAGAAGGTCCTAGGGAGCGGATCTGTGAATAATAGCCCATCGGGCAGAGATAAAAGGAAGCAGTCGAGAAGACTAGGAGAAAGTCTTTCCAGTTATGACTGGTATGTAGAACGTTGATTGATTATTATGATTGATGTATTATATTATATTCGTCTATTACCATGATGTGAATAAGTATATGTGAGGAATGTGGAAGTCCTTGATATTGGATATAGCAATGTGCGCCATGAGCGATAGATGAAAGTGAGTTCATGGATTTGTAGCGCGAGTGAGTAGTGTGTACTCCGATGGAGGTGTGTTACCGTAAGATGTGTGGTGAGTGAAAGGTGAACTAGTGTGTGTACGCTTCATGGGTTGTAAGGAGAGGTGGAGTGAATAGAAATGGTAGGGTATTATACCAATGTAATATTATTCTTGTAGGTGTCGGGGACGGGCCGCAGAGCCACCTCGATGAGCACAGGGGATAGGCCAGCATAGGGCCGGAGGCCACACATAGGCCAGAAGTGAGGCTGTCAGTGCAGGACAGTAGAGGCACATAAAGTCGTGGCAGTCAGGCCACGGACAGGGACGTAGATATGAGAGTGAATGAGATACTATATTGTTGCCATGTTGATAGGCTAGTGAACTGATATTATGTTGTTGCCATGTTGATGGCTATGGAAATAATAATGTGTTATTGCCCTGCTGAGGTGCTAGGGGAGTGCTACGGTGTATGACAATAGGAAGGTGATGTTGAGAGACTGCGGTGCCAGTGAATCATTAATGTACTATTAAGACCCTGAAGGGAGAGGCTGAGGCCGAAGTGCCTTTAGGAGTAACTACCGGATTGTGGATCCGAGGGAGAGTGTGTGTGAGAATAAGGCCGTTGTACGGCAGTGCATTTCAATAATATAATGTATGTAATTGCGCTATTATATGTATAATTATGTTTAATAAATGTGTGAGTCTGATGGATTGTTTTGTTAAGTGTTAAACTTGTTTGTTCGTGATTGTCGTCCTGTCATAAACTATTACATCTCCCAGTCTGGGATTTGTGACAGAAATGTCAAGATATCACAAATTTCATTTTGTACTGGTTTACATTTGTACATAATACTGAAAACATCACCAAGAAGAAGGGAATTTTGGAGGTTAAGGACTGGTTTTTAACGAAGAGTAAAGAAAGAGGAGAGGCGTGCTGCAAACTCGCAGTCTTTGCCTACTTGTATGTCTGTCTGTGTGTGTGTCTCTTTCTCATACACACTCTCTCTCTCACACAAACCTGTTACTTTCTCTCCCTTCCCCCCCCCCCCTCTATTTCTCTCTCTCACTCATACGCACACATACTCACTCTCACACACGCACACATTTACTCTCTCAACCCCCCTCTCACTCACTCATGCACACACTCTTTCTCTCTCCCATACTCACACTCTATCTCTCCCCCCTCTTGCCCCCCCCCCCTCCCCGACTATTTTCTCTCTCTCCCTCTCACACTCTCTCAAAACAATTCAAAGGGTTTGAAATCTGCCGATTGGAAACAAAATGTGCAAAAGTAAATCAATAGTGATTACAAATCAATATCAATGATGACTAAATCAGACATCCCTGAACACCCATACCTATAGCTGCACTGATTTCTGACCCCAGACAATATTAACATAACTATTCCGATGTGCTGAAGGCCAAAGTCTACACATTCTTCAAGACATTGCGTGGAACTGCAAACATGACTAGATGACATAACCCGACCTTCGTTCTTGTTTGTTCTAACTCCACTGTTTGCACAACTGAGAAATTCGACGTCAAACCTTTGCCGTTTTAGTATTATGATGAGGCCTTAGAATAAATCAGAACTGTGAAACAGCTTGATAAGTGCCACAATGCATTTTATACAAGTGTCTAAGAGTGCATTTGTCATACCTCTTGCACATGAAGACTACAGCGGAAAAACGCCAGTTGTCACAAAATAAAGGTCTGGAGAAATTCGCATTTTAAAGTTTGAAAGTCCATAGGTTGAAGAGAGGATGCCTTATCTAAATTTGCTCCTATTGCTGGACAACGGCTGTTTTTCACTTAATCAGTATGAGAGGAACAAAGCTAAAGCTGTTAGCTAAGAGCTGAGAGAGGTGACAATAAAACTCGCATTTTGTGACAACTGAAGTTCTTCCCCAGCAGTCTTCACAAACTAAAAGATCTTCAGTTTTTCAGAAACTGGACATGGAACAAACAAGAACTAAGGTCGAGATAACTTAATCTTACATGTATTAATCCTTGTAGAATGTCTGAAGCAGCCAAAGACAGGACCAGAATGTGCAGCCTGACAGACTTATTTTTCTTCACTCTCTGGGATGAGATCCAGAGGACAGCGCTGTTGCCTAGTGTGGAAACTACCACCAGTCCAATCAGGAAAACTGACTGTACGATGTCTTCAGTAGTCACTTGGGGCAACGGGTATCTCCGACCAAAGGCTGGTGTGCCGCCTCCTTGATACGAACCATTGTTCAGTCCATGTCCATCAGTCAAGTTATGGTCACTGGCGAAGCTCGTGTTATTTGTCAGATTGTCAGATAGAGCCATATAGGATGAATGTGTAAGAAATCTGAAGCCGGTACAACAGGTACAACAGATTTCAGGACAGTTCTGTGAAAAATCAAAAAGTTAATCTAGGACAAAATCGGACCTCCACCTTGATCAGTGGGAGTTATATACAAAACATTCGCAAAGAGAAAATAGAATAATGCAAAACACAGAAATTGATCTCTATAAAAACAAACAAGCTGAAAAGGCGTCACTGTCGTCAACCGACAACATGCCTGAGTGTTTCCAAGAGTTGAATTAAATAAAGTAAATGGAAAAAAGACATACGGCCTTCTTTTACTGACAGAAACCTTCCTCAGCGACGTTAAACAACAATAAAAAAAACTCAATAGTTATATTTCAGAAAGAGTCTCTGGGGTTTCAAAACATAAAGCAAAAAAAAAAGCCACGGAACAAAGGCGTCCATTAAAACCTCTTAATGAAGCCATGGACGTCATTGAAACCTAAATGTCACAACTCTCATAACGATACTGTATTTTATGATAAAAAGGATCTTTAGCCCATGTGTCATTAAAATGGAAACCTCTGTAATCACGTTTTATTACCAGTAAATGGGCAATTTTCTGGGAGGATTATATATATTTAGGGACATACAAACGTCTATTGTCTTCCACCATCTTTTCGAAGTTTGTTTCAGGTCTTTATCTTAGAAAGTTTGCTGCCCAGGGCATTTACACCTTACTTTTCTTGTTATTTTATTTTTCTCGTTAATGTTTTTGTGTGTTTTTGTGGTAGGGATTAGTTGTTTTTATTTTTAATTTTGCCCTGGCAGCGGCCATGTTAGGCCTGCTCTTTCCGATTTCCAACTGCCAGGGTATCTTTAACGTGCCAACGTGCACACGGGCCGTCCGAGTTTTTCGTCCCTATCCGAGAAGACTAACCTACCATAGAATCAGGGACAGGAATTTTTCCCCCAAATACCAACATGCCTGCACCGACCGGGAATGGAACCCGGTATCTTTGGCATGAGAGGCGAGCACCTTGCCTCTAGATCAACTTGTCCCAATTTATTCGAAGTTTCAGAAGGACACGCCCTTTTATGTAGAAGTAATGTAAAAACCCGGAGAAGCGCAGGCCCATGATTAGCTGGTAATAAGCTCAGGTCAGATGAGAAATAAATGCAGGCCTCATTTCAAACTACCCATTAAGTTTTTTTGCTTTGTAATGATGAAAGACGTAAGAAAAAAATTGTTTGGAAAATAATTAGGTTCCATTTACTGTTTATGGATCTTCTTTGAAATATTATTTTATGCTAAAGGGTCCCTATTGACTCTGTTTCCAAAATCAATATCTACTTCGTTACTTTGTTATGAGGTGGGTCAAAACTATTAAGTCTTCAGTTGGCAAGAACTCAGAGCCGAGAATCTTTGTAGCATCTAAAGGTCTCCGTGCCCTCGGCCCCTTTGCCTCCACAAGGGGAATTGCCCCACTCCCCCACACCCTTGCCAACTTGCCCACCTGCCCCCCCCCCACCTTCCTGGTCTGGCCTGAAGAAGCGCGGGTTCTGTGATGACGTCCATATAGATAAAAAGTTTGTAATTTGATTTTTTTTTTTTTTAAAGTGTGAATTCTAGGAAATGAGACATCAGATAGTGAAGCAGCCGAATTTCTGGAGTTCCTCAGTAGAACCGCATAATTCCATTTTTTAAATTAAAATTTTAAATCCATGAAAATGTTTCTTTCTTGTCACTTAACGGTCGCTTAACTAAAATAATATTTTCTTTTCAGACGTGGCTTAAATTCGTTGCTTTGTTATCATTATTACAATTTTAAATGACATCGGCAAACAAAACCCCGATTATCTCCAAACAGGTTGATGAGTTTCTTTGTTATGACGTGGGTCAAAACTCTACAAAGCCTTCAGTTGGCAGGAACTCACAGCTGAGAATCTTTACAGATCTTGAATTCAAACACTGAAAAATATGAGGTATGAAAATCTGGCTAAATAAAGGATACCCGGGATGAAAAATTATACCCGTGAAAAGAAATCAATTAATACACTGGTCGCGCGTCTTTCCTTTGTCAAAAAAATAGTTAGATTATACTTCAGCTCATTAAATCAACAGAATTCCAGTTCTCACACGTCTACCGATTCCAAAACACATGAAAAGTGAGTGTTTGTTTGATATTATTATTCCTGCTAACGAAGAAGAAGAAAAACAGGAGGGGGGGTGGGGGGGGGGGGGCGATTATATTTGCAAATCCTAGAATGAATAAGAAGAAAATAATTACATTCTCTTTGCTCTGGTTCGAAGACAACGCATAAATATCAGTTAGGCCGGTCGAACACTGAGTTATTTAAGGGTGGGCGGCATCAGCACTTTTTCAATATCACGACTCCCCACTGCGACACCATAACATCTCGTTGGAGTCGACAGCGTCTCCGAATCCAGTGACGTCACTGGTCCTTGCTGAAAGGTTCCGGCACTGGTGTCGACTTTGACCTCGAGGAAGTGACGTCACAACTCCATCACTCCTTAAGTGTCCACTCCGAGACCCTACTCCGACGCTGACTCTGAGAATTTGCATGATACAAAGGTGAACAGTCAAACTTTAATTGGCTGTTTCCTGTCTGGTGCAGGGCATTGGTACGGTACTGTAGTGTCTGGGGGACACGAACTAATTCTCTAAATATTTAAAATCTTTGTAATGTAATGTTTACAGGACGGTATTAAATGTAAAATTAAGCAGTGGTAATGAGAAGGAAATCTAGAGAGCCGCCGCAGTGTCGGCACTAGTGTCGGTACCGGTACCAGGTTCTGGTGTCGGAGTCGCCAGGTGAAAGTCAATACCTAAGGAGTCGACACTGGTGTCGGAACCCTGCCCAGCACAGTTAATTATATTTGTTCCGGGTTTTGTTTGAGCTGGGGTCTGTGGGGTTAAACAGAACCTCGGGCATTGAGCAGAATGAAACAAGTCTGACTCATTATGTCAGGTTCGATAAAACTGTCTTGAGTCTGGCGGGGGAATGACAGACGTCGCGCACTGAATGCAAACAAACGCAAAAATACGCTTGACTCAGTGCGGCAGGGCCGGATTTAGATGAAGAGAGGCCCTACGCTATTCTAGCTGTGAGGCCTCTCCCAGTTCCCCAACTTTCACGCCTTGAGGAAGATGGAAGTGTTTTGAATAATTTGAGTAACGCCAATGATGATGCTAGGTTTTTAAAATTCGGCACTTCGCGGTTCCTTCTCGAAAGGACATAAGCTAGGTAAATTACAAAAGATTTGTTCAGACACTGCAGTAGATTGTAACATCATATGTAAGAAAAGGCTGCGTGTGTCACATAATATTATGCAGATTGGCCTGAGGCGTCTGGGCCCATCTAGGTTTTCAGGCCCTAGGCTTCAGCCTACCTAGCCTAATGATACTTCAGGCACACTGGCCACCAGTCCGTGGATAAAGCAAAATTAAATGTCAATTAGATGACTTGTTCAGATAAATCCATGAATAGATAAGTGCAACTATGATAATAATGTTTTAAACGGAGTATTATGAATTTGTGAAAGTGCGTTGAAATTTCATTAGCGAATAATGGTAAAACAAAACAAAAAATCGTTGTTTAGGACTGTCTACACAGTAACAGTGTCTAAATTTGCAAAATTCGATTTAATTATATAAAAACATATGTTATTGTGTACATAATACCAATGTGACTTAAAACCAATTATATACTGGCTAAATTAATTGCAATACAGTTACAACAATCACAATCAGCTTGAGGTTACGGATAAAAACAGTATCGGAAAAATTATGTTCGGGGAAGGAATGACAAAACTATGATAATTATGATAGCTATGTAGTAATTGAAAGCTAAGCAGTAGTTCTGCTGCTGTGACAAATTCTTTTGTAGGATAACAGCCGACAGAAAAAGAATAAAGGATTGGGAGGCTAGACGTTCTTCTCTGTGCCGGACAGTCCGGTTTTCGAGCACTCGTCCCCCCACCCCCACCTACACACACAAAACACCTCCAACGGAACATTAATAATTCAGGCTAGCTCAGGGCGAGGGGGAGGGTTGCACAGTTGGTATGGGCCATCGATGTACTGGTAGAGGCCTGCGAGTTTCCTTTTTTTTTTTAACTCTGGTAGCTCTTTGCATAGGCCTACGCTAATGGATCCTCCATTTGGCATGGGATAGGGACCATAGAGAGGGGCTGACTAAAAAAAAAAGTAAAATTAATATCTCAGATCGACCTGAAACAATGGGGACTGAAATCTGAAACAACTGTTGGTGTAATTTTATTTTATTTATCTGTAACTGTGTTTAGGCCTTTCTTCCAGGAAATTCGCTGCTCTTGGCATTTACACTTCGCTTTCCTTCTTTTTATTTTTCTTCTTCTTGTTTTCTGTGTGTTTTTGTGGTAGAGATTAGTTTTTTTTAGAATTTTGCTTGGGCAGCGGCTTTGTTTGGCCTGCAGCTCTTCTCGACTTTCAACTGCCAAAGTCTGTTACGTGCGCAACGTAATGATGAAGGTGATATAATGAGTTAGCCATGCCTTTTGTTAATGAAATAAATATCACATTACGTGGATTTCAGTAAGTTTTAAAGTGCAAAGTGAACAGACGTTCATCTGCATGTATTTCAGCCTCCTAGCTGTAGGTGGGCAACATAAGGGGGTGGGGGTGGGGGGAGGCGGGGGAGGGTTATCATATTAAGCCAGGAACGTCACAGCCGGTTGGTGCCAGTAAAATGTACACCCAAGAAAATAATGGCAAACGCTGACTGTGTCTGACTGGACTTAGTATGATAGGGTATTGTCGGATTTACTAAGAAAATCTAACAGGAAATTATGGTGTGCAGTTCTTGTCTGCCAGCAGCCAGCTGTGTCATTTCGGGCTTAGTTTGAAACCCATACACTGTCACAAAGTTAATATGACCATAAGTATCAATAGTTTTGCATTTTTCTAAAGAGTTAAGAAAAAAAGTGTTAGAATAAAATGGAATTGCTGGCATAAAATTAGATGTAACACAAAAACCAATTTTTAAGCTGATTCTCTCTCTCTCTCTCTCTCTCTCTCTCTCTCTCTCTCTCTCTCTCTCTCTCTCTCTCTCTCTCTCTCTCTCTCTCTCTCTCTCTCTCTCTCTCTCTCTCTCTCTCTCTCTCCACAACTCCATAATGCACTAAAAGTTGTACTTATATAAATTTCATTAGATTTGAAAAAGAAAAACAAAGTCAGCACTGCACCAATACAATAATATTATTTTTCATAAGATTAAAAAAAAAATGAACAAACATTCAACTGCATACATTTCAATCTCCTCCTACATGTACGTATGCAACGTCACCAGTACCGGATTTACCATTAGGCTAGGTAGGCTGAAGTCTATGGCCTCTAAATTTAAGGGAGAGGGGAGTGGTGGGTCCCCCCCCCCCCCCCCGTCCAATCTGGACATTTTTGTGACTTGCAGAACCTTTCCTTACATAATTATGATGTTACACTACACTGTAATTTCTGAACAAATCTTCCGTAATTTTCCTAGCAAATGTCCTTTCCAGAGGGAATTTCGGGGTGGGGAATTTTAAACACCTATCATCATCATCGTCGTTATTCAAATTATTTAAAACATGTGAAGCTGGTGGAATGGGGGGGGGGGGGGCTCACAGCTAGAATAGCCTAGGGCCTCTCTTCATCCAAGTCCGGCCCTGGGTGTCGCAGTGTCACAATGTTAATATCCACATGGATGCAGTCGTGTCGCATTTGTATAGAGAGTTTGTTGAGCGACACAATGGGATTGTTGGCATACGTTACGGATTGTCTAAAAAAAACAAAACATGTCTACACAAATGAACTGCTTACTGATGTTTGCAACTCTGTCGAACTGCATTATCATCGATGTCTGGCCTTGAGTGGCCACCAGGTTTTGAACACATGGGAGAACTCAAATAAGCTTAATTACTCAGCCGTCCACTTTAATTTGAATAGTAAACCTTGGATGTATTTTAGCTAATATCGCATTAAGAGAAGATAAGATCAGGATCACTTTATAATCCCATGAGGGAAATTCTCCAAAGAGCACATGCATGGCACACACATCTTATGCATTAGTATATAAACACATGATAATATGAACTCATTAACAGGCAGGGGCGCATGAAGTGGCTTGGTGAGGAATCTTAGTGAATTATAGCACACATCTAGCTGAAGTGTCTTGCTGAAGCGAATTGCGGAAGGCAAAACGATCAGCTGCATCTTTGAAAACTGAAAACATGTCGAGGGGTATTCGCCGCATGGTAGTATGCAAAATTTTTACCGATTTTGAGATTTAATCATGAAAGTGGCCCTCTCACTTCTAATTTTGTTTTGCATTAGGTCTCATTCCAATCAAATTTTTAAATGAGTTTGTGTTTGTGATTTAATGTTGTATGCGTTTTTGTCCTTATGTTACACAACTCTTCAACTTTCAATCCTCATTTTCTCGAAAAGGTAAAAATGCATATACAACAATTTGGGAAATACCCGACGATATATATTTGAGGCACCCTGTTCACGCAACGAGAAAAACTGAGTATTACAGTAACTGGTTCTTACCCTCAAATCGCTCTTGGTTTCTCTCTCTCTCTCTGTCTCTCTTCAGTTGAACTCACAAGTTAGTGATGCAGCGTCTGTGGTTGTCCATGGTTGAGTACAAGATAAACTGTATTGTGACAGCACTGGGGTAGAAATCGTCTCTATGATATACATCCAAGAATTATAACAAGGTTACAGCCACGCCTAAGGCTGTTGGTGATAATCGCTATTCTGTTTATGTTTAGTAATTTGATTTATATTTACAATTTAAACATGAGGCAACTGTAATCTCAGGTAAGGAAAAATATTATGCTGGATGTGAATTGTTAGTCGTATATTTCTCTACAAATATTTCTGGTCTCGTCTAATTGAATTCTTTATTTTTTTTGATAATGTTCTTACAATTTATCTGATGTCCATGAACAGTTTATGTGTGTGATTTAGATTTGCAATGATTCTATTTCCAAAACAACTAGGTCTACAAGTAACACATTCAAATGAGGGCAAAAACGAGTTCTGGGTGTTGCAAAAATCACAGCGTTGGCCTACTGTCGTCATATAAAATCACAACGATTTGTGTTTATAATTTATAGACGAACCCTACACACTGTTGGAAGAGATGAGATCACACAACGCCATATTCCTGTGAGATTATATAGAGATCAGCCCTCGCGTCAACTTCAGCTCGCAGTCCGTGACAGTGCGACTACGTCAAAGAGACGTCGTACATTAATGATTGACCGCTGGTATCGATGAGGGTTTTAGCCTACTCGTGCAGATCGGTTTGATTTCACGACTATGGCCTCAATACCTATGATTTTGATTCGAGACCCAGTTTTTACTTTATGATTTATGATGATGCTAATAATCTCACTGTAATGGAGATAGATGGGGAACATGTAACTCTGTGACTGCTTGACTAAAAACTAAGAAACTGTGTGGAATGCCTCAACTTTTGACTGTAATTTTCTTTTCAGGTCTTTATTTTAAGAGATTCGCTGCCTTAGGCATTTACACCTGACTTTTCTTGTTTTTATTTTTCTTCTTCTTCTTTCTGTGTGTGTTTTTGTGGCAGGGATTAATTTTTATTAACTTTCCCCGGGTAGCGGCCTTGTTCGACCGGCTCTTTTCGACCTTCAAGTGCCCATCTATCTCTATCCTGCACAACATGCACACGGCCCTCCGAGTTTTTCGTCCTTATCCGAGAAGACTTGGTGTTCGATCCTACCTACCATAGGATTTTTCCCGTGAACAAAATTCAAACATACCTGCACCGACCGGGGATAGAACCCGATATCTTTAGCATGAGAGGCGAGCACCTTGCCTCTAGACCATGATGCCCCTGTTTTGACTATAAGTTTCGTGGACACATCCATTTTTGACAAAAATTCAGTCTTTCGTATTATTTACTTACGATTTTTTTACTAGCCGCAAAAAAGAGGCGCATTTTCATTCATCGAGTAGGACAGAAAAGTATGATGGGAAATTTCGTTGTGACCACCGGAGCACTTTCTACGAACGGCACGTAAGCTAGTAATAATAATAATGAAGCATTACTATTACTATACTACTAATCAATATGATCATGATGATGAGGACGATGTTGATGAAGATGATAATTTGTATTTGTATTTGTATTTGTATAACTCTTTAATCCCATTTGGGAAATTTTGCCTTTGTGCCATTGCAGCCCAGTTATAACTGGAGCAGGCACGTCGTCGCCACAGTGCAGCGCCGGTCGGCGTTTTTTTTTTTTTTTGGGGGGGGGGGGGAGATGAGGGGGGAGGGACTGGTAGAGATGAATTTAATTTAATTTTGCCCGGGCAGCGGCCTGTTCGGCCTGCTCTTTACGATTTCCAACTGCCAAGGTATCTTTAACGTGCGCAACGTGCACACGGGCCCTCCGAATTTTTTCGTCCTTATCCGAGAAGACTAGGTACTCGATCCTACCCCTCAATAGAATCAGGGACACGAAAATATGAGAAAAATCCCAAACTTCCAACATGCCTGCACGGCCCGGGTTTCGAACCCGGGACCCTTGGCACGAGAGGCGAGCACCTTACCTCTAGACCACCTTGTCCCTGATGATAACAATTATAATAGTAACTCTGTCGATTGTCATAGAATACTAGGGACTACAGTCTTTTACGGTTACTTGTACTTTGTGTTCTATAACCTCCAATAATACCGGAATATTGAGACTGGTATCTCCCACTGGGAAGATACTTTGTGGCTTGTGAAGTGTCAGCAAAGGGCTCACTCACACGGCGAACGCTATCGACTATAACTTTGCTTGTATCACACCCGCCAAGTCTGTTTGGCAGTTTTTCATAAGGTTCTACTTACGTACATGACCTCTGATCAGGGTCGGAGTTATAGGGAAGGAAAGGGAGCAACGACCTCCCCCCCCCCCCCCCAAAAAAAAACCACCCCGTCAGAGGGGACCCTTCTCTACACAAAAGTAATAATGAACAATTTAGTTTCTTTTACTAAAATTTTCTTCAAAATTAAGAATTATAAATTGTAGCTATGAAACTACCACTTCCACTGCCAATACCAAGGGAGAGTTACACTATTTGAAAGTAACTTGAGGCAAACACTTGAAGCGAGACATGACGGGTGTATGCATGTATAATGCTTCAAATCTTCGCTATGGTGCCAGACTCCTTAACTAATATTTTTGGCCAAAATCACTTTTTTCATTCTTTGGGTCTGAAAATCAATAGCGCACCTTGTGTCAAAAGCTCGTAGCTCAATTCTTATAAATAACGATATTGCAATAATCAAGTTCATTGTCTTTACAATATTACATAAGCCAAAGAAAATCAGTTTTTTTGGCTCTCCTGTAAAATTTTCGAAATGTCAGTTACAGGGGTCTTGCAGCATAGCGACGAAATGCACAATTCATTCATTAAATCTTCCGATGCGGACTTGTCACTACAATAAACTGACTTTGCTGCCTAAATTCAGTGAATTGCAATGTGTTTTAACTTCTGTGTATGCCGGGCCCACCAAACCTGAAGTTCCCGGGCCTCCCAAGGCCTAAATCCTAAAGCCTTGCCACCTGATAATTATTTTGTGAATGAAAGATCAACAGTTTGTAGTTTTGTATTTTCTGGGAAATTTTTCTTAGCGTCATTGTAGCCCAGTTACAATTGGAGCAGACACATTTGTGTGTGTATGTGTGGGGGTTGGGGGGGGGGTAGGGGGTAGAGGTACGTATTTTAAAGCTTTTTGTGACCCCAGAGCTAGAGAGCTCCCCTCCCCCCCCCCCCCCCGAAATGCTCCTTGACAATAGCCTTAATTAATTGTGGTTAATTATTCTTTCAGATTTTCTTTTTGTTTTCCTCCTGTTTTCGGGGGGGGGGGGGGGGTTGAAAGGGTAAGGGGCAGGGTTAGGGACTGGATAAGGTTTAGGGTTGAGGATAAGGACAGGGTTAGGGATAGGTACGTACACGTATGCGCTCCTAGCTTAAATGCTTTGGGGTGCTTAAAGCGCTTATGACAAAAGCCGTCCAATGTTACGAAGAGTGTGTTGTTTCCCAGCCAATATCCCTAGGTCAGTCCGATGTAGATTTCCGTGGGATTGGTAGATTACAGTAGTGGCAGATTCCCTACGTCAAACCGACGTCAGCACCGATGTCGTAACCAGTGGAACTTCGTTGGAACAATGTCACTCCTATGAGCAAACTTGTCGCCAATCTAAAGCTGTGTTTTCATGTGTACGGAAACAGAAACAGCAAGTGAAATAGAAGGAATGTTTTCTTGCCTACGGATACACCGTTTCCGTATACACGGAAATGTGACGTTTCCGTTTCTGTACACATGAAAAAACAGCTTTACACGTCGGGTTTCGTTAAGCTTGCTGGCTGGGTTGAAATATCATAAAAACCACAGAAAAACTGTGGGGTCGCAGCAGGGCTATAGGCAAAGTTAGCTGGGTTGAAGCATGGTGCATTTCTCAGATAAGCTAAGTCTTGGCTCCTTGGAATGTGCGTTTGTTGTACACGGGGATTGAAAAATGAATAATTTATAGTGAAACAGAAGACATCGAAAAGGAAGATCGTGTGTACAGTAGATCTATAGAACTGTTGTACTAAACCTTCATTAAGCTTTATACTTTGTTGCTTTTGTGCATGCCAAGGCCAACAAGCCTACGGAGATGCAATGAGTAGGATTGACGTCAAGTCTGCACATGGAGATTGACATCGTTCCTATGTAGATCCGCTGGTTACGACCTCGTGCCGACGTAGGTTTGATGTAGGGAACACGATCCTACCGTAATCCTATGAATCTTTGGGAAATCCAATACAGTCTACGTCTGAGTGACGCAGGGACGCTGGTGGGGGACAGTTGTATGCATGAAGGGCCTAGGCTATTTCGCAGGAGGAAGAGATTTTCTTTTCAGTCTGCCATCTTTCTCTCAATCCCAACCACCGCCTCCCCAAAAAAAGCCTTCACAACATCGTCCCTCACCCCCTTAAAATTCCTCACAAAGAAGAATATCATTATTATACATAATGTACTTATTTTCATTCAAAGACAAGACTGAAAGCATGAGCGTGATGTAAGCAGGAAGTCCAATCTTTATTATCTGAGTACTGTTATGAAACAAAACAGATCAGGCCAGGTATACGCGCGAAGATCTACTGCAAAACTGTGGAAACAAAAGATCGTATAATATATAAATATGCTGCTGTTTGACCCCAGCTAAGAAAGTAAACCAACCTTCTACAACAGTGAGTTTCTTCAGAAATTACCAGATGTCTCGACCTGCACCACTATGCAAGTAACAAGGATAATGATGTGTGCCTCTTATATTTTTTCTCGAATTTCATCGAAACTTATTATTTAAGCAGTAAGAATCACAAACATCAATTTTCTTTCCGTAAAAATTAAAGGTATCCATACCAAACATCTAAGGGAAATAAATCGAAAATTACCCAGCTTGAAATATTGCTGATTATCTCCCCTAGAAAGCATCCGGCATTGACCATCACTCCACATTTTTCCTATCTATTGTCCATCAAAAGCTATCTGACCCGATTCCACCTCTTTGAAATGCCAGTTTGTATACATGTGGGGAGTTGAAAATCAAAACGTACTTAGGCCTAGTAGTGATTTGGCCTACTCTGTAGCGCCTCAGAAAGCTGATCCTGAATCCTACTTTCCTCTTCAAAATGTTGAAAATCAAAAGTCTGCAAGTGCTAAAAAAAAAAATTCAGGATGAATATTACCTTGCACAATAGACACAAAATAATGGTTCTTATGACTACTTTTCTTAAAAATGTGAATTTTAGGCAAGTATGTTTTGATTTTCAACACTAATCTAGCAAATGTAATTGCATTCTACCAATAAATTTTAAAACTAAAACTAAAGTCAAACAAAACTTAGAATATACAAAATTATATGAAAGATCACAAGTTGTGAACAAGGCAGGGCAGGTACATAATTATCTCAGCAAAAGGTAAAATGTGGTGCATAATAGAATCACATCAAAAGACATTGTAGCTTTTCACATGAATGTACTAAAGTGAAAATATCCATATATATAATAGATATCATACATTTTTTTAGAGTCTAAAGTTAGCACCCAAAATTGCACAAGAGACAGTGTGTGGATTGAACTTTAAAAAAAAACAAAAAACAAGTCATGTGGTACAAGAAATTAGTCCAGCTGTTTGCCCGAGTGAACTTAAGAAAGTAAATGAGTGAACCGATGGATTAAACCAAAAAAAAAAAAGAAAATGAATTTACAGACACTCATACAACAAAATTTGTTGATAATAAAGATGGGGAAAAATCACAGATGAAACCAGCTATGGCTAGCAAGAAAGTCAGAGGTAATAGTTTGGGGAAATTAAAGTTGCCGCAAATGATGCGTGGTACATCGTTCGTTTCAATACAAAGGGGCATAGAGATATCAACAGCTGTAAAGAGAAAAGGCGAATGCTTAACTTCTCTGTGTGACGAAGGGGGCCCACCACCAAAATCAGTGTTGCAAGAAAGTCAATTTTGAAAATTTTGTGCTACTCTCATCATCGGTTTTTCTCCAGTTCCTCATGGTACATAACACAAAAACTAAATGAGATTTAACAAAATTGATTGTGTTGGGTAAAGCGCCCTGCAAATATACTTTTGATAAGCACAAAAGAGTTAATATCTCAAATTTTACCTATTCGCCCCTTCATCACAGAGGTAAGTAAAGCATTTGCTTTTTCACTGTTCAGCGATTGTTATCTATTTGCCCTTTTGTCATGAAACCCACGATATCACAAAGCATGTCGAAAGCAGATATGCCAGTATACCAGTATAATCCTGAACAATGTGTACATAAGACAGACAGTATTCTATGTCCAAGAAACACAGTAAAGATAGCGGGGGCGGGGGTAGGTGGTAGAGAGAAATAAATATAAAAGGGGTGGGGGTAGCATATAAGCTGCCATTGTACATGTACTGCAAACTTTCCTCATATTTCCTGACTCAAACGAGTAATATCATCTGATACATGTAGAACGAACCTACCTAGAAAGAAAACTTAGCTGAAACAGACCTACTCACAAAAGGAGAATCTGTCATCATTGTGCCGCAACACAAGGACATATCAGTGTTTAAATGTTTATGAACTGAAAACAAAAATTCTAAAGCTTTCTTACACAATGTTACATGAGATGCCATTTTTAAAAAAAAATTAAATTAAAACATAAAGACAGAACATCCCCC
Organism: Onchidella celtica; assembly: GCA_963931925.1. Taxonomy (NCBI): domain Eukaryota; kingdom Metazoa; phylum Mollusca; class Gastropoda; order Systellommatophora; family Onchidiidae; genus Onchidella; species Onchidella celtica. Next base: position 20,160,175 of record OZ007570.1, on the reverse strand, counting down.
GGGCATCATTTCAAAACCATACAATATACAACATGAAAGTCAATAACTGACAAAAATTAATGAAAGCCACTTTTGCCAACATCAGGTTTATAAAATCTAGTGCATTAGCCAACACTTTGAGTGAACAGAATTTAAACCCTTAAAAAACTAAACGCAGAGATTGCTGGCCCCCTTTCCAACATTTTCTCCCCTTTAATAGAACCACTAAACATCAAAGAAAGCTAATAATAATTTTTTTTTAAATTTCACCATAAAACAACGGTTACAGTAGGCTGCAAGTATGAAAGACGTCCAATTATAAAGTTCAATCACATAGTAAATCCAATCGATAGTTCAACAAGTGTTTACTTCTCAAAGCTATTGAAAGTCCTGTTTTTAGTTCAACAATCAGTCTTGATTTCCCACTCAACGCACAGCGAAGTCAGCAAGTCCAATCTGTTTCCTCATGACTCATTAATTTTCTTTCCAGTGTTTAACTGGACTCGTAAATGATATACCAGCTGCTTCACTATGCTTTTTAATCCAATTTAAGTTAAATCTTCAGCCAACAGTCCAAAGACACCACACACTGTGAAGTGTCTACAAATCATCACACCATCTGGCATAGCCTTCATTGAGCAATTACAATGTAATTATTCTCTTTTCCAGGGAAATTAAAGAAGTTACAAAAGCTCATGTGTCTTGTCTTCTGTTGTTTTCAATTTATTAAATATACCAAAACATATTGTACCAATATTGGCTTGTTCTCTTTAAACTTGTTGCCAACCCAAGTGAATTTGTTTTGTTTTGCTGACAGCCATTTGAAAGTTTCACTGTTCTGGTACATGTTCTGAACTATGATTTTGTGGATTTCTGTAAATACAATCCAGCAAACATTCAAAATTTGTATTTGTTATACCAGAAGTCCAGAATGATCAAACTTTTCACTATGGAATTCTCTATAAAACGGCATTGAGACACATTTTTTCGGTTACATCGCCTGTTCAGAATTATAAGGCTTAATTTTTTAGCTCAAATATCAGCTGTTGCGTTTAACTTCTTTTTCAGTTTTGTTAAAGTCCAACTTTCAGTCCATCTGTCGCAGTCACTCTTACACATATCATACGTGACAAATACGTGTACATTTCTTGGCAATCCAGTGATATTACATCATCAATGCTCACATATATCATCAGACTGTACAGCAATATTTGAGATCACCAAGTCAGGAGACAGATGGATCGCAACCCCAGGAGAATACATACAATGTACACAATGTGCAAATCATGCCAAATTTCAAACATTTGCCAAAGGATATTTTAAAGGCTGGAATATCATACATACAAATAAAAAAATAAGTCTATGATACAGGGTGCATAAATAGTTTTACCTGTGCTGAAGAAAGGCACTTGCATGACAATGAGGTTCTAAACAAACGAAAGCTGAACAAAACAGGAACACCAAAATCTACCAAAGTTATGTAATTATGTATGACAGTCATATGAACTGGCAACTCACGGTGTATTGTATCAAGGCAGTTCTTATGAAAGCAATGGACAAACAATATGCAGTACCATCCCCTCTCTCCCAATTTGAGACAGCCTTAAATATCTCTAGCAAATACACATTTTTAAACGTCTGCGTGGCTTCCAAGCGTGTACACAACTATTTATAACCTGATAATTTCTTGGCACCATCGATGCATTTAAAAAAAAGGATATTAAAGTTATTTTCAGATATAAACAATAACTTAAGGAAAATCAAAGCCATAAAATGAATGACTGTAACCAACGTAGACAAGGGGAAAACTATAGTAGACACAAAAGAAAAAATTACTGTAGGGCAAAGGTATCATTGTTGACATTCAATTCATAGCTTCCTCAGAAACATAATGGTTTTCTTCATCAATGTAACATTTTCGTCATGTTGCAAATTAACAAACATGCCTAAATCACTTTCTACTAAATGTATGTATATTATCTTCAGTAAAATCTACCTGTTCGTTATGGACGATGTACGAAAGAGTGTCTTAACTGCAAATTCAAAGCTTATCAGGAATAAATTCTAACATGTCCCAGCCTAGGACGAAAATAGTAAAATCCAACTATACAAAACTCAGAACATAGTCATGAACATCTGAGACACTCACTTGCCCTGTGCAAAAATCTGAAACGGTTATTGTACAAATACACAGAAATGATATACATGTAATATGATTACTACACAGCAGTGATCAAACCAGTGATTACCTGCAATTTACAACCTCATTTACCAAAGCCTTTAACTTCCGCTTGATATATTTACACTAATTTTCAGGGTATCCAGTCCTATGTAAACTTATGCAAATGCAAATAACTGCTTTGTCAGCTTGGTGTTCAAAGAAATACATTATATACTCACGAAACAAACTATACCAGTGCAAAACAAAAAAATACACCACATACCATTCAGAAATTGGTGCCGTGCTTCCAAAAGGTATAACTTTGCAGCCCTTTAATGGAATGTATTGCAAGCTGGTTCATGTATGTGGATTGCTGGACTTCATGACCAAGATTTTTGCCTCTTGAAAACTGATCTTATTTTCGTATTCTGCTTCTTCAGGTTATGTAACAAATGTTGGAGGCTTTCAGGATAGAAATTCTGTCATTTTACAATCAATACTTCACCATCTCTATTCAAGAAGTGCACGCCTTCGTTCATGGACAAGACAACAGCGGCCAAGTGAGAAAGAGTGTTTTATAAATAGGACAATAATTGATACTCTCCACATCAAGTCAGCAATACTGAACATGGATGCGACATGAACTAGTAATGGTGCATTCACTGTAATACTGAAGATATAGGAAGCATTTTGGTACTATTTCAAAAAGATCAAAGAAATTTGCCGTTTTGAAAATTTGACACTGTCTGAAGATTTACCAATTAGATGAATTTAAGGCGATGGAACATCTAAGATTGCCTGCATAAAAATTACCTCAACGCAACAATCAGTTCTGAGAAAACTACTGGAAACTGAGGGCACAAGTTTCTAAATGCACAATAACAACACAGCAGAGGAACTGCTATAAACAGTCTTCAAGAAGAGTGGCACTCAAGAAAAATAAAATAAAACAGTTACTGAAAATGAAGAACAGATTGAGATATACATTCTAAATGCCTCTTTGCCCAAACATGGCCTCAGATATATTGCTCATTAAAACTACATCTTAACTATGACCAGTATCAATACTGATCAGTTGCAAAAAACCTTGTTCTGCGAATGGAAGACAACACAATAAGACTAGACAATTTATAGAAATGACGATAGAAATATTTCGAGATAAAGAGATAAATATATCGCAGCATTGAAACATTTAAAACACAGATTAGTAATGGCAGCACCATGAACAATAAAACCGTATCGCCATAAAATTGCATCACATAAATTTCACATTTGTTTTCTATTTGTGAGAGGGCAAGTTAGAGGAATTCCTATGGCACTGGACACAAAGACAATCTATGATTCAGTTGTCAGCTGTTTTATCACCCGGTCAGTGCTCGTCTCTAAATCTCTTGTACATCATAAGGAGTAAATAGCCTAGCGCAAACATCTCCTACTGCCTCAAATTTCTCTTAGAAAACGAAGGGTGAAAAGGTAAAACTTATTGAAAATGCCTATCTATTTATACTCTGGCCATACAATAATTCCTTGTTTGCAGATGTAATATATCAAATAATATGATAACATGTAACAATGACAGCATGGCTATTAATATATAATGACAAAACCTATTTGCAAAGCCTTGTGAATAGCTCTGAGCATAATTATACTTCTAAGCATACACCATAGATGTCTGGCATCATATAATAAGTCACTCTGTCTTTCATTCAGCGGAATGAGAACATTCGGATTTCTGCATTGCAACATGACTGGATTTGGCCTTGCTGTAACACCTGCCAGGCTACTGTAAACCCTCAATCAAAATGACTGCGACAGTTATTGTCCTCCTATTAAAGCCATACATTATCTGGTGTCCTTTTAAATCTTATTAACATTTCAACTATACTGCAAGAAAGGACTTTAATCCAATCCACCATTATTATAATATCCTAAATAATGTAAAATAATAATATATCTCCCTCATCAAGAGACTTTAAGCTTATCCACCTTTTTGTAGTACTTACAGTACCAAAATAATCTCATATCTCCTACCTACTTGTCAGCCATGTCAAAGAACCTACAACTAAAAGGTATCAGTTTATTTGGGCATTCATGCCCTTTTCGGTTGGCATTTATATTATATACTATTTAGTAAAACGGGACACTCTAACTCAGGTTTAAATGTCTGCAGGTCGTCTTCCTTATTCAGCTGTGTTATGAAAGACCCTATTTGCTACAAACAAAAGGAGACACAAAAAACATTTCACACTGCCCTTGGTTTATTCTGTGTTCAACATCCATTATATCATGACCGAAAGAAACTACTAGTGCTACAAACTGATAATCCATATAGAAAAATAGAGCGAATTTCATTCTACACAATGGTGTAAAAAAAACAATTCGACCTAGATTAGAGTACAGTAATATCGTCACTGCTTGATGATAATGGCATAAGGCATTTTTGAGATATTAAGAAAAAACTTTCTTTTCTGTCATTTGGGGACTTATGCCTTTATGATTCTATTGGATTATTACATTTTCCTATTAACACATTTCTTTTTGTATAACATTATCTATTAAAGCCCCCATGCTCAGGAATGCAATGAACCATCAGTTGCCTTTTGGCATAAGCAGGGCTGTCTTAACATAATTTGGGGCCTCAGGGCAGATTCTTTTGTAATGGATGAGATTTTCATCCCTGTTACAAAAATCAATGTAAATCTCTATGCATGGGGCCCCCTAAATCCTTGGAGCTTCAGGGCTACTGCCCATGCGTTAAGACAGTACTGGGCGTAAGTCTGACATATGCCATTATCGTAGAGCAGTGAGATATGGTCTTTTGCCTAACATTACGACACTGTCCGTTCACACTTCAGTCTCATCCATGTCGTATTCCACCTCATTACTTTCTTTGACATGATACAATCGTCCTGTGTCACGGATCTGTTTACTGGCCAGTCTCAGTAGTGTGTCCTCTTGTTGCTTGACCATCCGCTCAATCTGGTCAGCAGAGTCGAAGAAGTTAAAGTGGTCAGCTCGTTCTTTGAGCCGTATGACATGGTCAATCTCAATCACATTCTTGCCTTGGAGAGCCATGATGGGTGCTGAGTTCGTGGCCACAATCTTCCCCACCTGTCAAAACAAGGAAACAAATAAAAATGTGCACGTTCTGCATGGGGCAAACGGTTTATTTTCAGTACAACTACATGTACAACTCTGGTGCTGTTTTGCGGATGACCATATGCAAAAAAATCAAAATTGTACTAGGGAAGCACAAATAAAAATTTCATGTTGCGCCACACTTTATTTGTTGTTCAGTTTTCATTTGGGCTTAAAGAAACTATTAGTCCTACAAACGTATAACCCATACAGAGGTGCCGGATTCTATCCCCCGGGGGGTGCAGGCATGTTGGAATTTTTTTCCGTGGGGAAAAAATTCCTGTCCCTGATCCTATGGTAGAGTACGATCGAGCTCCTAGTCTTCTCGGATATGCACGAAAAACTCAGAAGGCCCGTGTGCATGTCGCGATTATTAAAGATACCTTGGCAGTTAAAAGTCCAAGAGAACAGGCCGAATTTAGGCTGCTGCGTGGGCAAATTTCTAAAAACTAATCCCTACCACAAAAACACACAGAAACAAGAACAAGAAAAATAAAAACAAACTTGAGGTGTAAATGCCAAGGGCAGTGAACCTCCTAAAGTAAAGACTTAAACACAACCCAGATATAGAGGTAGAGCACATCTCATTTTATAAAACAAAATGCTAACAAGTGAATCTGACCCAAACTGACCTACATTAGGACTTTACCCGTAACACTGCGGTGTGTAACACTACGCATTTATAAACGTAATTTTAAATTCAGTTTGCATCAGCTGTGGCTCCGGTTGTTAGGCGATAAACAGCTGGGCAAAACGTATGTCTTTATCATTAAACGTTTGTTTTAAATGACCTGATTGTGAAGTTAACAGTGGTGCGCAGTGGGTATATTGAGGTGCGCGCTCAAGATTAGGGAAAGAAGGATAGGAGAGGGGGAAATATTTACAGAGAGAAAGGGAGTCTGAGACAGCAAGGGAATGGGGATACGGGGAAAGAGAACGAGAAAGGGGGGGAAGAGAGAGTGCGAGAGAGAGAGAGAGAGAGGGTGAAAGAGAGAGAGAGAGAGAGGCATCGAGCTACTACATAAAGCAATTTTTGTTCCCCCCTCTTGCATTGACACGTAACAAATCACCCTACCCATTATCCAGATGTTCAGGAAATGCTTGGTGGCAAATCTGAATAAAACTAACATTACGATCTCAGGTCTGGGGGGGGGGGGGGGGATACCATAGATCTGGCTGTTTTTGAAAAGTTTCAGCACAGAATTAAAAGCATGTCTTTTATATATAATACTATGTTCTTCATGCTTACGAAAGGGTGGGCGCGACCAAAACAAACAGAGATGAAGAAAGGAAGAAGCCAAGGTGTTGAGGGGAAAAGAGAAGCAATGACATAGTGGAGTTCACACCGCCCTAAGGCAATGTACATGTATGTTTAGAGTGTCTACCGCTGCGACATTAATTTAAATATTGCACTTCAGGTGTGATTCTATCACGCAGGTACACATACACAAAAACACATACATATATGTATATACGATGGGAGTCGACCCCCTTACCTGAGCCCTGGGGCGCCCCCTCCCCTCCCCACCACTAGAGAGAGAGAGAGAACTAGAAAATGGGTGGATTGAGAGAGAGATGGGTGCGGAGAACCCGATGGTAAATGGGAAATATGACGCAGAGATCAAAGAGGAATTACGACATTGTCACTGTTATGTAAAAGCCTGTCATCCTCTCATCTCACATTTCATTTCTTTGCGGTCTGGCTGAGGTCAGGGTTACCTCTCATTCCCTCCCTCTCGCCTGGGTTCCTCTCTAAATTGATTTGTCCTTTATCCGGTACCGGCCGGATGCAGGAGGTCAAAAGATCCCAACAGAAAATGGTTCCATGCTCGTTTTGTCTGATGTATGTCCAATTTTCTGTGTTTATGAATCACGCCAGGTCTACCACAGTATCAGTGGCGGATCTTCTGTGAAACTAATGAAGCTTAAGCTTCAAGGCTCCTAATCCCGGAGCAGCCGTGAAGAAACTTTTTTTTAATCAATGAATTTTGGATGTTGCCCTAATGTTGTTGGTTTGCGAAGGGGCCGCCCATAACAGTTCAAGCTTCAAGGTCCAAAAAATATAGGTTCGCCACTGCACAGCCTAGACAGGCAATCTAATGGATCCTAGCGATTACCGACAACTCACTCTACTGTAATTGACATGTACGTTCGCAATGGACAAAATTTCTTGAATGTTCTACAAACAACAGTTACCCCAGCTTCTACGTCGCCTTTTACAGTGTAGACCACGGCACCATTGGTAAAAGACCGCACACACCATTGGTTTTCAACATTTTTCAGGCAATCGCTCCCCTTTGACATGGAAATTGAACAAAGGAAATAAACGCAACGCAACGCAACATCAAAGTTTTGGGGTTTTTTGTTGTTTTTTTTTGTCTCCTGTAAGATTTCGGTTTTGGACCATACCGTCTCTTTCCATAGCATGGCAAAGTGGCCAAGACTGAATCACCCAGCGATAACGGCCTTTCAGGCCCTGGCAGTTTGGGGTTATAATTTATTCATGGTCGCACAAACTTTACAACAGCAACATAACAATGAAGACTGGCGTTTACAGCCCCGGCAGGGGGATTTAGGTTGTTGAGAGAGGATGTAGATGGTATAGGTTTCCCTCCGCCGCGCAGGTGTGCGTTTTCGGAAGCGAACTGGGTCACTAGATAATATGCTGACAATGTGACCGGTGGGCCGATAGGTGACAGGATTAGATGTCTTATTATTGTAAATAAGTGTGCACGATCGGCAAATATTCAACGAGAACACAATAAAATGGATGCTTGTGTGTGTCCAAAAACAGTGGTCTTCCACCAGACAATTTTCGGGACCGCGCCCCACCCTATATCAATCCGACGTAGATTTGTATAAGATTTCCGTACGATTGGTAGGATTATTATAGGGGCAGATTCCCTTCATCAAACCCACATCGGCGCCATCACGTAACCAGCAGCTCTAAGATGGAATGATGTCATTCCTGTGAGTCAACTTGACCCCAATCCTTCGCATCGGATTTTCATAGGATTGCTGGCTAGAGCATTATCGATCATTATGTGCAAGAAGAATCACGTCCAAACCTCGTCTCTGCTATGGCATATTAAACCTTCGTCTGTGGTATAGTATGGCCTCCCTGTGCTGGCTGAGAAGTTAGGTAAAAGCCCAGCAAAACAGTCATGGTTCAGGAACTAAAACATTGCCACAGCCATCTGTACCGGTCGTAACATTTCAGAGACGCAAATTAAAACGCCTCTGAACATTTCTAAAACTGTCTTCAAAACCCTCTCAGGTTTCGTTAAACAAATTACACTTTCAAAATGTAATGAATATAGTTTTCGGGGCTAGTGGCATCCATTTATAACATGCGTATCATCATTTTTTTTTACACTGGAGAGATTCAATGCAAACATGTCTGGATCTCTCCAGAACTTTTCACTTAATAAGCAAACCCATTTGCGCTTCGTGAAGTTCACTGGAAATCTGCACATCAAAATCAGTGTGACTATCCTTTCAAGACTGTGGATGTGCACCTTTTTTGCTGAAAACGTGTGATACATTAATCATACTGGGCCTATAATGGAGCTAGAGGGTGAACATGCAAGCATCTAAAACCTCGTGACCAAGAAGTATGAAATTTTGAATGAATGCCACATCCATTTTGGACAAAAATTTCAGTCTTTAATAAAAGGCCTTTACATTTATCCTTTTTCAGCCACCAAAACCGCATTTTCGTCGAGCTAAATCGACAAAGTTGATCGGAAATTTCGTTCTCCCTCTCATTACACATTGCTGACCAGCTGACCAGAAAATCGACGGTTATCACTGCAAAGGACGTACGGTGTAACAACAGGTTCTTTTAGTCTTAGCAAATGTGACCTAGCTCTAGATATTATACAGCTGGGCTTGGTACAAAGCATTAGCCAGATTTATCTTGCTCGGGGTCAGCTGGTCCTCTAAATCACAAACTAACATTTCATGGCCAACCATAGACTACCATGGTGACAACTATAAATATAAATATTCATTTTTTTGGTGTGCTTGACAGTTTAACGAGGAATAATAATGCTAATATCCAAATAAAACTTCGCATGTAACTTTGTCCTTGCCAATACTTCAGATGAGAACGACAAAAACCCTCGGCCTTTGCAAGCACTGCACGATGTATCAGGTCAAGCACCGCCCAGTTGAAGACCTACTTTTCATGGATGGTTTAACCCTCCTGCAGATGTAACATCTGCCGTGACATCTACTAAATTCTGGAGATTCAACTTGTTTTTTTTTACATACTTAACAGTATAATAATAATTTCACGTAGGCGGTGCGCACCTGATACGTGATACTGATTATGCTCGATGCAAATAAGTTTGTTCAAACGTGCGTTATTGCATTGGACACTTTACTAGATTTGATAGTGATAACATTATTCAAAATTTGCTAAGCGAACACACCGTCGTTGCATTTTGGGGGACACGCTGATCTAGAGGCAATTAAGGTGCTCGCCTCTCTTGCCGAAGGTACCGGGTTCGATCCCAAGTTGGTGCAGGCATGACGGATTTTTTTATTTTTTTTTGGTGTGTGTGTGTGGGGGGGGGGGGGTTCTTGTCCCTGATCCTATGGGAGGTAGGATGGAGTACCTAATCTTCTCGGATGAGGACAAAAAACTCGGGGGGGGGGGGGCGTGTGCATGTTAAATACACCTTGGCAATCGGAAATCGAGAAGATTGGGCCTAACAGGCCGTTACCTGGGCAAAATTGTAAACAAAAAAAACAAACTGATCCCTACCACAACAATAAAAATAAAAACAAGAAAAGTGGGGTGTAAATGCTGACGGAAGCGAACCTCCTGAAATAAAGACCTAAACACAGCGTTGCTGCTGTATTAAATTGGCCCACAGGCTACTTTATTTTTTATGTTGAACATTATGTGAACTTGCTGGACCCATATAATTCACTTAATGAATTTTGCCAAGTTTTATCTCAGATCATGTTGATATCAAACTAAGATCTGTGCTTGGGTGGAACGCCTCGGGACTATGCTTTGCGAGATACATTATGCAAATCCTATAAAAACAAGCTGGATATTATTATGGAAATGCTAAGCAAAACTTCCGAACACGCAACAGCTGTCCGCTTCTATTGAAATCGATTACCTCATTTCTGGCAGCTGAGGTAAAGTTATCAGATAAGTGTGAAAATGCTGGTCAGGGTGACCTGTTACTAATATTACTTGCCCGGATCACGATGACCATAACACGATAACATGACTACATGCATAGGTTTCAAAACAGCCACACTACGGTGGCGAAAGACAAAGAAAGCGTTACTGTTTACTATGGGACCGTCAAAGACCATTATTATTTTTGTATCGTCAAATCCAACATCCTTCGACAAAACCGTGCAATTCCATTTTCGTTTTAATTTTTTGTTTAATTTGAAAATTTGGTTTAATGCATTCATTGCTTCTTTCTTGTCACCAAACGGTCACTTCCCGACAAGACAATTCTGATTTTACTGGAAACTTGTGAGTGAGATCAAACATAACTATTTTTTTTTAAAGTTTTTTTTCTGGATTTGCGCGGTTCTGGCAATGAACGTCACAAATTCAGTGTAATTATATCACTTGATGTTCATTCGTGACCGTGTAAAAAGCGCCCAAATTTGTTGCGCACGTGGCTGTGACGTCTTGCATATGACAGGACTTCACAAACACACGAGAGAGTTTGACCTGCTGTGTACTATTAGATGTCATCACGATTCACACGGTCGGCGGGGTTTGCGGATCTACCATATTATCAAAGAGACGAGATTTTCTTAATTCAATTTTCTTTTTTTTTAAATTATTTTTCTTTGATGATGACAGAAAAGGGGGTGACCTTATGACGTGTAGACATAATGTGTCTGTTCCTCTGTAACCATAGTTGTCCTGCACTGACGAGGGCGTAGATTAGACATACAAAGTAGTGGGATTTAAAAGAGATGGAAGAGAGGAGAGAGCAGTGGCGTCACTAGGGTGGGGCTCGTGGGAACATGACTGTTCTGGGGGCCAAATTTGCGGGGCGGGATCCCATTTTTATGGTTAAAAGGCAAAAATTCAGGTACCGTTTCAAAGAGGATTGCCATTTCTTTTTTTTAATTGCCTGGGCGCTATTAACCCTACTTAGGCCTCTAAGAGGAGGGAGGGGAGGGTCGCAGTGAGAGAATGAGGGAGAATGGGAAGTGAAGGAATGAGAGAGAGAGAGGGGGGCGGGGGGCAATGAACTAGACTACGATACACAGACAGGGCTGTCTTAACATCACTATGGGCACCTGTGCAATGCAATGGGCTGTGGCCCGCCCGTTTCAAAAACCACTGTAAATTTGCATGCATCCCCCCCCCTCTCCTAAACTCTTGGAGCCCCGGGGTAACTGCCCTGTGTGCCCATGCGTTAAGACGGCCCTGTACACAGATACACTGCTCACCTCCGCTAGACAAATCTGCGTGTTCTGTTGCGGGTTGATGTTCGGCAAGGCTGGCAACTCTGGAATGTTCTGACGTTGCAGCTCCTTGTACGTACAAGGCACGCAAATACATGATGAGTTGACCTGGCTGTGAAATTCTGTCACAACTTTACCTTGCTGCATCCTGGATTTTGGTCGGGGGGGGGGGGGGGCAGAAAATTGAGACAGAGAGAATACAGTATGTTAACAGTGTTTGTCTACTCATTAAGGACATCAAACGATCAATATTTCAAGAGCCATTAATGCTCTTCTGTCAACCAAGCTCTCCCTCGCGCTGAAAAGCATGATAAAAATATTACGTTGCCTAGCAACCATAAGACACGAAAAATACTTATTATTTTGTGTAGGGGCAGCTTATGAAATATGAAATCAACTAAGAATCACAGGGGAACGGGCGGTGAAAAGAGAAGTTCAAAGAAGGAGAAAGCGGGGGGAATATAGACAGAAGAACAGAAAGAAAGACGGAGAGAGAAAGAGGAAGTAGGGTGTCAGAGGGTACGCGGAAAACAAAAAGGGGTGGGGCAGCAGGAGAGACATAAAAGGAGACCAAAGGCGCCCTTATGAGTGAGAGAAGGAGAGAGGAGAGGAATACACAGAGAGAAGAGGGAGAGGGGGGGGGGAGATAGACAGATACAGAAAGAAAAGGAGAGAAGAGGATCGTGGAAAGGGAGGGGAATGGACATTGAAAGGAGATTTAAAAAAACAACAATAACAAGGAGAGCAGAGGAGACAACAAGCCAACAAGACTGGCAGAGCAAGGAAGATCAAGTGTACATCCAGCTTTCTCTACCATCGAACATACTGAACCATTCATCATAAAATTTAACACGAATACGTCAAGTCCCCGGGGTCAGCCTTCACTGACCACCCATTAAACCCAACCTCCATGGCTGACCAGAGCTACAGCACCCAGTGGACCGGGACATGCCCGGTTCAAGCTAGGTCATACACTGGACATGACCTAACCACGGTCCGAAAGTTTGAACAGCTAGTCGAACCCCCAGTGCTCTAGCCTCCATTAAGCTGCGTTTTCATGTGCAAGGAAACGGAAACGGATACGTCAAAAATCTATCAAGAAGTAAAAGGAAAGCGCTTTCCCATGTGTACAAAAAGGCCATTTCCGTACACACGTAGAAACACTCTCTCTTGTTTACCACTTAATGGATCTTTGACGTTTCTCCGTTTCCGTACATATGAAAAGATGACTTTAATGTTCACGTCGACATTTCGCAACAACTGAGGTCTTGTCATTAATGACGTCATTGACCCCTAGCACGTTTCTTATTAATTTCAAGAGCCTAGATATGTTATAATATCTAACACTTCTATACTTTGCATTATTTCTTGTTTACAGGAACTCAAAGAACACTAAGACTTATATAATTATTCTACACGGGTTACGGAGTGGTCAAGTCACGTCATGGCCTATGTAAATATGATTCGTCACCTCTGTCCTGTCTTAACATACTATACTATACTATCGTTCTTCAATTGGATTTTCATGCCATATGATAATTAGATTCATTTTATCGAGAGTGCTCACACTCTCTCCCTCTTTCTCTCCTTTTCTCTTCCTCCCTTTCCTCTCTTTTGCCGAGCCCGCCTCTTTCTCCCTTCTCTTTCCTTTTCCTTCTCTCCCCTCAATCCTGTCTGTCCACCCTCCATCTCTCTTTTTTTTTTTCTTGGCCCACCTTCACACACTATTTCTGTGGTGTTGTGTTCCTAACAAGCGGTGCACTCCAGCATAATGACATTGTATGTGTAATGACCACAGCATTCATAAACTAAGGCAGAAATTCATAAATTTTGTACTCTTGTCTGACCAGTAGCCACAACAGAAATTTAAAATAAAAAATTGTTCACAATTGATTATCTCCTTCTGTTTGTTGTATTTACCAGAAAAAAATATAGTTGTCTAGTCCAGAGCCGTCCAAACGCATGGGCCAACTGGGGACAACGGTTTAGGGAGCCCCAAGCATGCAAATTTATATTGGTTTTTGAAACAGGAAAACGCAATCTACTGCTTTACCCAGGGGCTTATAATGACTTTAAGACGGCCCTGGTCTCAATCCAGCAACTCTCGGAAAAAAAAAGTGAAACCAAATGAATAATCACACTTTCTACTCTCATTAACTTCAGGATCTGCCACTCTTTTCACTACTTTGCACGCTTGACACAGATGGTTACCACAATACAACGACAAATTATAGATAAACAAGTAAAGAACAAAAGGAACAGAAAATATAAATATAAACTAAACATTTAAAAATCTTCCAATGCAATTACAATCATAATGAACTTCGTAATAAATATCAAATTAATGTATTCTTGCATTGATGCATGCGGGACAGTGACATTCCTAGCTTTGGCAATCTTGCCACATTTTGTAAAAAAACTTTCTCTTTATATGATTTTTTATTATCCTTGCCCTCCAGTCCTTCCATGGCCCACTACGCCTCCAACACAACCACACACAAGTATATGTGGCAAACAACAATAGCCTGCAGTAATCACTGGCCAAGTAGCCGAACGTGTGAAAAAGGGTGGCCTGTGCTTGCCAGTGTCCGCTAATATGCAAGTCAACACTAACCACTCGCAACTGTTGACCCAGAGCAAACTCTGCAACAGTTGGATATGACATCCTGGCCATATCCCACACCCGGCCCTGGATCACGTGGTCGCTTTGAGGGGGGAGAGAGAGAGAGAGAGACACTAATCTTGTCGTTTAGTTGTAAATTGCCATGCCGTGTCGCCGTCAAAACCCCATTTACTTCATGGCGGAACAAATGGATCACAGTGCATGATGCGGAAATGTTCAAGTTCATCATAACTCAGTGGACACACGAGTGGATGACAAATGGCGCTCTCTTTTTATGCACAAATTAAAAAAAATTAATTTTAAAAAAAAGAAGACGCCAAGCTTGAAATGCACTTTTCTTTGTCTCTCTCCCTGTCTGTTTGTCTTTCTGTGTCCGTCTGTTTGTTTCTCTCTCTCTCTGCACCCGTCTTATCTGTCTGTCATTTCTCTCTGCTTGTTTCTCACTGTTTCTCCCCCTCTCAATCTGCCTGCCGGTCGGTCTGCCTCACCTCTCTCTCTCTCTCTCTTTGTTTTTCCTTTCTGTCTCTCTCTTCCGCCACCTTTTTATTAAAATTAACACTAGTGCAATAAAACTGTCAGGAAAAAAATAAGGCATCTTCAACTAGAAATATGCATTACCATCGTCCCCCCCTCCCCCAACCCCCTGCTCCAACCCACTAGAAATGGCACTGCTAACGACAGCAGAACCGTCTCTTGTACCAGATACCGTGACCTTTATACAGAAGGCAGTAATCACCCGGACTGTGCCGTCCACTAGGTGCCGCAGGGTGAGTCTTAATCCATTTTTAATTTGTGTGGCTGTGTACTCACATGACGGGAGCCCGAGCCCACGATCTCATTTAATTAGTCTCACCTCCCTATGCCTATGGTATCCCTACGAAACATGAAAGAGCTTCAAAAATAAAAATTTCGAGACCGGATGAAACACACATAATGCACAACTCATATTGTGATGTTACCCCGAATCAAATTATAATCAAAATATTAATTTGAAATCTGTCACTTGCTGGATGTCACAGGACCATCACAGCTGTCCGCAGGACAGTCGATCAGTGTTCCAGACAACCTACACTCTGAGTATCAGATCTTGCCTCCACTACAAAATGCTACATGATCAAATTGGCTTTAATCATGTTTATACAAGAATTAAGTAGTAGGCCTTTTGTGCTGATGCTCAACCTTACATTCCAAAAATCACTGATATCTGAGCAGTATTGCCCAATCACCATTTCCGCTACCACGGGTCAGTGCCACTAGAATGCATTAGACTGGCACTTCGTGTCCCAGAACATAGTATGAGGCCAGATGACAAGATTTCCAACTTACCTGTGAATGCAATAGATTGCCACTTCATATCCCAGAGCAAAATATTGAGCCAGATGACAAGAATTCCCAACTTGCCATTGAATGCACTTGATTGTCACTTCATTTCCCAGCCTAAAGTATTGAGCCAGATGACAAGAACTGCCTAATTTACATGTGAATGCATTAAATTGTCATTTCATATCCCAGCCTAAAGTATTGAGCCAGATGACAAGAACTACCTAACTTACATGTGAATGCACTAGATTGTCACTTCATATCCCCGACCAGTGTATTGAGCCAGATGACATAGTACTCAACTTACCTGTAAAAATAAGGACTCCAGGCATGAGGACGTTCGTGCCGGACACCCAGCTTGTTAAACTCTTGTACCACCCTGAGAGTTCCGTGGTTCTCCAGGCAGAGATGACACTGTGTGTTGGTGTAGGTCATTCCCATAGACTTTGCCTGAACAGACTCGTTTTTCAACCGCCGAAGATTATGCTGGATTCCATTGAATTTCGCCACGATTTCGTCGAAATTATTGAGAAGAGACACTGGAGTGGGGTCTGAAGGCTCTGAATGAGTGCCATCGTCAGTGGAATCTGGATGGGGGGAAGATGGTGTGCTGTGGCTTTTGCCTGTGGGAATTCCCATAGCCTGAAGCGGCGCATCTTCGTCCACGCGCCTGTGGCACACAGGACATCGGGAATACCCAGATCTCTGCCGCAGCCGCATGAACTTTCGCACACAATTATGACATAAGATATGACCGCAGGGGAACGTGTCGGGTGCTCGGGTGTACTCAATGTCCTGCCGAGCTTCAACCTCTGCTGGTGACGGGAGAGGGGAGGGGATGGGAGAAGGTATGGGTGACCTTGACCGTGGCGAAAGTATTGTCGGTGACGTCACAGTTGATGAGTTGCGAGATGACACAGATGGTGAGCGGTAGTCGCTATACATCCCCGAATCTCTCCTCTTGTTCGCATTGATGTCATAAAGGCGTGTCGACGACATGTTCCCTCTTGTGTGGTCGATGTAATTACAGTATCAAATGATTTATTTCTAAACCGCTCGAACCACAGGTGTTGGGTGCCTGTAAAGTTAATGAAGTCAGGCTACCTTGATTAATCTAATATCCGGTGCCTTTTCCGATATTAAAATATTCAGTTTACTCCAAGGTCAGATCGCCGATGGAATCGATTTCACTGAACATATGTGACATCCACTTTGTACCGAGTTTATTATTCTACGTTTGATGTCAAATTGGTGAAATAAGAAATTCTACGGGTTCTGTTCAAAGCAGTTCCAATTTTAGCGGTTGGCACTGCTACACCAAGAAATTTCTCATGCGATTTAGTACCAACAAGAACTGCTCACTTCAGAACTTTAAAAAGAAATAATTATACCCTCGCGCCACTTGTAACGCTGTTATGACACTGACTCCTCTAAGCTGCCAAGCCGTGGGGGTATGCTGATATCTGGAATGCGATGACAGATGTAACCGCAGTTGCAATCAATATCTGCCACCTGTCACACATACAACTAAGTGATATCCGCAACAAAATCCATGGTCCAAAGCATCATTCTAATGACCGTCAACCGCAAAGGGTTAAGTGAGGCTGAGCGGAAGAGAGTTAAAGCGTTACCGTGGAACCACCTGACAACGTGACCTCGCGGCAGTAAGATCGATTCAAAATAAAACAGCCCTGTCACAACTGCACTGTCAAAACCATCCCCGTTGAACACAATCTGATCAGTGCTGCCTCAAGCAATGCCTTGGATCCGGAGACTTCTGGTCAGCTAACGCGTCAGTGAAGATTGGGTTGTTGTTTTTTGTCTGAAACCACAGAAGAAAATAGTGAGTTAAAAACGTGTTTCTACAACACTGGCTGGGTCATCGCCAGTTTTCGTAAAGCTTGATTAAACTCTTGAAGACAGATGATAGACAGATGCTTAGAGAGAGAGAGAGAGGGGGGGGCAGGGAGAGAGAGAAAGAGATAAGATTACAGAGAGAACACAATTATAGATTAGAGGGGGGGGGGGAGAAAATATAATTATAGATGAGAGAGACGGAGGGAAAGAGAAAGAGAGAGAGAGAGAGAGAGAGAGAGAGAGGGGTGGGAAGGGGGAGAGAGGATACAATTATAGATTAGAGAGAGAGAAATGTTTTGTCTGTTTTGCGTCCACGTACGTCCACGACCTGCAGTAAAGAAATACGTAAACATAAAAACGTGTAATAAAATAAAACAAAATTATTGATTTCTTACGATAGCAAATCCTGAGAACAGGACAAAAGGACAGGGCTACCAAGCATCTCCTTGTCCTGAGTAGTTCACTGCTGAAAAACCATATCGATCTTCACGCAGTCCGACCTTCATTATTTTTCTATCATGTAATGACTAGATGTCCCTCCTATATCCAAATAAGCTGCCCTTGTGTAATCAATAACGCAACAGAGAAGAAAAAAATGCCTGAAATAATAATTATCATTCTGTTCTGATAGCGAAGCCCCGTGTGATAAAAAACTGATAATAAAAAGGAGGAGACGTGCTTTGTTCTTGTAATGAAGTAAAGGATTCACATACAGTGGGATATTTCATTTTATGGTCTTCAGGCTTTGGCATGCAAGGACGAAAAACGCATTAAAAATTTATTGGTTGCCTTGACAGTTTAATAACAACAAACGCAATTTCCTGTCACATTCATATCGTATAATATCTGCGTCCACAATACAGAGAGCTATCGACCACAAACACAAAACTCCAACATGATTTTTTTTTTCTAAAAAAATAAGAAAGAAAGAAAATAGAACGAAAAATCGTATCAGCTTTAAACCGTTCCTACCTGTTTCGTCCTAATGTGACCAAATTTGTAATATCTTCCACCCTTCTCGAACATCAACGACTAACCTTTGGCAATAACAATAAACACTGCCTGGAACGCTGGGTTTTTGTGTGTGTGTGTTGTTTTTTTTTTCATTTACTTAAATGAAAACAGAGTCAAATTTTATTAAACTATAAAGGCCCAAAGAAATAAAAAGATCAGTCACTGCTGCTACTTACTGAATCACACCCGATACTACTCGTAAAGCCAATTTTAACACTTAAGCACACCCTTGTGAATAGTTTCTCAATTCTTCCGTAGAGCCTGAACAAAGTCTAACACAAAGCCAAAATGCAAATGAGCCTCCCAGTTCTTATTCAGTCACTAATCCCACAATGGCAAAAAACCTGGCAGTTGCTTGTAAACGCATTCCGGGTAAAATGTGAATAGAGAAAAATAACAACACCATTAACACCTGGCGTTGTCAGTCCTGCAGGTAAATTGTTGTGGGGTGCCCAGAACCGTATCAGATTCCCCACGCCATCGAGCCAATCAGGCAATCAATGCCATTATTGATTGTCTACAGTGTAGACTTTGCAAGTTGCAACCCAGCAGTATGCAGATTATATATCTTTCCCACGCAGTGCCATTTTCACTTCACTGACTCACATGTCATGAAATTAAATAAAAAGCAAACGCCTACTCGGCATAACTTGTCTTTAAAAAGCCACGCTGGGGTCATAGAACATTAACTGGGCCCTTTTCATTCCTGCGTGCCATTTCTGAGTGTGTCAGAAAGTTCTCCCAAATACTCAAGCTTTAAAAAGCGTGCGTGGGCCATTGTACACAAAACCCCAAATCACAGTCACAACTTTGAAGTGGCTGCCAAAATTCCACGGAAAAAGCCAAGGGAGTTAGAATTATTTCCAGAAGAAAATAGCAGTCAAGTCATGATTTTCCAGCCTAAGACTATTTGCCCTCTGTTCTTGCTTCCTAGAGCACTAGTTTTTTACGTTGAATTTTTGCCCTGATCTCCCCGCCTGTGTAAAGCTGGTGGATTTTCTTGATGTATTTCCTGATTTTTCTTGTTCGGTTTAATTCTTTACATTAACTGCTTCACAAGCTGTCTCTTACATAACCGACGACCATGCCATAGATATATAATTTTTTTAAACACAATTTCCATTGACCCTTTAGTGCTGAGCATTCCATATTTGAAACACACCGTCGATATCCAATATTCTATAATTGGAAGGCATTTAAATTCATCAACAAAATTAATGATTTTCTGTGGTAAATATTTATATTTCTCCCTTCATCTGACCATTTTAAATTAGTGCTGCAAAATACAGGGTTGCTTTGTTGGCTGAGTGGATATAATTATCTCTGGGCATCAGAGGGTTAACTATGCACTGGAACAGCTTTACCAGCGATACCAATGGAACGTTTTACAAATAAACAATCCTTGCTAAGCCGGACCAGTGTTCACGCAACAGCTTCGGTGTATCAATGTGACACCCGTGAGCATGATCAGCATTAATCTCAGGCTTTATTGGGCTGTAACGTGATCGCTGAGTGAGAAAGCATTGTCGGCTAATCTAGGTAATAAATGAAAAGGTGACAATCAGGATACGCCTCTTCGAGTCTGTTCAGAAATTTAGAGGTTACATTCCGATAATAAACTCGTGAGTGGCCTTCAATGTCATCCTTTCTGGCGCTTACTGCCCATCACGGTCGGCGAAGAACAACGCAAAAGAAGGTGACATAACAATGACGTCAGATATTCAGTCACTGAATCTAGCACTAACTGTCTGACCCTTTCTAAGATTTACACTTTTGACTCCCGGAGTTCCCCAGCCAAATTCATTGAAAGTTCTTATTTCCACTAATAAACCAGACATTAAAAGTCATTGAATCTCACAAATATTTCTGACACCTTATATATTCTAGAATTTACATTTTGTCTTCCAACATTCCCTAGCCAAATTCACTGAAACTGAAAGTCCTTATTTACACAAATAATATCAGGTTATTAAGTACAGGTCATAGAATCTTGCCAGAACTGTCACCTTACAAAATTCTCACGTACTCTGACTCCCAGAGTTCCCCAGCCAGATTTCATTGAAAATCTTGATTCCCGGCCATCTCGTCTCGCTTCATCAATTCAGAAAGCAGAAATAATTATTCCGTGTCCTGTGCTGTATTGCCCTATCACAAAGCGTACCTAGGAAACAAACATTTCCAACCTCGATTATCGAGCATACGGGTCAGAACTGAAAGCCATGACGATTTGAGTGAAACAAAAGTGTGAAGTAGTTTTTTTTCAATTCAGATCCCTACCTGGTCTAGACTGGCACCCCATCCAAAGCTGGCAGTGAATCACCTTACGGAATCACCCACTAGTCCATCCAGAAACAAAAGAATAAACGCACCTAAAACTTCCTCAACATCGGTGAAATTCAAGCATAAAAAAGTGCTGACACAAGTCTCGCGTGTCACGCCTGAGTTATAATAATATGCTGACAAGTTACTGAGTCACGCATGAAAACAAGCCATGTGAAACAACACAGCATCCAATATCATTAACTTTATGGACCTCCCACCTGGGAATTCCATGTACAACACTGAAAAATCATGGCCTGGACTCCATCCCTTGGGACCCAATTTGACAATCTAATCAGTGGCGTGAGAGATCCAAGCTTACCCTCATTGATTACCTCACAAAAACATTGCATGTGTTTTCCCATTCAGAAACAACAACCTGTGCCCTGCACATCGCCGTAATGAATATGGTGAGTGCTCACCCACAGCGCACAGGACAACATCCTCGTGTGCAACGGACAAACGTGAAGATATTACACAGCGCTTGATGAGTTTCCCCATTGAGAAACAACTTTCGTACTGCACACTGTCATAATGAAATAATAAGCAGTGCTCACCTACAGCCTACCGGAAACACATCCTCACCTGGAGCAGAGAAACATGAAGATATACAGCACTTGATGAGTTTCCCCGTTGAGAAACAACATTCGGGCCGTACATAGCCACAATGAATTGAATTAATACAGTGAGTGCCCACCCATGGCCTACAGGACTCATCCTCTTGTGAAACGGAGAAACGTGAAGACACATAGCACTTATGAGTTTCTTATTGAGAAACAACATTCGTACTGAACATCGTCATAACACATATAGTGAGTCCTCGCCCACAGCCTATCTGACTCGTCCTCTTGTGGAATGGAGAAACGTGAAGATATACAGCACTTATAGAGATCCCCCATTGAGAAACAACGTCCGCGCTGTACACTGTCATAATAAATTAATACAGTGAGTGCTTAGCCTACAGGACTCATCCACATGTAGAACGGAGAAAACGGGAAGACACACAGCACTCAATGGGTGTCCGCATTGAGGAACAACATCCATTCTACACACTGTCATAATAAATTGCTATAGTGAGTGCTCATCCACAGCCTACAGGACTCATCCACATGCAGAACGGAGAAATCCGGAAGACACACAGCACTCAATGAGTGTCCCCATTGAGGAACAACATCCATTCTACAGAATGTCATAATACATTAATATAGTGAGTGCTCATCCACAGCCTGCAGGACTCACCCGCATGTGGAACGGAGAAAATAATGTGGGACACACCAGCGCACTAATGTGTTTCCCATTGAGAACCAGCATTCTTCTGCACATTATCACAATAAAATAATATTAATTAATACAGTGAGTGCTCACCTACAGCCTACAGGACTCAGCCTCTTATGGAATCGGAAAAACGTGTTATAGCTCGACAGGTGCACTAAAGAGTTTCCTTATCCAGAAACTACATTCGTGCTGTACATCGTCATAGTAACTATATAGTGCGTGCTCACCAGCCTGCAAGACTCATCCTCAAGTGGAACGGAGAAACGTGAAGTCACAGACCACTAACGATTATGATCGAGCTGGAGATTGAACCATTAACAACCTAATTATAGACCAGCACGCTCTTTTACTCTTCAACTACCAGATGTTACTATTGAGCTCGTACAGCCGGCATGAGCTTTTACCAGTAGGCTGGTGTAGAAAAGTTGAAAGGTCAAAAAAAGTTACAGTTGCAGGTGATTCAGACTTAGCTGCCAATGTTGAGTCTACATAACATTAAACTGGGTTAGTCACACGGTCAGTCAGTCCCCCGGGTGCGCTGACCGCAGGAACGATCACGCGGATATTCCGGTGTCCCCAACCGTGAAAGCTGTTTACGGAAGAGGCCACCATCTGGGATCTGTTTGTTTTGCCAGAAAGATTTTTGGGAGTAACGTAATAATTTGTTTGCTTAACAGCATATGCACTTTCCTGAGGAATTCCGTTTGCATAATTTTAATTGTATTGCTCTCTAAATATCTGAATTATACTGATACATACCATGAACCAGTCCATGCAATACACAATACTTGTATTTATAAAGAGAGAGAGAAAGGCACAGGCAGAGAGAGAGAAAGACTGAGAGAGAGAGGGGGGGTAGAGGGAGAGAGGAGAGAGAGACAGGGAGAGAGTAAGGCAGAGAGACAGACAGACAGGCAGAGAGACAGACAGACAGACAGACAAACAGGCGAGAAGGTAGGCAGGGAGAGAGAGAGTGTGTGTTTGTGTGTGTGAGAGAGAGGGGGGTCAGAGTGAGAGAGAAAGAGTTTGTGTGTGTGTGTGTGAGCGAGAGAGAGAAAGAGTGAGAGTGTGCGTGTATGTGTGTGTGACAGAGAGGGAGAGAGACAGACATACAGAGACAGAGAGAGAGAGAAGAGATAATGTGAGGGGAAGAGAAAGAGAGAGAGTGAGATGGGGGTGGGGGAGAGAGAAAACCACACATAATGAAAGTGTTATTCTTAATTAGAATAATAAGTGCATTATTATCTATCTCTCCATCGATTAAACCAGCCGGTACACTTCAAACGTTTTCGACAATCAAGATCTAATAGCTGTAATCGCATCTGCCATCGTAATGCAGGCCAGGACACACAGGGCATTTCTTAATGCAGTTCTCATGTTCCTGGACGGGGGGCAGAGGGCGGGGGTGTGGCAGGGGTGTACAGTACACATAATAGTTGTACCAGAATCGTGTGTCTCCTACCTCACAAAATCGACATCCCATTACCAGAATCCATGGGACCTCAAACCTATTTTGAGAGTCGACACCTTTGTAAAATTCTCGATCCTTCATCGACTCCAAAATAAAGATATAAAATAATGTAGAAATAAGCAAATAAAATAATATAAAAAGACAAATAAATAAATCCGCAAAGCAAGCAACTAACTAGCTAAGGAACGAACGAAAGAACGAACTGACTGACTGGCTGACAGAATGACTATCTGACTGACTAATTGATTGACTGACTGACTGATTTCCTGATCAATAACCAGGTAACTAAATATTTTCTTGAAAATAACGTATCTATGTTTGAATGGCATTTACAGCAAGATTTGACAAAGAAAAAAGAAAACAAAAGCAGCAGGCCTGAACACTTCTATAATAATGATAATTATGTAAAATTAAGTCGGGGTCGATCTCGAAAACGTTGGTGTAATACACATGTATGAAAAAAATCCTAGCTTGAAACGGCCATAAATTATAGTGCTTCGCAAATTATATTTCTAAAACTGCCACCTACAATAAAATGAGATTTTTTAAAAAGGGCTATATTTCCTGGAGTACTCCTGCGATGTCCTTATGTTATGTGTTGAACAGCTGCTGTCCTTAGGAGTGAAACAGACTGAGTCTGGTGCAGGCACCACACCGGTGGCTCGCCCACACATAAATTCTGCTTCACACTAACACAGTAGGCACTGACTGCCCACACCGCCACCCGACCGGGTGCCACTGGCAGTGCCCATTGTGCCAGAGTGAAACAAACTTTATGACGGCGAGCCACCGGTCTGGCGCCTGCACCAGCCTTGACCTGTTTCATCCATAATTGTGACCAGTTGTTAAGGGTGTCATAAATGTTTGTTTCTCCAGCAAGTTCTCCAATCTTCATAATTGCAAGGATGTCGTGTTTACCATTACAGCATGACGCCACCTTAGTTCATCGTTTGCTCTGTCTCCATTTTCTGCACAACCTTTTAGTGTGTAGAAAAGCAATGTCATACGGACGAGATTTTTTTTTGGGGGGGGGGGGGGGGGTTAGGATTTTACGTCTCTTTTCAGCTCCGTGGAGCAATGTCACATAGACGAGATTTGGGCCCCTCGGGCGAGTTAGTGCCTTAAAAAGATTGCCAGAAACTGGTTAGGCTGGACCCCGCCCAGCAGGATTCGAACGCGGGACCTCTTACACGTGAGCCCAGCGCTTTAACCTCTGGGCCACTCACTGCCCTGGCCGATAGGATCATAGCACTGCCGAGGCAAACACCCACGGCACAAATAACTCCATACTGTGTCAGGTAAATTTTTATTATTTACATTTGTTTATCTTATTTACAATTGTTTATTTCAAACAATCAAACAAATAACTTGAAAGAAAACACATTTTTCATATCACAGCTCAAGTCTAGTCATCTCACGTCGGCACAAAAGTTCTGAATGTTCTCAGGAGCTCACTCCATTATTTCCACTGAAAACAACGCTATAGTTTGTTGTAATAGCATAATGAAGTACTTTTCGCCCACGTTTGCATGTACTCTTAATGAGGTTTATGTCATGTGACAGTACGCGTCTCATAACTTTGCAATAAAATCAAAAACAAAACACAAAGAGAATCAATAAAGCCTTGAAATGAATTGGCCTATTGATATATCATTATCAGACAGACTGGAACCTATGTCCCCGCGGGCTTCAGTAGTCTGTGGTTTCACCCACAGACTAATAAAATATCCAGACTGGATGATCCCATTGTGTGACGTCACAAAACAGCGAAAGGTCATGAACCATCAGCCACATTAGGTTTACGGTAACGACCGACGCTTCAGCATAGCTACAATTTTGAATGACACCATTTTGACGCGCCTACTGAATGCGGAAGTTTGGTTCCGCACCGAGAAACCAATCTTGACAAATAAAAAGAAATTTCTACTGCAGATAGAACTAGAATCGGAATTTCCCAAGCGGCGGCCATGTTGATTATACGGCCGCCGCTCGGGAAATTCCGTAAAAAACGACACAGCCCGAAGCTCGTGTTTCCAGTCTGGTTAATTTATTAGTCTGTGGTTTCACCATCCAGCATTCTTGTCCAAAAGGCGTGACGTTTTTCAAAACCACATGATGCATCGTGTGGGTCAAAGCCTGGATCGATTTGCAACGTTAGTTTGGACATCAAAGGACTGCACGTTGACAGAGAAACCGCAAGAGGTCAATGGTCTGCATCAAATGACCAGAGCTGGTGCTTCTGACATGTTCTGCACGTTTTTTGTTAGTGGCTGATCATTTCCTTTTTAATAAAGTAATTAATTATCCAGTAGCGATGAAAATTTTTCAATAATTTCCTAAACTGCAAAACAAGATAGAACCAGAGCAGCTCTACGAATTATTATTAGATAGAGTTCATTTGGGTCCTGTAGCTGCAATACTAATAACAGAATTGGTATTACAAGTGCAGTTCCAGTTGCGGAAAACATCAAAGTGGCCTGGTCTTCAACGAAAACTTGGCTGTGGTCAATTAGGTAAACCTAATTCTAAAACTAAGTCTAAAAAACAAGAAAAACGGAGTGTCTAGTTTCAATAAATAGTGCGAAATGTTAGGGTTAGTAGCAGTAGTGGGAGTAGTAGTAGCAAGGTCACATACAAGACAGAGAGACACAGAAAGTCATAGAGAGAGAGAGAGAAAGTAAGTGAGTGAGTGTGTGTGAGAGTGAGACAGAGGAAGAGAGAAAGTGAGAGAGAGAGAGAAAGAAAGTGAGAGAGAGAGAGAAAGAAAGTGAGAGAGAGAGAGAAAGAAAGTGAGAGAGAGAGACTGAGAGAGAGACAGAGAGAAAGAAAGAGAGAGAGAGAGACAGAGTTACTAGAGAGAGAGAGAGAGAAAGTTTCTGTTACTATTTCACCGGAAAGCGCTTTCGCTCTACTTCGTGGAGACAGGCGCTACATGAATCATTAATGTCCACCCACAAAAATATTATAATAGAAACATATAAATATGCAGATAACGTTATTACTCCCAACATTTCAGTCCTTGGCAAAAAAAATTGACAGCATTTCATTGATAACCAAATGCACATATATATCGAAGACATTGATTTTCAAAATTTCATTACAACACCAATAATTTGGGGACGTTCAAATATAATCTTACGCCTCGGAGGGGGGGGGGGTGGGTGTTTGGCTTCTGTAAGAAAAGTGTAAGAAAGGGGGGGA
Source organism: Onchidella celtica (assembly GCA_963931925.1). Taxonomy (NCBI): domain Eukaryota; kingdom Metazoa; phylum Mollusca; class Gastropoda; order Systellommatophora; family Onchidiidae; genus Onchidella; species Onchidella celtica. The sequence continues at coordinate 20,133,355 of OZ007570.1, read as the reverse complement.
GGGGGCTTGAACCAATGTAATATTACACTTTTGTGAGGTGGATGGAGGAAGAAATGGAGGTGGAGGAAGAAATGGAGGTGGAGGAAGAAATGGAGGTGGAGGAAGAAGAAGAAGAGAAGAAAGAGCAGGAACAAGACCCGGATTTTCAAGATAGCTCAGCAGATGCCCCTGTTTTTAGAAATATCTTTGACATTTATATGATGAAAAACCTCTTTGTTAATGATAACTAATTTAAGGCAAATTTGACATTGACTTTGACATGAGTCTCATTTTTCCCTCATTAATTTGTAACAAAGAGTACGTGTGCAATGTATGGGGGGGGGGGGGGAGGGGGGAGGGGGAGAAGCAAATGTAAGAAAAGTGTAAGAATGGGAAGGGGGGGAGGGGGAGAAGCAAATGTAAGAAAAGTGTAAGAATGGGAAGGGGGGGGAGGGGGAGAAGCAAATGTAAGAAAAGTGTAAGAATGGGGAGGGGGGGAGGGTCAAAAAGTCCCCAAAAAGGTGTAAGATTATATTTGAACGTCCCCTTACTAAGCGATTTGATTATGCGTTGCATTTGTCTAAAAACAAACAAACAAAAAAACTCTGAGGTTAGTCATTTTGGCCATAACTTGGAACCTCCATTCACCCACATGTTGGCTTCAGCCACAAAGGAATAAACTGTTGAAAAGATCTTAATGTTTGCAGCTGTCCCATTTAGATAGCCATAACGATTTAATGGGGGTCGGTCTAATGCACTGTGGGACGGGGTCACCACGACATAAATAAAATGCGCTATTGTGTTTCGCACAACAGCAATTAAGAATCCATCCTTTCCAGCACAGGTCTACGTTTATTTGAACAAATACTGCATTGTGTGTTTTTGGACGTGGGAACCTGGGGTGACAAGTGCGTCTGTACAGGTTTAATTGCTGCATATCGAGGGTTTTAGCTCTTCATTTAAGGATGTTCGCTGCTCTTGGCATTTACAATTCACTTTTCTTGTGTATATTTTTCTCGATAATGTTTTTGTGGTAGGTTGTTTTTTTTTCCTTCTCAATTTTCCCCAGGCAGTGGCTTTGTTGGGCCTGCTCTTTTCTATTTCCAACTGCCAAGGTATCTTTGACGTGCGCACGGGCCATCCGAGTTTTTCGTCCTTATCCATGAAGACTAGGTGCTCGATCCTACCTACCATAGGATCGAGGACAGTAATCCCCCCCCCCTCCAAATTCCAACATGCTTGCATCGACCAGGAATCGAATTCGGTACCTTCGGCATGAGAGGCGTGCACCATGCCTTCAGATCAGCGTGTCTAGAGTGTTGAATATCAAAGACCGGCAGCCAGAACGTTTTATGTCCAAATTAGTCAAATTGAGAAAAACGAGTTCGAAAATTTGACTCAGTATCATATAATTTTGTCTTTTAAAAAAAATGTCTCAGTCCTATTTAAAATTTTCCACTGTCTATAAAGTTACCAGTTCAAGTCACTAAATACCATATTAAGAGAGACCAGTAATATGTGAAATTACTGCGACTCGAGCAAAGAATCTTTGGACTCTAGTCAGTGAATACCATTAGGAGAGGTGCGCATCAGATGAAAGTATGTGTGTACTTTCGTGTGTTTGTGCTCCTGCGGGGGCTCTTACTCAAATCCACCCCCGCTTCTGATAGAATGTAACTATGTGGACCATCGTTCTCTAGAGAGGTCGATCTGTCTGACAGTGGTTCTTGCCGTGTTCGCTTCTCTTCCATACCTGTCGGCGGTGCAGAAACTAGTGTCACGTGTCGCAAATGTGAATGCACGAGGTGACATGCACGTCTTTGAGTGCCCATACCAGTTGGTATAATATATGTGTGTATGTGCACGGTTTGAGGGTGGGGCAAGAGAATGAGGGTAGGGGAGGAGGGGGAAGACATGTATTCGTGTGTTTCGACAAGTATACGGGCGTCAATAGACTGTACAATGCTCAGGCTGTGCAAAGAAACCTTTTTTTTTTTTTTTTCAAACGGCGCTCTTAAAAAGAACTATTATAACACTATGAGAACTAGGCCAACGCAGTATTTGCACGACTGTTCAACAAAATTTGTACTTTCTACTAAGGTCTAAATTCCGTGCACAGGGAGGCTATTTGCTCAGCGTGTCTACATACTCATGCAACATTTACATAGCCAACACTACAAAGTGCAGGGCTTGTCCACGTTCACATTGAGGTGACGCCAATGAGACGACCCACTGGCGTTACTTTCATATTATTCAACACTACATCAATAATGCTGTATAAATACACAATGTTTCAAAGGCCTGACGTGTCGGTGTATTTACCGACTCTCTGTACCTGCTCCCAGCAACATCCTACAACACGTTGCAAAACAGCCAGAAACTCCCGCTCCCCCTTACCTGCTCTGTCCAAGTCACTTGAGGTGTAAACAAGATCAAGTTCATGGCCGCTATTAGGCCTACCATTAAAATGGTTCGGCCTTTTATTATTTTTTATCATGCCAAAACACAAACACTGGTTTAACAATTGCATCAGGTGGAAAGACCGGTTGCCAAATTTAATGAGCCAAAAATAAAATCCACAACAATATTTTGATTTCAGGCCTCCCATTACTCCCACCCCTCCAAAACCACCCTTTTCAGCTCGACACCACCCCCCACCCCCCTGTTTCATTCCACCCACACCCCAGTTTTGACGAGCGATATGTGACGGACATGGATCTGTTGAGGTCTCAGTGACATAATCCCAGCTACTTGCCCCGTTTAGAATTACAAGGTTGTAACTCCCTTCCTTCAACTTTTGAAAAATTGACGATTAAAGTTTCATGTACCCGTGGCTTTTAAAGATACTTTTTTTTTTTTTTTAGTAATACTTACAAACTACACACCGAATCCGCTAGATACTTTGACACACAATGGAGAGGGCCTGTGTACTAGTGTGTACCGTGTAACTCATTTCAGCCAAAAAGTGGGATAGAACCTTGTCATTTTAAGGGCATTTATTATTATTGAAATCCACCGGTCCATATCCGGCACTTTCTCTCCCTCCCCCCTACAGCACATCTATCTGCAGTAAGTAAACACAGAACGATGTGTACACAAGGCAATCCGTCTCTTTTGTGCTGTCTTCTTACCCTGTAACGAGCGACACTTTTGTATGAAAGCCAACGATCTTCAAATTCAAACCCCACTGCGACAAAAAGAATTCCCGTGAATCGCAGACAACTCAATCTTCGAGCCATGATGAAGAGCACCCCTGTAACTCGCACATTCTAACATCGGCTCTTACATTTGGTACGTTTTAGGATAATTTATTGTTATCTGGCGAGGGTTCTTTTTCGACCTGCTAACTCGAGACAGATTTAATGCTTTTCTTGAAGATGGAGTAATAGTCTAAGGCTACAGACCCACCCTATACGGATCTCCATCTTCTTCTTCTCAACCGTGGCGTACTCGACGTTTTTTGTCTCATCACTGGTGGATTTCCAACACAACATAGATAATTCTGACAAGTCTGGTTTGCGACCGGAGTCAGCTGTTATCCACATAGTCCTGCTTTTACATCTCAAAATATGGGAATTTAATACAAGGTGAAAAATTATTCGTTTTACGAAATCCAGGGAAAAGACAGATTTCAAAAGCCATAAAGATCGTATGATTATAAATGTTCATCTTCGGTAACGGTTTAGTAACTTTCTGGACCAAAAGTAATAAACGACACACAAATCTCTTACGGTGTCGTCGCCTCCTGGGGAAAGCCGGAAAGGCTAACTGATGAGGTTAGTCAAAACGAGGTCAAGCCATATTTTGCTAAAAATAGAACTGAGCATATAAGTGGAAACTATATAAAAGGTTATCTATTAATAGTAACATCATCCTTTTATCGTTAATCAGCCCTGAGAAAGTTTGATTTGAAAGTACATATCAATGCAAAGAAGAAGGTCAAATCCAAAGATTTTCTCAAAATGTCTCAGATGTGATTTAACCTTGGTCTTGAACTAACCTCTTCAATTATATGTTCAATTTCATGTAGAAGACCCCCCCCCCCCCTTACCTTCGGATACTGACAACGCCCTTGAAGACAGCAGTCTCGGCAGTTTAGTTCATGTCAATCCCCCGCTACCATGTCAGATAAAATTTCCAGCGGGGGATCTTCCTCTTCCCATCGAGACTGAGCTTCATTCATAATAGAGGAGAATGGCTAATGTCATAGTCGCCTGACACGCAAACCTCCTCACTTTCAACACAAGACTTTTTAACGACACTCGCATGTTTATCGTCCTTGTGTTTTATAGCCGGACATTTCCTCATTCCCCTGGCCGTATCCATTCATCTCAGACAACCTCATCATTTTCAACACAGTACTTTTCATGACATACTGAGATTACCATCACTATATTTTACAGCCAGAAAACATTCCCTTTTTTCTCTGACCAGTCGGTTTTTCTCCCACATTCTCTTAGTTTCTCTCAGCAAACTGGCGCAATTTTGTGACTTCAACTCAATGTGCGTTTTAATTCCAGGTTTATTTACCATCACTGTTTTTTACAGCAAGAAATAGTCCCATTTCTTCCCCATTTCCATTCCCCCGTTTCTCTCCCATATATAGTCTTAGCTTCTCCGCAATCCTCGTCATTTCAAACACAATCCAGTTTACGACAATGACAGTTTTACACGCACTTCATTTTAAATCTAAACATCTGTCACAAATGTCTGCATACGATATAAAACTCAACACGATAGAAACTACAGAAACTGTGGACAGAACAGCAGCTCCCTCTATTCCAGCTGCTACAGGTTGCAGTGACAGGCATTGGGTTTTGCACAGTTTCTCTTCCATGTGATTGGCCAGGATCAAAAGAACTGATAATAACTTTCACTATCACTTTTAATTGCAAACACACAGTCGCTTTTATAATGGTAGCTGTTATCGCTTCATCTGCAAGCATAATAGTTTACCAATTCTAAAAAAAATCTAGCTATAGCTGAAAGTTCTGCACGAGCGAGAGAATTTAAGTTATAATAATGGTGAACTGTCAAACCACTTTGAACTAAATCATATTGGCTCTAAATTGACACATTTCCTTCCTTCTCCGCCAAATTCAGACAGAAAATGCAGCAATTTTACAGTAGCAACTAGCAGTCCGGAATACGTTCAGTAAGGGTAGAATGAGAGAGTGATCACAATCGCAGCAGCCCATGTTAATAAACAAAACAATGCGATGGAATCTATTTTAATGTAGAGATAGATGTGATGATGTCTGACGCGAAGGGGACCTAAGCGAGCTTCTCATGGGATAGTCATATTAACATCATGATTGTGTTTCGCATATTCACTGTTTTCATTCCCACAGTGATAGAAATTGCCATCCTGGGAATATCATGTCTACACTATGTCTGTTTTATCGCCCGCATATAGCTTCATTTTGAGTCTCTGTCAATTGGCAAAGGAACTAGCTCGTAGACATTTCGGCTTAGACAGAACCATAGCATGCCTCTCACTCTTTCGGCAACATTCCTGTGGACTCTTAGAGAAGATGAATTTCATAACTACCAAAGGACTTACAACTGGTACTTAAATGTACGGCCACGGCTGACTCAAGAAAATGATGCTTTTGGGAAATGGTAGTGGTCTTTGTGAAAAGGTGTACACGTTTCTTCGTTTCACAGAATAAAATGTATTATTTTATTCTCGAAGAAGATTTGAACTGGGCTCTCACATTCACAGTAGACGGATTTCCAAGCCTGACAGTGACTTCGCGATTGGCCGACAAAATGGATGTGTGGTATCAAAGCCGTTAAAAGACATAGAAAGAAACAACGACAGCAGAGAGAGATTTTGCCACTGATCTATGGAACATCTGGCAATTAGTTGAGAATGACTTGATAAACAAAAACAACTCGCTGACTAAAATATACAGGAATCCATTTCTTAACATTTGACTGTCAAAATGCAGATCAGAAGGGTACTCAACAATTAACTGAACCAAAGAGGTCAATTATCTTCATAAACAGAAGGTAAAAATCTATGAACCAGCTGTAGAACTGCTAAGCTACGTCTCTCGTTGTCCACTGGTTCAAGAATAAAACAATATTAACGGAATATCAAGAGCAACCAATAACAGGCATTAATCGAACAATGGGCTATGAATAGGGTTGATTCTCAAGCTCCTCTAGAACTTTAGATTTCAAGTGTACACTTGAATGCACGACGTGCAATAAATCAAATGCAATCAACACCATACAGAGTACGGGGACACGGGACAATTAACAGCACCTCCCCCCCCCCCTTTTATTAAAAAAAAAAAAAAAGCCAACACTCAACAGAAGCAGCTGCTGCAGGTTTTGAGTCGCGTGTTGCCACTTTTTTGCTCAACATTTTCACAATCAAGTTGTGCCGCTATCACAATTCTAACCAGTTTTTCACTTAGATGCAAAACCCCTTGTCGATTGATGAGATGTAAATTCAAGTAAAAACCCTCGGCACACAACAGAAGTTTTGATCCGTGTGGTATTTGCACATTAAAAGAACGTGCCTTACCGAGACGGCTGAAATATCTAAAGGGGTATAGGCAAAAGCCTGGCCAATCTTGAGGTAAAAACCAAAAACTAAACGTTCACATCAATAAAACAAAATGAGAGGGGATTAGTGATGTGTGTCCAAAGCTTAAGCGTCCTTACTCCACCTTGCAATCAACAGGTAGTGCGTGTACTGTCTTTCTTTCTCCTCATTCATCCAGCGCTCTCTGAAATTACTGCTGGCCTTTTCATCTCTCTGTTCATTAAATCACCCCTCGCAGTTCAGGCTCCTTCACCTAACATTAGGACATACAAGACAAACCTACTGTTGTCCCCCTCCCTTATTTTCCCTCCCCCCCCCCCCCCAAATCCTACTACATAAACTGCACTTAAACCGGAACAAAAATCAATACTTAATTACACCTTGTGGCCTAAAATTAGACGAGTTTGGGAAAATCCCAGCCAAAGTTACAGTTACTGCCTAAAACTCATGCCAGTATTGACATTATCTACGAAAGAACCTGGTTGGTCGAAACAAACAGAGAACGTAGATTCTAGTACCTAAGGAAAGCAATGTTCTGAACTGAGATGTATGTGACTTTGTGAGTAGTGAATTTGGTAATTATAGCGAACTTCTGAAACTGAACCTGTAATATTATTTTTCACCGATATTGGACTCCGGTGGCTAATTTGAAACGAAATGTAACTGAGATCTGTTATGCAGTAACCAGTATTGATCAAGCATAATTTAACTATTCCAAGCACAAGCTGTCACAAAATATGCATAACAAAAAACAACTGAAAACGTTTACGCCCGAAACAGAAAATAATTATATATTATAGTTTCTTGAAATTCAACACCTGAACAAAAGTATGCTTTACATTATATCCAGGGGTAGTTTTGCATGTGGCGTAAGCACTATTGTCCAGCCTTACTCTGTCCACATCTCTTAAAAGGTAATAAAATAGACGGACCAGTCATGCTGATGGGAAATCTATGCATGATAGGATTAGAGACTATGAAAGCTAGCGGACCTGACTGGCCAACACAAAAGCCAAAGTCGGTGTCTGTGACTTACCAGAGCTTACGACCACAGAGAGATTACCGACACCCTCTAAAACTGGAAGCTCTTGTGTAGCAACTAGATTTTTTTTATTATTATTATTATCGCATCAATCGGAGATAAAACCCGGAGACTTGTGACAATTTAGGATTTAACAATAGAAAGAAAAGTTAGTTTTATTTGTTTTTACAATGAGACACGCTGGCAATGAAGTTTCAGGTTACTCTTTTTGGGATAACAGTTCTTTGTGAGACTAGACATGCCAGACAGTTTTAAATTCATGAGTCACTGATACAAAAATGAATTAAACCACAGACATTATACATACGCTTCGGATGAATCATATCATAGGTATGGATGTTAGTATACCAGCTATTAGCACAGGTTAGTATCAAATATAAAAATACAATAACAATGGAAATAATTATTACCTGAAGAAGTATTCCTCAAGTTCCACACACAAAAAAAGCGCGCACTTCCCCCACAAAGAGTGCGGCGAATGACGAATATTAGTGGCTGTATTATGTTCACATCTGAATAATGGTAGCCAACGCGCTTAGCTAGCTAGCTGCGTGTAGCAGGTTGCACCCACTTCTCGAATACATTGGACTACCTGATCCGGTCGTCACTCGGGGGTTTAGACTGAAAGACTTGTGTCAACCCAACAAACTGTACCACGGGCTATGAAAGCAAACATAATATGCACACGGTGGCGTGACGTAACCTTATCATTTGGAAATGTCACTTTAGCTCAGGCAAAGAACAAATATGACCTATTTCATCTGTGGGCCTGGGAAACATAATCATCAACTTTCTTCAACTTATCAGCGCCCCTCACACGTACTGATTTGAGGTCTTTATTTTAGGAGGTTCGCTGCCCTTGGCATTTACACCTCACTTTACTTGTTTTATTATTTCTTGTTCTGGCGGGGGGGGGGGGGGGGGGGAGATGATATGGATAAATTTTAATCTATTAATTTCAATTTTGCCCGGGCAGCGGCCTTTCGGCCTGCTCTTTACGATTTCCAACTGCCAAGGTATCTTTAACGTGCGCAACGTGCACACGGGCCCTCCGAATTTTTTCGTCCTTATCCGAGAAGACTAGGTACTCGATCCTACCCCCCAATAGGACCAGGGACTTGAAAATATGAGAAAAAATCCAATTTCCAAGAACTACTCGATCCTACCCCCCAATAGGACCAGGGACTTGAAAATACGAGAAAAATCCACTTTCCAACATGCCTGCACTGCCCGGGTTTAGAACCCGGGACCCTTGGCATGAGAGGCGAGCACCTTGCCTCTAGACCACCTTGTCCCCATTTCACACGTACTGAACTTTGAGGGGATGATAAGACTGGCTGATCCAGTCACAGTCACTTGTTGAGGTGTAGAGGCGTCGCACTGAATTGATTACAAATGGGGTGTAGTTTCCTACTAGTAAGGCCTAATTATAGACAGTCATTGCGGTTAGTGTTGACAGGTGCAGGCCGCTTTAAGTGGTGTCTAGAGATGGGGTGTCCTTTCAGTTGGACACCACGTAGACTGGCATAAGGCGTACCGAATTATTTAAAATAATTTCTTGTTTATATACAGGTATCGTATCTAATAGGTGGGTCGCTGAATTGCTCTCAGGATTGTGAACGGCGAATCCGCCGGGTTTGTAAATTTTGTTATTATGACGTCACAATAATAATTGTGAGGAAACCCCCTTCCATTGCTCTCTACTGCTTTCCAACACAAGATGGCATGTGACGGATCGTTCGTAAACGGATGGTTAGACAGGATAGGCAGTCGACGTGCTTCAGTTATGAAGTGGAAAATGCACTAATTTCAAAACCAGGTGCTCCCACTAGATAGCACAACAGGAGTTTACAGATCCGGGGAGGATAATTGAAGGCCCTAGGGAGCGTTCGACCGCTTTACTCAGAAATCAAGAGGCACCGTGTCGGTGGAATCTTAGACACATGCACTGTGGATAAAGAAATAAAGGAATACAACAAGGGAGTGGTGGGGGGGGGGGGGCAGAAAGGTGTATGTGGCAAAAGAAAAACAAAACGTCATTCTATCGGAATGTATTATATTATGGCTTTCTTGATGTTTGTTCCTAACGCAGGACTGTGCATAACACAACTTTCCCTTTTATAATTATTTGTCATATTTTATTTATGCCAAACCCTGCTGAGACCTCACAGGTTTTCTGTAGTTTTTGTTTCAACTGTACACAGTGAAAGCTGACCCGTGTATACATGCCATTATTTTATGGTGTCTTTATTATGTGGGTGGGAAAGTAATAGGCAAGTCGTGACCTTAATTCTTGTTTGTTTTCTCTCCGTTTTCTCAAACACTGGAAATCTTTTAGTGTGTAGAAGGGGCATAACAAATGCACACGCTGACACTTGTGTAAAATACGTTGTGCCACTTATCTTGCTGTTTCACAGTTCCGATTTATTGTAACTCCTTTTAACAATGGGCTGCAATGACACTAATAAGGCAAATTTCCCAAATGGGATTAAAGAAGTATACAGAATGCAAAATGCAAAAAATGCAAAATACTAAAGCCGCAAACGTTCTCAGTTGTGCAAAAAGTAGAGTTGGAACATATAAGACCTAAGGTCGCTAAATGCCAATGGATACTGAAAAGACAGGACTACTCGGTATCGGCAGAGGAGGAACTGTGACTAAATAGGTGAAAACCTGCGGTTTGGTGTTAGTCAAAGTGTCCAGTGTAACATGTACCCCCTTTGAAGTGAAGGATGGCACAGGTTTTTTTGGTAAACCAGGCTCTTGTACAAGGATGGTTGACTTGAGCATGAAAGAGCAGACCTGTGTCCTTTAAGGCCATAACAACTCAGGCCGCGCTGTTTAAGTTCCTAAGGTCTCTACTTGAATAGACGACAAGGATAGTCTCTTTTGAGCATTACCTCAACTCCGTTTCAAGTCCAGGTTCCAATGATGACTTCTCTCCTATAAAATCTAAACCTCTGGTCGAAAGAGGCGACCATACTTTTCAAACACTTGGGTTATTTTTGCCATTGTAGAGAGCTACAATATATGGTTTTGTCCTGTTTGAATTATGCGGGGGGCAGGGCAAAGCTGACTGGAGCCGGTAACGACACCCACGATCAGAGGGAACCAGTCGGGTGTAAATCAGGACATCCGCTGACTAAATCGTCCTCCTGCAGCCGTCGACACAAAACAAAACAACGTCAAAGCAACTGCCAGCGATTCCGCTGTCTCACGCTCTATTGAACACGATAAATACCTCCATAAAGTTGCAATTCCTCCCTGTTTGATTTTCAACACATTGCCCACCATTGCAGCATGGCGTTATGAAACGTAAGTGTCTGAGGGAACTTGATACGCGGATGTGCTGTCCGGTATCGACTACCTGAATGTCAAGTCGGTCCACCCCTGTCTCCACAAACGGCAATAATAAATGTTTATGTGACCATGCCGAACGCGCGTGGACAACGAACGATTCCTGATCACTGGAGAGTGAACTAAGATTGTCAGCGCGCTTCAATACATCTTAAAAATGAGGAGATTTAACGTGAGCTTAGATCACTGTGCCTACTGCCTACGAAGACAGCCGCAAACACATTTTCAGACCCATAAATCAACGCATATATTATATAGTAATCTCCACCTACTTGTGCCGTCTCAGAATAATTGTCAAATCAAGCCTCATTCTCAGCAATATGCGGGCTTTCGCCGAAAGTCCTTACTCCGGCCAATAAAAATAAAAGACAAACATGAAACTTTAATCTATATAAAAAAACAGCAAGGAAAAAAAAATCACTGCTGCGAGGAAGAAATGCCCAGAGCTGAAAAAATTACGTGAAAGATAGTTCTTTTTGCTACTATGTCTATTCCTTTGACATGAAAGCGAAGTATCGTAATTTTGTAATAAATGAAAATAGGCCTAAAAATATCGAATAATGCTTTCTGCTCAACAATGATGGCCTCCCTCCTGCCTTTGTTTTGTTTCGACTTTAAACTTCCGCTTGCGTTTCAAAGTTTGAAGGCATGAGTTTCTGTGCCGTCTGCCTTGTGCACGGGCCATGCGGGTGTTACTGTGCCAGTTGTGAGTTGTTTTCTACCTAGATCTACATAATCTAGATCTATGTGCCGATTGTGCGTGTTGTTTTCTATCTTGATCTACATAATCTGTGTGCCGACTGAGTAACTACATCTAGATCTACATGCCTCCCCTTTCTTTGAACGGGACCTTACACTAGTATATATCACAAAATCTTCTGCGACAGACAATTCAGAATCTTTTGTAGAAAGTCCCCATCGGGTTTTTCCGAATTTGCGAATTGATATTATAATCCCATTGGTATAATTTGTTTTCGAGAAGTTCAATGACAGGGCCAATATGAAATTTCTCATAAAACATGGAAACTCCAAGACAAAACGTGAAATATATAAATCAGCAGCTGGGTGCGGCCGTTTGTAGACACAAGATCTTCTGTCTGGACAAAGTACAACAGCAAAAAATATGATACCTATACATATTTTTTAATCATCAAGAATATTAACATATTATGCCTGTTAAGAATCTCTCCACAAAAAATAACTTATGAAAGAATAAAAAAGACAACCAAACAAAAAGAAAACTGCAGTTCGCAGAAAAGAACTTGATACGTGACAGATACATCATTATATTCATTATTATATTCATTATTATATTCATTATTATATTCATTATTATATTCATTATTATATTCATTGTTATATTCATTGGGTGCTAAACTGAGCAAATATGGAAGGAACTGGTGATACATTCAGCCACTTCGGAGTTTTTCTCTGTTTCAATAATAATATAAAAAATATATCTTACAGCAAAAGGAAGGACATCAGTTGGACACTAATGGTGAGATCTTTATCAGTAGCAGGGGTAAGGCATGGCCGCGATAGAGCCATGGAGTGTTTGCTCTCTTAGAAGGTCGCACTAAAGTGGAGAGGTGAACAGGTACGCTAAAAAAAAACTGAAGAAAAAAAAACAACTTTGCAGAACTTCAGGTAAAAGGTTTCGATGACACTGTCAACCCTCGTACACAGCCAAAGTTCGGGAGGGAACCTCAACACCCTCCCCTTAAACCGCATTCAGGAGCTTATAGTGAATTTCGGCACGATATAATTTGCCCATAAATTTCATACTTCACCCGCGAATAGCACTTGGAAATGAAAGGGGTGGTTTTTCTTGGCTGACGTCCATATAAGTTCTCATTTCACGGTACAGTGCCAGATGGCAAATCTTATAAGCAATTAAAAAAAATAATAATCTTTATAGGGCCTATCCTCACATGATTTATTGGAAAATTAAGAGCAGAGCCACTTATGCCCTACAGTAACACAGCCATCATACATAGCTTCCAACATGAAAAGGCATGGTTCCAGGAGAACGGGGCATCCCAGGAAACTGTGGATAGAAGGTGTCAAAGAAACAAATGAAATAATCAACCTCACCATGGCAGACGCTACCCATCATGCCCAGTCCGAAAGCTGCATCTCCTCTCGACCCTCAGTGGTTCAAGAGGATTAGAAAAGGAAGAAAAGGGAGTACCACAGAGGAGAATATTATTATCTGACTCTTAATTAGTTCCAGTACCACAAAACCGCGCCATAAACATTTACTGCAGTGTCTTATTTGCACCCAGCTTCCCTGTTTAACATTTCTCATAATCATTGAGAATTAAACACAAACATACACATCTCAGACCCTAAGCACCAAGATTCTCAAATTCTCAGACCCAGAGGGACACTTTTGCGCAGACTAAACTTCCAGCCGCAATATATCTGACCAATCCATCAACATCTGAACAAAACAAACGCTCGGCTGCCCTTACTCCAAACGGACAGGGAAAGGTAAACACGACAACAACCCAAATCTTAGGCAGCTTTTTTGCTGTTTTCATAAAGTGTGGAGGAACTCAAGCGACACTTGACGTAATTGGACTCGCATTGAAAGATGGCAAGATGAAAAAGATAGCCGGCTCAGGAACGCCTACATTGACCTTTTCTTAATACTGTCAGGAGACGATTTCAAAGAAAAAACAACAGCAGAGAGAGGGCAGAATAGTATTAAATGCCACTGAAGGATTGACATTTAGTGAGGAAATTATTCACAAATTATCCGGACAGGGAAAAAGCGATGCACAAAGGGTGGTGTGCAGAAGGAGAGAGAATGATGGACAGAAAGTGACAGAGATGGACGGAGATATTAGGCGACCCAACAAAAAAGGGCATTCAAACTCACTGGGATGACAGCAGGATAATTTATAATGTAATAATAATCATCAAGAAGATGGTAAATTGAGTGACTCAAAGATAATGGCTGTGTTTGGCTGGTTCAAAACTGGCTGTGTGAACTGAAGACTAAAAATGAACTGTTTGAAAGACAATGGTATGTGTGACCAACACAACCACGGCAAGGAGTGTTAACAACGGTTTCCACGTGTCCCTAAAGGTCCTTTACGTCCCTAATTTTCTCAAAGTTGACTTTAAAGCCCTAAAGAGTTCCTATTTTTAAAAATGTGTACAAGCTCTTTAAAAAGCCCCTAACATACCAGATTGTGAGAATTTTCTTTGCTATGCTGCTAAACGGCAAATTTCCCTATTTTGTTTTCACTTTAAAGGATCGGCTTTATTAATTTTCGATATGACTGATCAATGTTGCCTCGTTCTGAAGGGTCTTTATTATAGAGTCCTCAATTTTTGTCCAAAAGGGTCCCTTATAAGTCCTTAAGTTTGATTTTTTTAAGGACCTGGGGGAACCTCGAATTTCTAAAAACGATGGCAAGTTGAGTGACAAGAAGATAAAAAGTTGTTGACACTGTCGCCTGTTCGGTCACTGTCTTAGTGATTGACAATGCGATGCGGCTGGTCAGTGACACAAAAACAATTTTCGAGCATCGATCCATCACAGAGAGAGAATTCCTCACTGACAGACATTTTAATTAAGCTGTAAAGGAAATGACAAATAGATTTATCGTATTTGCCGACCTTTACAAAGAAAAATCCTGACTGAAATACAAACCTATAAAAAAAAATAAATACACACCACTTTGCAGTAATTTTTCCAATAACGCTCCATATAATAAATATAGATTTTTTTTTCTGCATAAGGTGACGTAATGTTTATTTAGTGAAGAATGACTTAATCGTTTTCTTGTGTAATCGATATTGAACATTATTAGCAAAGGCTGTAAAATGCTGTTTATGAAATAACAATTATATAATCTCAGTTTGCCTCAGTATGAAGACAACTAGCACTGAACCTCCCCCCCCCCCCCCTTTTCCCCGCTTTAGTACAAATGTCGATAGAATGAAATATAATTATGTTATGGCAACGCACTGGGCCCTCTATACAGCATGTCATGGCTCACGTAAAAACCTTTTATCAAGCCCACGCGAAAATATTTACCCAGTCAACCTATCTGGGATGCAAAAACAAAACAGAAATCCCCCCCCCCCCCCCAAAAAAAGTATGGCTCTGACATGTAATATTACTTTGATCAGTGTCACGAAGCAAGTCTGCATCTTTTTTGGGCAGCGTGCCGATGCTTTGTGAACATATTCACGCATGACCTATATTCGCAGTTGCGTAAATGCCTAAAAGTTGCTTTGTTTGTGTGTAAGCAAGAACTGACAGAGGCATTATCCAATTATCTTGTGTTAGAGGCATCTTGATCGTCTCATCCTGTCTAATCTTTCGCCGCGGTCTTCCTAAAGGACATTAATAAACATTCCTTTCCTCTCTCTCTCTCTCTCTCTCTCTCTCTCCCTCTCTCCTTCGCTCACCTTTTCTTCCCCCCTCTTTTTCCCCGTTCTCTTGTCCACAATCAAACAGCGAACACGGACAGGAAAACAACGCCCACATTCAACACTGGCACAGAAACAACACAGCCAGGCAGGCAGAATAATTTACACAGAGAATCAAACAAAAAATAACAGCACTGACGACAGCTGGGTTCTTAAAAGTGTCTTTGTTGGCATGCCTAAGATGTCTTGCTTGAATACACAGGGAAAAGGAACGTTTTGTGCAGGCGACTATATAGCTTTAAAATTGCGTATTTCCGTGTAAATTATTGAATACATAAGGAAATTCACTGAATGCATAACGAAATTCATTGATTATAATAAATACTTAAACCAACGGTGTGTCACAAAGGGTTATTATGTAATGTCCCGTATCTCAAGGTGACAGACGCCACGTAAATAATTAACGTTTTGGGGATAGGGCGAGAATTTGGCTTCAGCATTTCTAGTTTCGGTTTCCAGACCCTATTTGACTTGAAATCAAATGACAATTGGCCCGGAGAATCGGTAGTGCGTATCTGCCACTTTAGTTGCTAAAATCAAGCAAAATGATGGTCTGGGCTCAAAATGCTGCTGACTTCGATTTTTGCCAATTCAATGATTACCTCTGCTATCATTTTCTATTCAGTGCCAGGGAGATTTCCACGTTTGTGCCAATGCATTCTCAGAATATTATATCATTTTTCGGGAGTTATAAAAAAAAAAAACATGACTGATATGTTACCGTTTATAGTGAAACTATACATATTTGTCTACCAGGAGCTTAGAAACGAAACAATGATATCGCCTGTTTATTAGCGACGTTCGGCACAGCCATGACAACCCATAAAACATTATCATTTACACGCAGATGAATGGCACTAAACGGAGTTAACATGAATGGTAAATTTTCTTCCCAACCATAATTTTTGCTAGATTTGCTGAACGGGTGGCTGTGACATGGGCCTACATGTATTACAAATTCTATTGCGTCGACACCTCACAAATAACGCGTGTGACATACAGAACGTCTTTCGGTACCGCACGCCGGTCGTAAGGTGAGAAAGGTTGCCACTGACACTGTCTTAATTAACCATCTCATCTGCCCATACTGAAACGGAAAGGTGTGGTTGTGAAAGCGGCAAATAAACAAATACGCAAAACGACATGAGCACACACTAATTAAAACAGAATGTCACTCACCACAAAATGACCAGTCCACTGGAAACAGGTAAATCCGAACCAAGTGAAAATGCAGCACGACTGTTTGTGTGTTCTATTGTGGTGTAGCAAGTGATGGTATTTTGGTAGACCAACACCGGCTCACGGGCGCGACACACCGTGCTTGACACAAATTCAAACACAACATTGACGTGGCGATGCATCAGTTTGGAGGTTCGAGCACTGTAGTCGTTTGAGTGTGGAGAAAGTGCGTCGTACGATAACGGTCATTATTATTTTGCTAGAGAAAAGCCAGCCAATAGACAGAATATAACAGAACGATAGGACAGGCAGACGAAGACCCTACCAGAAGCGCCACGAGTAGTGTAGTCATAGAAAGCGGATACGGATTACAGAAAATAAATAATAAATTGGTTGATTGCATTGGCAAAGTTCTAAAAAATTGTTTTGTATAGATCCAGAAAGAATGTTGTAAATCTGAGTTAAAGTCTTTAAATCAAGTTGTGAGGCTTAACCTCTTTCAGAAAGGACAAGACGCTCCCCGGGTCCACGTCAGAAATAAATTCTTTCAACGTTGTATGGGCAAAGTGCCTTCTTCGGATGTGCATGAAATCCACATTATTATTCAGTTGAAGTTTGGTCTATTGGTGGTTGGCAATTATATGCCACATATTGAGGGGGGGGGGGGGGTTCCAAAGTTTTAAAAAAACGATGTGTGAGGTTGGTGTGACCCAGGGGGAGTCTACTATATAAAAACAATGTCATCTCTCAGATTTCGCTGAGGCGTGAGCCCACTGTCCAAGTTGGACAAAGTGTAGCTTATTTGTGCATGTGTGTGTGTGTGGGGGGGGGGGGGGGGGAGAGTCGGGATCTAGTCTTCCAGGTGTTTTCTGTAGTTAACTGCTCTAGTCCACAGCATCAACCCCGCTCGGCTATTTTTACGGACAATGACTTAAAACACTCTTTACCTCTGTATACTTGTCCACAGCATCCGTTCCGCTCTGCTCCTCAGCGCTATAGAGGCAAAGAGTTTTTCGCACGTCATTTTCCGTAGAAATAGCGAAGCGGATGCTGTGGTCAAGAGCACTAATGCAGGGCTCAGCGATAAACCCTCAGAACATGAAATAAACATTCTTTAGAATAGATCTCCTCCATTGGGTTTGTTTTTTCTGTAAATAATCGGATTCAGTAATCCTTCCAATGACGGTGACAGGAAAAGAATTGGTGAAAGCATGGCTTGCAAAACACGGTGTTTCATAACCTCCCATACCCCAACTCCACCTCAGACACACACACACACAGTGAAACAGTTCTTCGTTGTCTCAGATTCCACCCCATCCGGAAATCAAAGACTAGGTCCTTCCTGATTAGTGACATTCCATAAAGTAGGTACATTCCATTTTTACCCCCCCCCCCCCACCCCACACCACATTTGTGCTTTTTCGAACGCTTTGAGCATACATACTTACTCATGGATGGCTGTCAAAGAACGTGTGGAAGTAAATAGAACTGAATACTGCGGATTAGCACTGTCCCATCCTTATTTGTCAGTACATGTCATAATGGTGATGTTAAAAGGGTTATTGACTCTGCCAGGCTGACTGGTAACCGAGTTTAATTAAATGAAAATTTGCCATATACACGAGAAACAACTGAAGAGCTTAGTTCTATATCGTGCCAACGTCCTGAAGAAGAGCTGAAACTGATATTTTGAGCAAAAATGCAGCCAGCATCCCTACGTCAATTCGACGCAGATTTGTACAGGAGTTCAGTAGGATTGGTAGGGATAAAGTAGGGGCGGGCTCCCTTCATCAAACTGACGTCGGCGATTAGTTGTATCTAAAGTAATAGTAAGGTAACTGTAGCATTACTGTAGTGGCGGTAGTGGTTGCAGTAGTAATGGTAGTAGTCCTAGTAGTAGAAGTAGTAGTAGTAATAGTAGTAGTAGCCATCATAATAATAAAGCAGTCGCGGTAGCTGTAGTGGTAGTTGCAATAGTAGCCGTGATAGCAGCAGCAGCAGTAGTAGGAGAAGTAATAGTGGGAGTAGTACAGCCTGTACTATAGTACTGTAGTAGCATCAGTTGTTATAATACTGTAGCAGTAGTAGCAGTAATAGTATTTTGAAAATGGCAGCTTAACAAGCCAATCGACGCATCGCAGCCCACCGTTAAGTCCCCAGCTACGGCCAGTGGGCTATCGGAGACCAAGTGCTTCTCCCTCCCTCCAGTATTACACAGCGATCAATAGGGAAAAAAGCAGTCTGACATCTATAGCTTAGCCACTGCTAGCACAGCTCATTCATACTAGGCCAAAGGGCGCGGGAAGTAAAGGGGTGGGAAGAGGTTGACGAAAAGAAAATAAAGGGGGGGGGGGGCCGAATCTTAAAAAAAAAAAATTGTGGTTGTACTTTTCCCCTCGACAAAAAAAGATACACTCTCGTACGCCCACGGGGAAAGCCTATAAGGGCGGGAGATGAAGAGAATGAAATTTCCGAGGAAGGGGATGAGGTCGGTTTCAAGTGGGGATATTTTTGGTAAAATGGAAGAGTTGTTGTTTTAAGGACGTACGTATTAGTATATATAACTCTTATTAGTATATCGAGTCCCTGACCGTGCTCCTCGGCCTTTTCAACTAAAAAACAGGAGGAAAACAAAAAGAAAATCTGAAAGAATAATTAATTAAGGTTGTTGTTAGGAGTATTTCTGGAAGAGCTCCCTAGATCTGGAGTCACAAAAGGCTTTAAAATACGTACCCCCTAACGCAAGAAACTTAGGGGACGTACGTACTTGTAACATTCAAAATGGACAGGTGAGACACATTCGCCCTCATCCGTGATCTGGGGTGGGGTGGGTTAGGGTGCAGTGAGGGGGTAAGGAAAGACATGCAGCTGGTGTTGACACAACGTAAAACATAATAGACTTTCCAAAAAAAAAATCAGCTGCTCACAAAATTTATTACTGGTATGATAAGGACTGGCAGATAATCCTGTTCATGACGTACAGAAAAGATTGTAATACAAGTCTGCCGTGCTCTGGAAAAACGCCGTATAGATCAAGGGTGGCCAAACTTGCTCAGTGTAAGAACCACATACCACATACTTCAGATGTTCGAGAACCTCAAGATATTAACCAAATTCACAAACGTTTTTATTGTTACATACACATTTTGTCACAAAAATTTAATATAAATATTAAGAAATACATGTATGCAACAATAATTTACTCATGTATGAAGTTTTTTAAACTGTTAATTTGTATTCATTTCATTAATGACTGTCGCGATGTGGGTTAGATGGGGAGAATTCGACTGACACTCTTTCGAGGTCCGCTCCCACAATCGACGAACACAAAAAAATACTTGCACTCTAAAAACTAAATAAATCAATTGCTTTGATTTTTAGCAGAACTGTAGGGCAGTTTAATTACAGGAATTAATGTAACAAATATAATTATAAATATAAATATCAATTCAAAGGCAACTGAATCTAACTAATGAAACTACAGCTTTCTATAAAGACTAACTTATTCACTCTAACTACTTGCAGGTCATATGAGTTATATGCCAAATAGAATCCGCGCACGTGGCGACGGATATAACAGTTTAAATTCTATTAATTCAATGAGACATGTTATGATATGGACATTTCCTCTAGACACGCCATGGAGAATGCTTGTACAACCATGCGTTGTCTGGCGGTAGCTCTGAAACTGTCTTCAAAAGTAAGTAGAACGGTTCACTCTCATCATTACAAATTAGTATGGACTCTCACCATGAGGCCCTCACTAGGAGTGAGAGCGCTGGATGTAAACGCTGTGGGTTCATATCAAACCAAGTAGCTTAGGCTCTGGAGCTTTAAAATCATGCTCCTCACAATATGGACTGCTCAACTGCGTCTTAAATGTCTCTCATCTGGCTGAGGACTATCGCCGTCCACCTCGTAAATGGATTGTCTACATGTGGCCTCTATCTAAGCTCTGCACGGGTTTAAATACTAAAGCTATGTCTCGACCTTCCGTCCAGATTCATACATTTGATTGGTGCAACCACCTCTAGCTCAGCTGCCGAACCGAGTTATTTTAAGTAACAGCCCTACGCAACGACCTTGGGTCGACATCAAAGGTCGAATCACTCAAGACAATAAAATGTA
This sequence comes from Onchidella celtica, assembly GCA_963931925.1. Taxonomy (NCBI): domain Eukaryota; kingdom Metazoa; phylum Mollusca; class Gastropoda; order Systellommatophora; family Onchidiidae; genus Onchidella; species Onchidella celtica. The sequence goes on along the minus strand of OZ007570.1, from coordinate 20,112,662 downwards.
ATTTTATAGCAATAAATTCTTAACATGTTCAAAACCCCGAGCTTTTACTCTGGATCACGGATTTTCTGTACGTTAACAGACGTCTCAATAACATTTAATTCCTACTCACCCCTTCCCTCTCTTCTAAACCTAGTTCAAAACACAAGATATAAAAAGTGCTCAGTCATGCACACCTACGCTGTCCGTCTATCCTTCCCCACACCTTCTGTCTATCTATTAGGAAAAAAACTGTTCAAAACAAATTGTTTACGAGACCAAGTTATGCTGGCTCGCACAATAATTACGTTTGTAAAAATTACTCAATGCTCTCTTACAAAAATTTACTCAGTGGAAACATTTATGAATGAAATCTGTTCTTGACAATGACAAAGTACTTATATGTATAACATACTAAATGTTTTCAAGGAAGTAAAAATGAAGAGCTCAGTTCCTAAACCCTTGGGTCTTATCGAACTTCTCAGTGTGCCCATGTGTTAAGACGGCTCTGCTTCCACCAAAGTTAGCAGGCCCTCTCAAAATTACAGACACATGCAAACCGGCCCACCTATCCCCTCACCCAGCCCCCCGTTATGACCTGCCTACACCACAGGCAACAAACAAAAAAACACTGGAAGAACCATGAAAAACCACTCCATACACCACGACCACCATAACTTGTTTGCATTCTGAATTCCAATATCAAGTAGGTAACATATGCGGCTGCTGTTTATAAAAAAAAAAGACCGTATATCCCTTTCAGTGGAAAACGCAGCAGCTCCTGATGAAATAATTGATCGGCAATTACTTAATATATGAATTTGCATATCCTCCATGAATCAACTACCGTCTTGGTGTATACCTCTTAAAATTAATATAGTTGGTGCAAGCCCTGCCACATTATAAATGCATTCAACTCCGATTCATTTGCAAATTTATGAAAGAACCCAACGATCCATGACGGTACAATAATTTATTAAGGAGCTCCAGGAAGCAACTGTATGATATAACCTTAAATAAACAAACAGATAAAGGAAACGTGCTGTCAGAAACGTGTGTTGTGTGAGAAGAACTGGGCCCCAGAAAAGGACAGCTTACTGCCAATGTGCTGTTGAGTGTAACACATAGTTGCAGAGAGTGGTAACAATTGCGTTCCCATTGAGATATTTTTTTTCTTTTCCTTGAGTTTGAGTTTCAGTTTGGAGAAAACTCGTCGACCCGATAACGGTCACATTGTGCTAAGAAAACGAAAAAAAAGAAGCAAAAGATAGACAGAATAATATTATCAGAACGATAGGGCAAAAAGAGACCATACAAGGAGCATCTACTAACCTTCCTCTTCTTTGTTGTTTGTTTGAGACATTCCTCTCTGCAGTCTAGGCATAAGGAATGTTAGCATCCAAAAGGAACTTCTAGATGTGTACCTTTCTGAAAGCTTTTATAATTATGTAATGTAGGCAGGAAAGTTATGGCTGTAATGTCCGTTTACCGTCCACAAAAAAACATTCACATTAGACGTCAGTTTTTGTACCTTGAGAATCCACATAAAGAAACCCCGCTTATCATCTGAAATAAAATTCAGCGATTTGAAAATGAATGAAATTTTATTTTGTTACTGCTACGCTTTATTTGAAGGCATCTGTTCACACACACACAAATAAACATTTCAAGAATTTAATTAGTTGTTTGTTTTTTTTACCGGTTATTATTATAACTATTTTGAAAGGATTAGTTATGAGCCGAGTGAAAGGTAAGTAATATATCATTCAAAGAGCCTTCTAATCACTGCTAATCATCTATCACAGACAGAAATAATTATTTATGGGCCAAACCAACTATAAAGCCTTTGAATTACCTACATAAACTCTGCATTCTTCTGATCTGTAAACTGAACGCTAAATGAACACTATATTGTACAACTATAGCCAGCAATAATAATTCACTGTTAGAAGTTTTTACATTCTGGTAGAAATTCAGTCAAGTTTGGGACAAACAAAGGCACATGTTTCATCATGTGATATCTTAAAAATGGCTTTAACCTGATAAGACTTCATTCTCAAAAAACGGACTGGTTCGTCAGCAGTATATTCATATGTCTATTTATTGAAGTTTCATGTACCAGCATCAGAAATATTGCCAACATGATAGACGCAATACAATGTTATCTGCTGGAGGATTAACGCTTTGGCGCTTTTGCTTGATTTATGGGGAACACTGCTTACGTTATCTTGTGTAAGGGCAGATAGATAGACAGGAATATTTGTCATTTTCAACGACTTTTTATTGCCCTCTGCGTGTCTTTATCAAGTCATGTTTTAAAAATTTGTTTTTCTGTCGCTTCTTTTTTCTTTGGTCATTTTGTGTAGTTCTTTTATCGGTTTTCGTCTGACTATCACTCTTTTCACATTTAGATTGTACATTCTTCATTCATTCTGCGTTTTCCATGTTTCCTCTCTCTCTCTCTCTCTCTCTCTCTCTCTCTCTCTCTCTCTCTCTCTCTCTCTCTCTCTCTCTCTCTCTCTCTTCTCTTTCTCTCTCTGTCTATCTGTCTGTTGCTCTATCTCTCTCTTTCCCTCTCTCTCTCTCTCTCGTTTTCTTTGGCTCGTTCATTTATTTACTTGTCATTCTTTCTCTTCCTCTTATCACTCACCGACCAAAAAGATACATTTTCCCCAAGCTATTAATCCCACAGCAAGGGGGCAACAATAACCAGCAGAGTTCGCAGTATTACTAGTAACAGTAACAACGTGCTAATCCTCGCACACACAAGAATTGTTTCCCAAGCCCTCGGTAATATCAAATAGTAATAATAGTTTTAGGCACTGAACAAAAAAAAGAAAGTGACCTTAATTCTTGTTTGTCGTGGCCAATCTCCATTATCTGAAAAACTGGAGATCTTTTAGTATATTATTATATAGAAGAGGTATAACAAAATGCACACTGCGACGCTTGTTTAAAATGCGCTATATTACATAGCAAAGTTCTTTCACAGTTCCGATTTATTCTTACTCCTTAGCATAATACTAAAGCAGCAAACGTTTAAAGTGGAATTTCTCAGTTGTGCAAAAAGTGGAGTTGGAACAAATAAGAACTAACGTCGAGTAAAGCGAATACACAAACAAACAAAAATTGGCGCTAAATTAAAGTAAGACAAAATATGGGTATTCAGTTCATTTGAAAGCTAAGATTTTTAAGGTACGAACAATGCAATCCAAGCGTTACATAAGGGTCATCAGTAAAAATTGTTCCCCGGGTCTTTCCACCAGCAGGGAATTGGATGTCAGGTCAAACCAAGGCTAATCTCAAGCTAGTTATTCATGTCAGACGCCAGGCAATGAATGGTCACAGAACACAAAAGCCGGTGGGTTAGATAAATTGTGGGGAAATCGCCCGCCTTTGACAAGGGCCTAGTGTGTTCCTGGGCCCAAGGAAAAGATACGATGACTGAAAACCACAATTTCCCATTACGAAACCAATCTTGTGGCCAGGTTCAGGTCAGTCTTAGCGTACCAATAATTATTTGTGAAAACCCCGTTACAGGTACCTTTAACTGTTCACGATCAAGACAAGTTTGTAGAAATTTTAATAGCGGGGAAATAAATATTGCCAAATTGAACCATCGAAGTTAATTAAAAATTTGGCGGACAGGTATCTAAAATCTGGGATAAGTGAGACTGGTAAGTGAATTTCTAAGTAAACCCCATGACTTAATCATAAAAATTTTATTGTGAGTCATCAAGTTTTTGAAGCTAATGAAATAAACGAGTACGTGTTTTCTTTGACCGAAGACGCTTTCTATTGTGTAGACTTGGCAGCTTTATACAAGTGGTTTCTGGTGTCATGCAATTCAGTATCAATATGCTAAAATAATAATAATAACAATAATAATAAAAAGAAAGCAATATTTCCTTCAAGCGACATGTGAATTAATTCTAGATAATATCGAGGGGTTTTTGTCATGTTGTATACGATATTCTGCCGATTTTGAGGTTTGGTCATGAATCACTTTTAATTCTATTATGTATAAATGTCCTGGTCGGTTAAAAACTTTTCGAGATTATGTTTGTAATAATTATAATGTTGCATGTGCTTTGACCCTGATTTTACACAACCCTTCAAACTTTCAATCATCATTTGCTCGAAAAGGCAAAAATGCATATACAACAATGTGGAAAATACCCGTCGATATTTTATACACGTAATAGCTCTAGGTTTTCTTGATGATAAACTTATTCATCAGGGGTTTGAATCTACATAATCTCATCAGGCTGTCCACGTCCAGCATCCCAAAATCAAGACATTCAAACCTCATCACCACAGCCATTTTACATTGTTCACTTCCCTACATTAATCAACGACACAAACCTCACAAGAGTAAGATAGGGGTAGCGTATTCTTGTTTTCGATGTTGGTTCACGACGCACTTTGTCGAGGACCTTTTCATATTATTTATTTCACAGCTTCACAGTCTGGACGTATTTATAACGTAATGCACCCGCCTGGAGGCAGCTGTGGGCTTAATCCAAGGGGATATTATCTCATGCTTACTTTGTGTTCTTAAGTTACAATTTTACAGCCTTGAGCCTTGTTTATGACGGCACACCTCTCTCATGTAGCTCCACAGAATAAAGGGTCCTTCTTTATGATTATTTTTGTTTTTACAACATGCAATAACTGTTCTTGCTGCTGGCATAAGACGGTGGAAATCTTTTGTGTGTGTGTGTGTGTGGCATTTTATTGAAGCTCGTCATTGGTGGAACTGTTCTTTTTATGAGTCCAAAAAGTGAAGCATGAGAGGCCTGTCGGCGTAACAATCAGCAAGAAATAACGAAAAATAAAACATTATGCTCATGATAGTTGTAGAAAAACTGCTGAATTTCGTGACGTTCTTTTGTCCTTTTGACCTTCTTGAAATCTCATACCTGATACCATAAGTTCATTGAAATACGTATCACAATATACAGCAGGTTCCCACAGTGCAGTGGTCACATTGACTCACTCATCCAGCTGTCGTGCAGCGATGGCTCAAATTATTTTAGATCTAATATCTAGACTCGTACCGTATCTCTAGTGTCAATACATTCACTCAAACACAGTGAGAATACCATGTTTATTTTGATTCTTTGTTTTTAAGTATCATCCTCTCTGTACCAGGCATAGATAATTATACACTACTAAACGGTATCAGGTATCATGACTACATTCAGCACAGCCGTAATTACTACAAGGCCAGGCGCACACATGCCACTTGTTGCCATTATTATTGCAGTTATGTCTTAGTTTCAGGTTCCCTTTGATTCTGCAACGAGCCCGTGTGTCATACGTGTGTGCATCTCCATTCATTCGCCTAGAGTAAAGAAAATGCGGCACGACTGCGACGCTAGGTGGGGGACACGGTCGCCTAGAGGCAAGGTGCTAGCCTCTCATGCCGAAGGTACCGGGTTCGAATCCTGGTCGGTGCAGGCATTTGGAATTTTGGGATTTTTCTCATATTTTCCTGTTCCTGATCCTATGGTAGGTAGGATCGAGCAGCTAGTCTTCTCGGACAGGGACGAAAAATTCGGAGGGCCCGTGTGCACGTTGCGCACGTTAAAAGATACCTTGGCAGTCGGAAATCGTGAAGAGCTGTCCGTATAAGGCCGCTGCATGGGCAAAATCCTAAAAAACGAATCCCTACCACAACAAGAAAATAAAACAAGAAACGTGAGGTGTAAATGTCAAGGACAGCGAACCTTCTAAAATAAAAACCTAAACAGCTGCGACGCTACGTTAACGCAACAATCAGTACTACAGTTACAGCTAGGCCTACTTTGTCTATAATCATCACCGCCAACACATTTGTATTTTACAACCATAATCATCACGATCTCAGCCATTAATATTCCCACTATGGTATCATTTTACAGTCACTGTAACACCGTCATTATCTTCGCACCAATCAAAAGGTCGGGTATACGTGTCCATAGCTTCGCTGTTTTGAAAAACATCCACTGGTAAAATTAATATAAACAACAGTGAACACGACAAAAACAAGATTAGAATGGAAGGAAGATCACAACTCCGTACAAAAACTGGTACCCTAAATTTCAGTTATTTGGCTCTGCAGTTGTTGATCGTTGAATACACAAATTCTTTAGCATGAAGCTTTGAGGTCACAGGCGCAGTAGTTCATTTGATAGAGCCACCCACACGAGAGCAAGCTAGAAGTTCTAGGTTCGATACGAGCTGGGGGCGGTGCCGGTCTATTAATTTTTCACGGCGTTTCAAAAGCACTCGCTCGCCTGAAAAGGGTGGGTTGTTTTTTGACTGTTTATATTTGGGGGGGGGGGGGGATGTAAGCTTCGTTTTTTATAACAGCTTCACTGTGCTGTCAGGAGCCGTCAAACCCCCAATAACAATAACAATGGGTATCCTTTCCTTGACGTGGCTCTCCGGTTGTCTCGCCGTCCTTCCGTCTGGCAAATTTGCTCAAAATAAAATTTATCAGTATTGTCTTCTCTCACCTTAACAGCTAAATTTGCCCCACTCCCTCCCTCACGTCGAAAGGTCGACCGCTGGGTTCTGTGTGTGCACAGACTGGATCAGCCAGACGGGAGCAAGCCGAGCGTCATCGCTTTAGACAACACGTACAGGTGAGCACTCAATAAATTTATGATGATGGCATTCCTGCTCCCTAGTAAAAGCTCGATGGCATTGGTGACATTAATTTGCAGTTTTTTTCAGCCGAGACATGTTCTTTCCTTAATAATACAAATGGCTTCATTTCTCAAGAAAAAAGGAATGCTTATTTCAACGGCACATAAAACCTATTTGATGTAATGCCCAAGTTAATGTTGGGAAGCCTCCTAAGTTCTCCCCTTAGATTTGAAATCCCTCCCCTTGGGAGCCAAGTGTCTCCCCTAGTGTTTTAGTGTGGTGCATAATAATTAGGTGGTGAGCCACCACTGTGGGGCCTACGCCAGCCTTGATCTGGCTTACCCCTTAGAAGTGCTTTGGTCTCTTTTAATAAACAATTTTGTATTTTATCTTCAACTAAACCTATCCGCTCTATATTATTTCATTTATTTCAAATTTCTTGCATTGTGCGCCATTAAATATTTCCATTCCGTGTTTTCCAAGTGATATTCTACTATTTTGTTTGTTACGCAAATGAATTTCTCTTCACCCTCCCGTTTGCCCCCCTATCCTTTCCTCTCCTGGGACATCTTTTTTATTCTAACAAACATTGGTTGTCAAGAGCACCTTCCCCACCCCCATCCCACCCCCAACCGCCCCTTTGCGATCCCTGGGTTTCCTCAATTCCTCCCCCCATTTTGAACGGCCATCTAATAATTTTTTCATTATTATGTTTTACAGTGGTAATTATTGAAACAATTTATGAAACTAAATAATTTTATGAATTGTAATCAAATGGAGAAAAAAGGAATGCTTATTTCAATGGCTCATAAAACCTATTTGATTTAATGCCCCAATTAATGTTGGGAAGGCTCCTGAAAAAAAGTCCTCCCCCTGGGAGCCAAGTGCCTCCCGTTTGAGAATCGCTGCTCTAACACTACACGATTGTTTCTTTTCATCGGCCTCTCCATCACCGTTACAATGGCGAAATTATTATTATTATTATTATTGTTATATTATTATTACGATTGTTATTACTGACAACCTCCTGCCTCTCTCATGCCAACTTGCAAATCTTCATCAAATTGTTCAAATTCGACAGCCTCAGTTGTCGCGATGTGGGTTAGATGGGGATAATTCGACTGACACTCTTTCGAGGTCCGCTCCCACAATCGACGAACACACAAAAAAAATACTTGCACTCTAAAAACTAAATAAATCAATTGCTTTGATTTTTAGCAGAACTGTAGGGCAGTTTAATTACAGGAATTAATGTATCAAATATAATTATAAATATAAATATCAATTCAAAGGCAACTGAATCTACTAATGAAACTACAGCTTTCTATAAAGACTAACTTATTCACTCTAACTACTTGCAGGTCATATGAGTTATATGCCAAATAGAATCCGCGCACGTGGCGACGGATATAACAGTTTAAATTCTATTAATTCAATGAGACATGTTATGATATGGACATTTCCTCTAGACACGCCATGGAGAATGCTTGTACAACCATGCGTTGTCTGGCGGTAGCTCTGAAACTGTCTTCAAAAGTAAGTAGAATGTCACGAGTGGAGTGAGTGCAATTAAGGGGATTGCTACAGAGCGGGTGTAGAGTAAGAAGGGCTCACGGCAGACAAGTGGGGAAAGACGTGAAAGGAAGAGAGTAAAATTAACGCACGTAGACAAGTAAGTTAAAGCGTGCTGTTGTGAGTAGGGGGGGGTCTGAATGAGGCGAAAGCGCTGTATTACTATCACTGCAAGTTAGAAGGTCCTACGGAACGGACGCTAGTAAGAGCCCAGCGGGCGGACATAAGGGGAGCAGTCGAGAGACCAGTGAGAGAGTTTTTCCAGTGATGACTGGTAGGTAGAACGTTGATTGATAATTATGATTGATGTATTATATTATATTCGTCTATTACCATGATGTAAATAAGTATATGTGAGGAATGTGGAAGTCCTTGATATTGGATATAGGAATGTGCGCCATGAGCGATAGATGGAAGTGAGTCATGGATTTGTAGCGCGAGTGAGTAGTGTGTACTCCGATGGAGGTGTGTTACCGTAAGATGTGTGGTGAGTGAAATGTGAACTAGTGTGTGTACGCTTCATGGGTTGTAAGGAGAGGTGGAGTGAATAGAAATGGTAGGGTATTATACCAATGTAATGTTATTCTTGTAGGTGCCGAGGTCGGGCCAAAGAGCGCCGCCTACGGTGATAGGCCAGCATAGGGCCGGAGGCCACACATAGGCCAGAAGTGAGGCTGTCGGTGCAGGACAGTAGAGGCACATAAAGTCGTGGCAGTCAGGCCACGGACAGGGACGTAGATATGAGCGTGAATGTGATAATGTACTATTGCCATGTTGAGGGGCTAGTGAACTAATAATGTACTATCGAAATGATAATGTCTATTGAAATGATAATGTGTTATTGCCCTGCTGAGGTGCTAGGGGAATGCTAAGGTGTATGACAATAGGAAGGTGATGTTGAGAGACTGCGGTGCCAGTGAATTATTAATGTGCTATTAAGACCCTGAGGGGAGAGGCTGAGGCCGAAGTGCCTTTAGGAGTAACTACCGGGTTGTGGATCCGAGGGAGAGTGTGTGTGAGAATAAGGCCGTTGTACGGCAGTTAATCCCAATAATATAATGTATGTAATTGCGCTATTATCTGTATAATTATGTTTAATAAATGTGTGAGTCTGATGGATTGTTCTGTTAAGTGTTAAACTTGTTTGTTCGTGATTGTTGTCCTGTCATAACTTATTACATCTCCCAGTCTGGGATTTGTGACATTGGGGGCTCGTCCGTTGTGACTCGTCCATTTTCGTAATATTTAGTTGTAGTTAGTTAGTAGGTATTTTTCAGTGGGCATTTGTTACTTTAGTTTTGTCCACGTAATACTTATCTTGTGGTAGGAATTTGTGTTGTCTTTGTTCGTGGGATGAATGGAAATTTCATGATGATATGATTTATGTATATTGATGAATATGTATTGATGCATGTATTGCCATAAATATGTACTAATGTGTACTTAAACTTTCAGAGAGACAGTGTGTGTGCGTGCAGCCTGAGGAGACAAGCGGCCAGAGCTCCGATTAAGGGGAGGACTTAAACTCATAAGGCTGAAAGTTAAGTGAAACTGAAATTTTGTACCCTGGATTGAGGGCTGTCTGTTATACTGTCTTTTTCCGCTGTTTTTCTGTTTTCGTTGTAATAGATTATACGGGCGGTGGCGCGGGTTTGCTGTGGTGAACTTAGTTTATCCTTTTAAAAAAAAAAAGGTGTGGGAAACTTGGAACTTCGTTCACCACGGTGAACAGTCTTTAGGGCTTTATTTGTTTAGTTGTAGCGTCGATATCTTCTCTGTTCTGCAGGAAGACGTATTCTCTTGTCCCTCTTTCTTCCCTATTTGTAGATACGTTCTTTTTTTTTCAGACTCTGTTCTTGTTCGTACCTTGTAGTGTAATCGGCGTAGTTAGGTTGCATTTTTTTCCATTATAGTTTTTTTTTAGAAGTCATTGTCTTAGTCTGGTTCGTTGTCCTTGATGTCCTTCTGGTCATTCTTATCTTTTCCTTTCGTTTTGTTATTTAATAGTGCTAGACATTTTATAAACATAGAATTAGTTAGAGAGAGTAGGCTGTAGAATGTTCAGTTAGGTGTGTTTCTGAATTGCATGTAGAAATAGTGCTGTTATTGTAGTGGCATATTCCAGGTCTCGGGATACGTCAGTTATAGTGAGTACAGAGACAGTAGATTGTATCTCGAAATTGTACCATAATAGATCCGTGAAATGGCGGAGCTCCAGCAACTAATGAAGTTAGGTAAGGAACTTGACCTTGAGGGAGAGGAGCTAGGCGGCTGGATTAAAGAACAGCAGGCAGAAATGCGCGATGAGCGTGCTAAGGATAGAGAGCGAGAAAAAGAGGCTCAGGAAAAGGAGTTAGAAGATAAGCAGCAGGAGAGAGAGGCGCGAATAAGAATCGCGGAGTTGGAAATCAAAAAGAATACGCCAACGGAAACAGTTGAGCGGCTGGTACACAATAAAGGTGGTGTTCGGATTAAGCTCCCTACGTTCGACGACCGGAAGGACGACATAGACGCCTTCCTTTACAGGTTCGAACTGAACGCACAATTGCAATGGGGGGAAAATAAGGAATTATGGTCCACGTACCTGGCGTCTCTATTGCAGGGGCGAGCGTTAACCTACTTTAAAGAGCTACAGCGCGAAGACGTGCAAGATTACGATAAGCTGAAGGCTTTGCTGCTTCGCCGATTTGCGCGTACCGAGGAATATTTCCGGGAGCAGTTTAGGCGAGCACGTGCGGATACCAGGGAGGACTTTGCTGCCTTCGTCGCGAGACTAACGGAATATTTCGCGAACTGGGTAGACTTGGCGCATGTGGGCGCGGATTTTGCTAAACTGAAAGACCTAATGATCCGTGACCAGCTGTACGCGTCGTGCCATAAAGATCTGGTGGCTTTCCTGAAAGAAAACGAACCCGCGACGGTGCAGGAGGCGTCTAAGTTGGCGGAAGCATACCGTACAGCACATCCGTCCAAACCAGTGGCGAGGGCGTACGTCCAAGATGCTGGGTACGTCGCCGTGGTTGAGGGGTCGCCGGCAGGACTTAAGGACAGGTCGCGTCAGCGTGGTGCCTATAGTGGGCAAGCCCAGGGGCAGCGTAGGGGCTATCACCAATCACCTGCATATGGATCCGGTAAGTTTGACCGAGCAGGAGGGCTAGGTCGCGGTAATGGCCGGGGGCGATTTGTGACCTTTGCCGATGACCGACGGCATAGGGACTTTAGTTCCGGTCGCGATGGGTCACGGGGACCCAGGCCTAGTGCAGCACAGGGAGCGGAGTGTTGGACTTGCGGACGCGTGGGTCACTTTTCACGCGAGTGTAGGGCCGCGAAGTGTTGGAACTGCGGAAGAGCAGATCACATTAGCGTGAATTGCCCTGCAGGTAGGATAGCGGCGAACGTGGACAGTGGCTCCAGTCCATGTTCCCCTAATAAATTTCATCATGCGGCTGCGTGTGTTACATCGGACAACGGAGGCGGACAGTATTCTAAGTGTCCCAGTTGTGAGAAGTTATTATCTTCCGGTGTTTTACCTTGTGGGAGAAAGATCCCCGTTATAAATTCATGTCATACAGGAGGTGGTCTTAGGGTTTATCCGGGGTTTGTTGGGGACGAACCGGTCTCGGTTTTACGAGATACAGGATCTACCGTTGTGGGAGTGCATAGAGACTGCATTCGGGATTCACAGCTTACAGGTGAGACTGTCCCGTGCATCCAATTTTCGGGGGCCATTGAGAAATTACCCATGGCAAGAATAGTGATAGATACACCTTTCCTTAGCGGGGAAGTCGAAGCAGTCGTTGGTTGTTTTCCAGGCGCCCAGCTCATCATTGGGAATGTATCACGGGTAGTTTCCCCTTCCGATGAGAACGTGCAAGCATGGTCGCAATCAAAAGGTATTGACTTTTGCGCCGCGGTCGAAACACGTCGACGCGTAGCTGATAAAGATAAGATTAGACCTTTGGCGACGCCAGCGGTCAACCTAGATATCACGCCAGAGCGCTTGGCGAGATTACAAAGGGAGGATCCATCATTAAACCCATGTTTTGGGGAAGCGCGAACCGAGAAAACAAGGAAATATAAAAACGGGTCATCTTCTTTTTTTGTCCAGGGGGGCATTCTGTTCCGTATGTACGTCACAGTGGCTTCCGTTCAAAAGCAGGTCGTCGTGCCACGGTCGTTAATTGCTACAGTATTGCGTCTGGCCCATGATGTTCCATTAGCGGATCATATGGGAAGTGCTAGAACCAAGCAAAGAGTTCTGAAAAATTTTTATTGGCCGTCAGTATACAGAGATGTACGGCTATATTGTAAGACGTGCAGTGCGTGCCAAAAGACGACGCATAAGGGTCGTACACCCCAGGCTCCTCTTCAAAAGATCCCCACGGTTTCGGAACCGTTTAAAAAGGTTTCGATAGACCTTGTTGATTTAAGAGAAAGATTATCTTCAGCGCGCACTATAGCAGAAGAAGCGTCTAGTATCGCTTCAGCAAGAGCAAAGAACTATAAAGATAGAGGATCTAAACTGAGAATTTTTAAGCCAGGAGACAAGGTCCTATTGTTGTTACCTACGGACCATAATAAGTTATTGATGACATGGAAAGGCCCTTATGTTATTAAGCGAGTTGTTTCAAAGGTAGATTACGCTATCCACATTGATGGAACGAGTAAGGTTTTCCATGTTAATATGCTACAGAGATTTTATGAGAGACCACAGTATCTGTGTGCACAGACAAGACCAGAGGAGACTGTCTTCTCTATTGCTTGTACGGGGGTCGTAGACCAGTTGGACTGTGACGTAAGTGACACCGAGGCGCAGGAAGAGTTACAAATTCAATTGCCGGAGTTAACTCCGACACAAGGTTACAGGGACGTAAAAATTAACCCTGACCTTACGAGTTCAAGGAGTAGGGAACTTAAGACCCTGTTAGCGTCATTCCCGGATGTTATTACGGATTTGCCGGGTCGCACTACCGTGATCCAGCACCAAATAAAGTTGACTTCGGATAAGCCAGTATTTCTTAGACCTTATCCGCTGCCTTTTTCTTCGAGAGATAGAGTTATAAAGGAAGTTGAGTCAATGTTGAAGTTAGATGTGATAGAACCATCAACATCGCCGTATTCATCACCCATCGTCCTCGTGAAAAAACTTGATGGATCGGTGCGGTTCTGTATTGATTTTCGAAGATTGAACACTATTACGGTAGGCGATAGGGAGCCTATTCCGTTTCAGGAGGAATTAATAGCTTCATTGGCCGGGTCCACGTGGTTTTCCAAGATAGATTTAACGAAAGGTTATTGGGAGATCCCTCTTACTGAGGAGTCTAGACAGTACACGGCGTTCCAAACGCCCATTGGATTATTTAAATTTAAAGTCATGCCATTTGGGTTGGTAAACGCGCCAGCGACGTTTGCACGATTAATGAGACTGGTGTTGAAGGACATACCTAATGTCGTGTCATTCTTTGACGATATAGCATGTCATACGCCGACATGGTCTGATCATATTCAGACACTAACAGTAATTTTTAAACGATTACGTCATTTTTGGTTAACTGCTAAACCCACAAAGATGGATTTGGCATGTCCAGAGATAATATTCTTAGGACATATCGTGGGTAGAGGTGTTCAGAGACCTGAAGTAACAAAAATTGACAAATTAGTAGGGTTGCAAATCCCTAAAACAAAGAAACAAGTCAGAAGCTTAGTGGGAATTTTAAATTATTACAGAAAGTTCATTCCAAATTTTTCCTCCTTGTCATCTTCTCTTACTGACCTTACTAAGAAGGGACAACCCGATAAGGTCCAGTGGACGTCTGAATGTCAGACAGCATTTGATAATTTGGTGACAGCATTATCATCGTCACCCATTCTGATATTACCCGATTTTCGATCTAATTTTATCCTCAGAACGGATGCGTCGGACTCTGGTGTCGGCGCTTGTCTTCTACAGGAGAAGAACGAATGTATCCATCCTGTATGTTATGTCAGTAGGAAGTTATTGCAGAGAGAAAGAAAGTATTCTGTGATAGAGCGTGAGTGTCTTGCCATTGTGTGGTCCGTCCAGAAATTAGGACGTTATCTCATGGGACGAGAATTTTGTATCCAGACAGACCACAAGCCACTGACATTTTTGTCGAAGAATCGTTCGTCCAGCCCACGCTTGTCTAGATGGGCATTGGCTTTGCAGCCGTATACCTTCGTTATTCAACCAATTCCAGGAACCAGCAATCATATCGCCGACTACCTTAGTCGAGCCTAGGGGAAGAGTTCAGGAGCTTATACATCGGAGGACAGGAACATTGACAGGATCTGTGTGAATGAGTCGACTTTAAAATATTGACATTATAAATATGATATGAAGAATGGTTCATAGGTTGATTGGTTTTTGATTCTGTATTAGGTATTGTGTTTAGTTAGCTATTGATGATGTGATACATATATGCATAGTGCAAGGCATATTGATCCCCATATCTTCCCCTGATTTCGGTATTTTATATACTAGGGGAACTGCTAGGTCATTTTTTTAGTGTAGGTATTGCTCACGCTCACTCGTTGACAGTCATCCTGATGCGATTTGAAATTAATTGCATTAATTTTTTTGGGGTGGGGGATGATGTCACGAGTGGAGTGAGTGCAATTAAGGGGATTGCTACAGAGCGGGTGTAGAGTAAGAAGGGCTCACGGAAGACAAGTGGGAAAAGACGTGAAAGGAAGAGAGTAAAATTAACGCACGTAGACAAGTAAGTTAAAGCGTGCTGTTGTGAGTAGGGGGGGGTCTGAATGAGGCGAAAGCGCTGTATTACTATCACTGCAAGTTAGAAGGTCCTACGGAACGGACGCTAGTAAGAGCCCAGCGGGCGGACATAAGGGGAGCAGTCGAGAGACCAGTGAGAGAGTTTTTCCAGTGATGACTGGTAGGTAGAACGTTGATTGATAATTATGATTGATGTATTATATTATATTCGTCTATTACCATGAGGTAAATAAGTATATGTGAGGAATGTGGAAGTCCTTGATATTGGATATAGCAATATGCGCCATGAGCGATATATGGAAGTGAGTCATGGATTTGTAGCGCGAGTGAGTAGTGTGTACTCCGATGGAGGTGTGTTACCGTAAGATGTGTGGTGAGTGAAATGTGAACTAGTGTGTGTACGCTTCATGGGTTGTAAGGAGAGGTGGAGTGAATAGAAATGGTAGGGTATTATACCAATGTAATGTTATTCTTGTAGGTGCCGAGGTCGGGCCAAAGAGCGCCGCCTACGGTGATAGGCCAGCATAGGGCCGGAGGCCACACATAGGCCAGAAGTGAGGCTGTCGGTGCAGGACAGTAGAGGCACATAAAGTCGTGGCAGTCAGGCGAAAACGCGGATACGCAGTGTACTACGTTAGCACTGCCAAACATCTCTGAAATAATCGAAAAATACCAATATCATCCATCCCATGAGGCAATCTCATTATTGCTCTCCTCGGGTCGACGTCATACGGAGACGACTAAAAAAAGTATACTCAATATATATAATTCACATAGCTCTTATATCGATATCACCTCGATACTGATACAGACTCTTCCCATGAGACAAATTCATTGCTCTTCGGGCGGCGGCACCAGCCGACAATAACACCAATATTCACCACATATCCCTACTAAAAAAAAAGTCACCTCCCTAAACAGTCTAATACTGCCCTCTCGGGAGCTCGTCAATATAAAGACGAGATCGGTTATACATGACGCTTAATAAGCTACATAGAACTGGCAGTGTGCTAACTGCACGGGTTTCAACAATTCAATAAAATCGTTACTCTCAATAACCAGATCAAATTACTCAATCAATGCGTCAATGTAGACACATGACTTACTTAGGTAAAATAAGAAACAAAGGAATGTACCAACACCAGACGAACAAGAAAAGTCGAACGATAACAGACCCTACAAGTTCTGAATATAATTACAGATAGGTGAGAAGAGAACAAGAGAGACGTCTTCCCAAAGAGACGAGGAAGATGTGAACGCCACAATCTAAACAAATATACAGGTCCCTAACAAAGACTATTCTCACGAATGCGAATCCTCACTGTTTTAATCACCACTGGTTGTTGCGAGACCGCAGACGTTGTCGTCGAAACGGCAAAATCGGCGACCAAGCCACCACTTTGGCACAGAGGACACGCACACGTAAGAACCCTCGCCGACCTCCCGCAGTTCTAACAAAGAAGAAAAGTATAAAAAGCCTGTAAAACACGAGGAGGAACACTCAACTCCCTAGACGCAGACAAAATTTTAGGATGGAATCACTTAACTTTCAAGGAACTGGGTGGTAATTCCTTTAGCCCTTGCGTACACCACAGTCAGTCTTTTTTGTCTTTCACCGTTCCAAGTTCTGTTCTGTAGTCTCCCTGGCCTCGGTCATCGGGTCAATGGGAGAGCAGCGACATATGTGGAAGTAAAAATAAAGCAGTATACAAAACTAAATAATAAATAATTTTAAACTAGCTCAACGTGAGCGACGGATCATGAAAAGAACAAAAATGTAATGCAAACAAAGAGAAAAGGTGATTATAATCTAACGAATTTAAGAAATTAAGGATTAAGAAATTTGGTAAGTCCCCTCCAGTGTCGCGATGTGGGTTAGATGGGGATAATTCGACTGACACTCTTTCGAGGTCCGCTCCCACAATCGACGAACACACAAAAAAAATACTTGCACTCTAAAAACTAAATAAATCAATTGCTTTGATTTTTAGCAGAACTGTAGGGCAGTTTAATTACAGGAATTAATGTATCAAATATAATTATAAATATAAATATCAATTCAAAGGCAACTGAATCTACTAATGAAACTACAGCTTTCTATAAAGACTAACTTATTCACTCTAACTACTTGCAGGTCATATGAGTTATATGCCAAATAGAATCCGCGCACGTGGCGACGGATATAACAGTTTAAATTCTATTAATTCAATGAGACATGTTATGATATGGACATTTCTTCTAGACACGCCATGGAGAATGCTTGTACAACCATGCGTTGTCTGGCGGTAGCTCTGAAACTGTCTTCAAAAGTAAGTAGAACGGTTCACTTTCATCATTACAAATTAGTATGGACTCTCACCATGCGGCCCTCACTGGGAGTGAGAGCGCTGGATGTAAACGCTGTGGGTTTATATCAAACCAAGTAGCTTAGGCTCTGGAGCTTTAACTCGTGGCGCTCCTCACAATATGGACTGCTCAACTGCGTCTCTTATGTCTCTCATCTGGCTGAGGACTATCGCCGTCCACCTCGTAAATGGATTGTCTACATGTGGCATCTATCTAAGCTCTGCACGGGTTTAAATACTAAAGCTATGTCTCGACCTTCCGTCCAGATTCATACATTTGATTGGTGCAACCACCTCTAGCTCAGCTGCCGAACCGAGTTATTTTAAGTAACAGCCCTACGCAACGACCTTGGGTCGACATCAAAGGTCGAATCACTCAAGACAATAAAATGTAATTTTATAGTAATAAATTCTTAACATGTTCAAAACCCCGAGCTTTTACTCTGGATCACGGATTTTCTGTACGTCAACAGACGTCTCAATAACATTTAATTCCTACTCACCCCTTCCCTCTCTACTAAACCTAGTTCAAAACACGAGATATAAAAAGTGCTCAGTCATGCACACCTACGCTGTCCGTCTATCCTTCCCCACACCTTCTGTCTATCTATTAGGAAAAAAACTGTTCAAAACAAATTGTTTACGAGACCAAGTTATGCTGGCTCGCACAATAATTACGTTTGTAAAAATTACTCACTGCTCTCTCACAAAAATTTACTCAGTGGAAACATTTATGAATCAAATCTGTTCTTGACATCAGTGTGTAAAGAGTGGCCAAGAAGGAAATTTCCGAGCGTACCTTTCTTTATTATACTGGACGAAAATGCGTGTCTGTTTTGCGGCTACAAAAATCGGAAATAAACAATGTCAAGCTGAGTTCTCATGTGTACGGAAACGGAAACGGCAAAAAATCCCTCATATAATAAAAAGAAAGAGTGTTTCCATGTGTACGGAAACGGCGTGCGGAAACATTCTTTCAATTTCACTACTTGAAGGCTCTTTGACGTTTCCCTTGCCGTTTCCGTTTCCGTATATATGAGAATCCAGCTAAACTGACTGAATTTTGTCCCAGTTGGATGTGTCCACGCAATGTCTCGTTGAAAACTCAGGCAGTGCCCATGGTTTCATAGTTTTTGGGTCACTTGGGCACGATGTTTTAGGAGCTTGCACGTTCATCCATTATTATGATTATTATTATTATTATTATTACTTTTATTTTCCGAAACATCATGACACCAGGTTCTACAGCTCCTCCTGTCCAATCAACGCTTAGCCAACTCTACAGGGACACGGCATTGCTCAACCAGTGCAGGTAATTGAATTACAGTCACACTGAATCACACAGGCTACCAGGCAATCTGCTGTGCTAGGGAAAAATACCGTACAAGCAAAAACGTAAAAAAACAATCAATGCACAGTGTTCGCCTCGCTTTATTCTTTGTTCGATTCCATTCTGTGATGGCCGAAAGAAACTATTCGTTGTATAAAATTGCAACCCAGACAGAAAGATAGAACGCGCGCCCAGCCAGCATCCTTATGTCAATTTGACATAGATTTGTATAGGATTTCGGTAATGTTGGTAGGAATACCACAGGGGCGGATTCCTTACATCAAACGGACGTCGACTCGATGTCGTAACCAGAGGATCTACGTAGGAGAGATCTCATTCCTATGTGCAAACTTGACGTCAATCCTACCTGTTGGATTTGCGTTCGGTTGCTGGCTGGACACATTCATTCTGTAAAATGGTTCTAGAAAGGTGAACTTGACCTGGTTTGGTGTATTCGGTCTTTTTCTGCAGCACGGCAAACAGTGAACACATGAATGGAGGACAATAACTCACAGATAATCGAGATGAAAGAGGCAAATACAAAGAGCCAGAGAATTCGATACAAAGTTAATTATAAACCCCGCAAATTGTATTTTTATTGATGAGTCAGACGGACTGAAGGGCTAGTTGTGCGAAAGATCTAGGCGTGGTGTCTGTCTCTCTGACTTACCTCAGAACACTTGGACACGACGCGACCTCAGTTCTGTTTGTTCTAACTTCATTTTCTGAAAAACTGGTAACTTTTAGTATGTAGAAGAGGTAGAACAAATACAGACTTTGACACTTGTTTAAAATGCGTTGTGATGTTTATCAGGCTTTTTCACAATTCCGATTGAGTGTAACTCCTTGTCATAGTACTGCGAGAGTCGCAAACCTTTAACGCCAAATTTCTCAGTTGTGCAAAAAGTAGAATTGGAACAAACAAGAACTGAGGCCGAAACAAGACTAAGAAACCATTAGATTTAACATGACCATGACATTTTCCCCAGTTTCTACTGATTAAACCAAGCAGCTTTAGAAAACAGAAGCCACAAAGTAATCTCAAATCACGACAATATTCTTTACCAGTTATCTGGTGCTTACACGTTTTAACACAAAGTTCAGGTTCCATTTTATTTCACTGCACGTATGACGCCAGTTCAAAGTTAATGCAAGATAACCCCAAGTGTAGGCAGCGGTGTATCTGAACTTGTCGTCCGGCTGGAATAGGCCCTACTTCTGTATTTAAATAGAAACTGGCTACAACTGTCACACTTAAGTCAAGCGTTTGCATCTGTGGCAGGAATTATCCCTCACACTAACGAACTACAGAAACTTCGATCCGCCCAACAAGAACACCGTTCTTCCTTGTTACCTGCTGTCTTGTCTTCGCGTTTGTCTATGTCAAGGTGAGTCGTTTTGATCTAATACGTGTAGGCTATAGGCCTATAATTTATCTTGTGTCCAGATTGCTGTATCTGTCAGGACCAAATTAACATCATAGGCTGCGGCCCGCCGCCTATGCCACATTCAAAAACCATTGTAAATTTGCATGCATGGGGGTCCCCTGAACCCTTGGGAGACCCCTGAACAGCTGCCCGGGCGTTAAGACGGCTCTGATGTCTGTTGAGATGAAAGTAACAATGGAATTTCAGACATTTTACCGAATAGGTGAAATAACAGCAGAATGAGAAAGACATGGGAAAAGTAAGGGAAAAGTACAGTTTATGATATTACATAGACACCACAGGTGCTCATAATGCTGTGTAAAAAAGAAACCAAGAAAGGGAATAGACAGTAGAAAAGGTTGGTATAAGAGAAGCAAATGGAGGGACTACATTTAAGGGAGGTAATTCAATAATAAATTATTGCACTTACTTAATATTGTGCTGTTATGTCCCTTGACTTCTGCCCCCTTTGGCGGTCTTCAGCTCTGGCCTTACCTAATGCAGGTATGCTTGTGCCAATCTATTGCTTCCACTGTGTAAAATTCAGGAGATTTAAAACAGAAATGATTGTAGTTGTGTCTTTAAAAACTATCACTATCGAATAACCATATTTGTGTATGGTTTTGCTATGATATTATTGTGTCGGCAATTTTTCCTTCTCCCCATATCCTGTGCCAGTAGTGAGTAATTTTCTTCTCTCTTCTCTTCGGCTTAACTTTGTACCATTCAGCTTCCCTTTATTAAACATTATTTTGTATCCACAACAAATTTCACAGTTTTTTGTTCTTTGATATAATCGTATTTTTTTATGTGTTTAATTTTACTCAAAAATTAATGAAATTATAAATTTTTTTAAATGTAGCGAACTTCAAGGCTTTTTAAAGTATGCCCACGTACACTTTTACATCTATCTGTGCATAATATGATATGTTGTAGAATTTAAGGCCCAGCGGTTGAAAAAACCTTTCACGATTACATTGGAGGCTTTGCTTCCTATACAGGGTGGGCAAAAAAGTAGGGTGACAGTTAAGACTATAATTTATATCTAAAACTGTAACTCTACTTTTGGCCCACCCTGTATAACATGATATTCCATAACTTCTATCTTTATGCTCTAAAGATGATTAAAAACCAACTGAACGCTTCTACACATTTGCTACGGCCTATTCAGTAACTAGATTACAAAATGAGGTGTAAAAGAACACCTTTGAAAAGTGTATTCCTAAGACATCAAGATTTGTAACTCTTATCCTGGTGTACATGCAGAAGTTGTACATGCCCAGCTAGCATCCGGAAGGTCAATCCTATGTAAATTTGTATAGGATTTCCGTAAGGTTGATAGGATTACCGTAGGAGGTTCTCTACATCAAAACGACGCTGGCACGATGTAATGACCAGCGGATCTGCATAGGAACAATGTCATTCCTAGGTGCAAACTTGACCTAAAGGATTAGATTTCCATAGGATTGTTGGCAGCTTGTATATTTATGCAGTCTAAATACTGAACAATAAACAAATTTCTTTCGAGCCTTCATGGTTTTAATCTCTCAGTAAGGCGTTCCCTTGTGTGCATTTTTTTTTTTTCACTAAATCATCTCATGGTATCCCAGTTCTCTGCATAGAACTTAATGGCTTGTGTATGTCCCAGGCCCTACAGAAATTAAGGAAGTAAAGGACCGAAACAGTTGCTTGACGGGGTTTTGAGATGAAATATTGTAAAAACCACAGAAAATCTGTGGGATCGTAGCAACGTTCGCTTGAAACCAAGAAAAAATCGAGGAGTATTTGCCATAATATTGTTGTAACACTTGTACGCGACATTTTACCGATTTTGAGGCTTTGTCATGAAATGGGTTCTCTCACTCCTAATCTTATTATGTATAAGGTCATTCCAACCGGTTGTAAACGTGTCGAGATGTAATATTTACTGCTTTTGTCCACAGCATCTGCCCCGCTATTTTTACGGACAATGACGTTTGAAAAACTCATTTTGCCTCTATAGCGGTGAGGAGCAGAGCGGAGCGGATGTAAGGGACAAGTATACAGAGGTAAAGAATAGTTTACGTCATTGTCCGTAAAAATAGCAGAGCAGAGCGGAGCGGATGGTGTGGACAAATAATAATAATAATAATAATGTATAGCATTTATATAGCGCATATCCATTTAAAATTTAAAAAGCTCTATGCGTTTTAGCCTTTTTGCCGACCAAACTTCAATCCTCATTTTCTCGAAAAGTCAGAAATGCACATACAACAATATGGCAAATACACGACGAAATACGATGGCAGAATGAAAAAGTTGTATGCGGGGCTTCTCTTCCTCTGAAAATCTCCTACAAAACGTCCATTTTGTTGACCTGCCAACTCAGTGAAACTAGAGATTAGCATAATAACATGTATACAGTGTTGTTTCGCTGTTAGATGTCAAGGCCAGAGACTTCAGTGTGACGTACTAGGCCCACAATGTTGTCGTCACTGCATGCCTTTCCTGGCCCTGTCAAGACCCCGGGAACCAGTGACAGCTTACCAAAGGCTGGTTAATGTTAGTCCCGGGAAGACACTGAGACAGGAGCAACACTGCATCCTTTGTCAGGCAGATGGGAATCCGGTCAGTAACAGTTTCTGTACCACACACACACACACTCTCTCTCTCTCTCTCTCTCTCTCTCTCTCTCTCTCTCTCTCTCTCTCTCTCTCTCTCTCTCTCTCTCTCTCTCTCTCTCTCTCGCTCACCCACTGACCCGTTTCTCTTTCTGTTTATCCACCCCCCTCTCTTTTCTCTCACAGTCTCTTTCTGAAGAAAGAAGGAAAGAGGGACTTTGTACACACTTGTCATATTGTGCAGTTGATCTTTGTGCCTCGAATCGCCCTTACAAAGTCCATAACAAGTGTGCTTAACCACCGGATTGAACATTTCGAATGTCCCATGACGTCATCGGTAACTTGAAATATATAGTAACTGTGTCATTAAATCCCCTTCCCTATAGTCTTTTTTCCTCACCAGGGTCTCGCAAGAACTATCACAAGAAGATCAGACAAACGAATGGCACCGAGGTCGAAGGTTATCCCCTCAGCTGAGGCAAAAGTGATCCAATACACAGATAATGTGCCTGGTCCACTACTACCCTACACACCTATACAAGTCTTTCATCGACTATTGAAACAAAAGAAAATGGTAACAATGATCTATGTAGCTATGGGTGTCACTGGCTGCTTTAATATTCGAGGGCCATTTGGTAAACTATCGTAACTCGATTTTTTTTTTTTGTAATTTTCAAAAACTGAGATATTAAATAAATTAAATTTTATTATGCTTACAGTCCTTGACAGACCACAGGCTGTGTTTTAATTTTGGGGTTAAATTCTGAAAACTAAAGGTTAAATAACTTTTTTTTTTTTTAAAGTATCGCCACTGCAAGTCTAATGAAGAAAGTAGTTTCAGTTTTCTTTGCTTCTCCTTAATAATTTGTAAAGACCGAGTCACGATATTAAAATTTTATTTTACCATGTGGCCCTCATTTTGCGAGTGTGCGTTACTGCTGCTGCTGCTGTTGCTGTTGTTGTTTTGCATGAAAATTGCGACCTTACTTCTTGTGTGTTCTATCTCTATTTTCTGAAAAACTGGGGACCTTTTAGTACGTAGCAGAGGTATGAGAATGCACACTTTGACACTTGTTTAAAATGCGTTGTGGCACTTTTCAAGTTGTTTCACAGTTCCGATTTATTCTCAGTCCTTATCATAATACCAAAAACGCAAATGTTTTAACGTCCAATTTCTCAGTTGTGCAAAAAGTGGAGTTGGAACATGAACTAAGGTCGCGAAGTGTAGAGTTTTTATGTGCACGTGCATGTGTGTGTATATGTATATGTGTATGTGGGGATATTAAGTTCGTCTCAGTTCAATTTTCTGTTCTCTGATCTGATTTTGGTCGTGAAGTTCAGGCGGAGAGAGATTAGAGATTTCCCTATTCCCTTATAACACTCCCGAGGAACTGTGAGATCGATTCCGTAAAATCCACTACCAAAACAGTTTTTACTATTACGGTTATGCATTTATCACAGCAACCTCAAGTAATTCTGAAGTTTGATGATCGAATATCCAGCAGATTTAATCTTAGTTTCACCTATAAAGCTGGCAGTCCTACTTTTATTTTCGTTTTCACCAATGCCATCATTCTGATAAAGCTTTCAAGTTCTAATTTTCACTCTATATTCCTCGTGGACATAACATTACCAACCAGCTATAAAGACTTTGAGACAGGATAACACCAATGGTTGTCTGTCAGCCGTGCGTAAATAGAAACTTTACTGGAGGGTGATGGAGACTGTTCCTAAATTATCAATTAAGTACAAAACAAATGACAAACAAACAAATAAAACTCTACAGTTTTGGACTTTAATGTCATTTAGTTTCAAACCAGGCAAGAATTGTCAAGACTGACATGATTGTATATTTTGAGCCTACAGCATAAAAAAGGTGTCGAACAACAGAGGCCTATGATTCAGAGATATAAAACACCATCTAGCCTGACAAACAGATGATATCACAACGTCAAAATTGAACCTATAATAAAAATGATGTTATCAAAGTAACAGGTGTTCTGAATGTATTCATTCAGTGAATGCTCAGCCTTGGAATAAGCCAGACATGGGCAACCTTTCAAAAGCCAGGCTTGGAAACTGTGAGGGTGCAGAGGACCTGATACCCCCACCTTGTATAGTAGCACTTCTATAAATAATGTCGTGTTATTGGTTAAATTGGATGTTGTTTTTTGGAGAAAAAAAGTGATTTGCGATGGAGTGAGTGGTATATGTGTGTGTGTGTATTATATTTACAGTTCAGTGACCGGCGTGTAGAGTAATTTTCAATCAACTTCGAGGGCCGGCCAAAATTGCTTGGCGCCCCGGATCCAGCCCGCGGGCCGCAGCCTGCCAATGTCTGGAATACGCCATTTGTATATACAAAAAGAATAGACTGAAGTAATTCAAACATTCAATACCGGTACTTCATAATTATAGCTGACATAATTGCTATCATTCTGTAAAATTGTCCATGTTCCCTAGACACCCGTACCAATACCAAGCACTTTTAAACTTAAAAAAACAGCAACACACAAATGTAGGCTAACTACACCTTGTAAAAGTCTGGACAAAAAAGCGTGGACATCTTCTAACCCTGAGACTGGTGCTCACAAAATAGTCGCGAGGGCCAGCCCACCGTTGCCTGGCGCTCGCAACCATAGTCGTTTTTTCCTGATCTGTTTTGGTATTTAGCCTAACCCTATGAAACTGCTACAAACTGTACTATAACTGGCTAACATGATTGGAGCTCTTTTCTAAAAGATAGAATAAGCAAAGAATTCGCCGCTGGGGGATCAGCAAGTGCTGAAAGAATTCGCAGGTCTAAGGGCTAATACCAAGTGCTGAACGATTTTATGAATGATGTGTAATTTGTCTCACAATTTTGCATCATTTATCAGAACATTACATAGCGTAAAGAAAAAAAATTCTCAAAAACTTATTCGATTTTAATTTAGCTATCTACTTTCCCGTTTTTCTTGCAAGTTAATTGACGGCAGTATGTTGTGGGTCGCAGAAGGGCTAAGCACAAAAGAGAACGACAGACTCTGCAAAGCCCTAGGAGGGTTGGCCGATATAAGAAAAATGAAAGTAATGTTAGAGAGAGACTGAAAGGCTCGGAAACTGAAAAGTCTGCTTCCCCCTTGCAAAGACAATACTTCTGAGTTACATGAGTCGGGACAGTGTCTTCTTCTCGGCTGTAAAATAGCATGCACACAGCAGCACGCTGATCGGGGGCGAGGCCTATAACTCACTGCATGAAAACAGTGCTTGACAGAATGATAAACTAATAATGTGATTTTGTTATAGTGTTACCACATTGCACAACTGAGAAAAAAAAACGTTCCCAACAGCGACTGAAAGTATAATTACGAAGTAAGCTACTTCAGTCAAGGCCAAAAGTGACAGCTGAACAGTAAACACAACTCACTATTAATTTTTTTTCTACCCGGCTTTGCAAAATACTCCACTGTTTGCCCCCCAGCCACATATTCGCCCCTATGTGGCGGTGCGAAATCCGTGGACGCAAAAGGCCCAGCTGTTCCATCTTATTGTATCTAGTATCTTTGCCCCTTTTTAACTCGGTGTGTTTCTCTTTTCCTTTGCCAACAGATCATGTCTTCAGAGATGGAGAGCAAACATTGCTGGAATGTCAACAAGACAGGATATAGCAACAACAAAAACACGCGCCGTGAACGTCATAATTGGGACACATGTGATCCACCAGCTTTGTCCAGTCTTCAGGAACAGGAACAGTCTGGATGCTTACTTCAAGTCAAAGTGTCTTTTTTGACACCGAAATCATCTGCTCAAGTCAAGGAAGTCTCCATTTCGAACCCAGTCCATACAACGGCGTAACCGCCTGTTCACATCAGAAGTCCATCTGCGTTCCTCAGTTTCACTCGAGACACAGAATACCAGACGAACCATTCCTTCTTTCACTTATTATGTCCACAACTTGCGCGCATATAAACACCAGCAAATTATATTAGGAAGGTGGACAGGATCCATCGCTTACTCAGCTGGGTTTAGGTTTAACCAAACAATCTTTGGTTTAACGTTGCATCGGCAGGATAACTGTCACATAGCGTCACTGGGCTAGATCAGAGAGTATAGATGTATAGAGAGATCTCACTTCCGCCAAATTGCGAAACTAGATCGCTGCGGTAAACAAGAAATTGAAGAATTGAAAGAGACCGCTATCACCAAAGACAGAGTGCATATATCTGTTTACTGTAGTTTGTTGATATTTTTGGGCCGATTGAAACTATTTAGAGCCATTTGTAAGTTCTTACGCCCCGTGGAAATGCACTAATGGGTATTGTTTAAAGCAGCGACCTACTTTCCGCTCCATGCTAACAGTGGTTTCGCGGAGCCTCCCGTGTCTCGCAGTGCAAATTGACCAATAGTGAAACCTCTCTGTACATCTATACTCTCTGGCTACATGCATGCAGTACTTTGAACAGCAACAGCTGTTACAATTATGTGTGTATATTATATCACTATATAACTGTCATGTATACCCCCGACAGGGGATGGTTATGTACAGAATATAACTCAAGTTTGTACCAAAACCGGACGGTTGGTTATGCTGGATGATGAGGTGTGCATGCAAGGCAGAGTGGAGCATTGTATCGACTCAGAGATAACCTGTCTGTCGTCGGTTTGTCTCTCTGTCTGTTTGCTTGTCTGTCTGTCTGTCTGCCTGCCTGTCTGTCTGACTTACTGTCTGTCTGCCTGCCTGTCTGTTTGACTTACTGCCTGTCTGTCTGCCTGCCTGTTTGACTTACTGTCTGTCTGCCTGTCTGTCTGTCTGTCTGTCTGACTTACTGTCTGTCTGCCTGTCGCGAGAGCGGTCGGTCGGTTGGTCGGTCAATCTGACTCTGTCTATTTATCTGTCTGTCTGTGTGTCTACTTCAACGTCATATTGCTTAGCATAAAAGAAAAGATAACCAAAAAAAAAAAAATTTCACCAGAGGTGAGATAAATTATTAACTAAGACGTGCATTGTTGACTGTGAATATAACATAAGTATATCTAGTGCCCGGAGCCGACACACAAATATTTTGTAAAGTTGCAGTTATATCGCAGGAGCGCTTTGAGGAAAAAAGATAGAGCAATCTAAATAGAGCAACGTCTGTGACATCAAATGCAACAAACCAATAAATTATTTGCTTCGCAGTGAGTATTTTGTATGGGAGACACCGGAACAACACATATTCTGTGTCTAGGATGAGCTTATAATTCTTGTCGGTGAACAGATAATGTAAAAAGTCCATACATGCATCGACTGAGGGCAAATCTAAAGATCTTTTATCACTAAGCTGCAATGTTACATATTCTGTGACTAGGATGAGCTTATAGTTCTTCTCAGTGTGTAGATAATGTACTAAAAGGCCCATACATGCATCGACTGAAGGCAATGGTAAAGACCTTTTATCACTAAGCTGCAATGTTTGAAGGCTGAAGAGTG
The DNA here is from genome assembly GCA_963931925.1 of Onchidella celtica. Taxonomy (NCBI): domain Eukaryota; kingdom Metazoa; phylum Mollusca; class Gastropoda; order Systellommatophora; family Onchidiidae; genus Onchidella; species Onchidella celtica. Next base: position 20,084,570 of record OZ007570.1, on the reverse strand, counting down.
TAGCGCTTGGCCAATCCTCGGGCGTCGGTCTCTCAACTGCCAAGTCCCAGCAGTCCCTACTGGCACCGTTGTCTAAGGCAGTGTGTCCCAAACTTTGGTGGCGACGGGTCATTCAATAAGGCTGCTGCCATGGAAGAACTGCACTTTGCAGTGCCATACTAAGGACCTCTGACCTGTAAATGTTCTTCAACATTTGTTATTTGGAATTTGCAGTCAGAAACTTCAACGAAGTATATTAGCTTTAGTTCTGGAAGGTTGTCTTCCTAGGCTTTGATAGAAAAAATATTGAGAAATAAGCCGATATCTTCAGTTAACGGCAGTCGTATGATAAGTTAACAAAGTCGTGATTTCGTGGAACTTGACGATAAAAATACCCGAGAGTATTCATTAGCAATGCAGGTAAGTCTCAATTTCTCGGCTCCTCTGATATGTCTCGTGTGGCATAGGAACTTTGTGGAATCGTTTCAGAACCCTGGAATTCTTCTTCTTCTTCTTTCGTTCACCAAATCTAGATCTGCAGATTTGTTCTTTTAAGAAAATCTACGGTTTTCTTCAGTTCTGGCAGAGCACCATAGAGTTTGACATTTAGGTCGGTGGGTTTGGGCCAATATGTTTCTCCTAGTGCTGAAAAGAGTGTGCAATTCTGCAATATATGCTCTAGAACCCTGGAATAAGGTTTGATATCATATGCCTGGAACGACTCTTGTGGAACTTCAGGGAGTCCACTTTGGGAACCGCTGATCCTAAAGTAAACTGCCTACTGGCAAGTATTGTTCCTTTCCGCTAGGCCGCTTAGCCTGGCCGTTCTCTTGTAGGTAGCTAATCGCTAATTAGGCCTACTGCCGGTCTCGAACTGGCTAAGTTCAAAAAACACATCTACACACAAAGAACTACATACAGACACAAGTCACTCAACCACCAGACCAAGGTCAGTGACAGGGTCTAGCTCAGCAAGAGTTTGTCTCTCCCATGCCCTTTATTGGTGATTTGTATGTATCTAATAGAGGCTGGATATCTCTGCTGATGCCAACTTCCACGAGATACTGTTGTCTTGTTGACCACACCTGTCCAGCCTGACCATTAATCCTTCTAGTTCTCGTTGTGGATTTGTGCCTGGAGCTGACCGTCAATATATTTCGCCTGTATTAGAGTGTATTAACAGTAAGTGCTCTGTTTTTCTCATTTTTCCTTTGCCTCTGGGTTGTACATTTAAGCACAATCACAAAGACTGATACGTACTGCGGACTATATACACGTTAGGACATAACAGAAGTATGTAAACCATACACTGCATTCTTAAATGAAATTACCACCATTTTCTTTATATTACATTTAACAAAACTTTGCGATTTACCCTTTGTTAATGATGGTCTCGTTCTATTGAAAAAGGAGACGACTAGGCTGGTTAATTCATTCCAGTTAGTGGTATTTGATCAGATCAGTCCATTCTGTCAGTGCAAATAGTTATTTAGTTCAGCCTGGTCCTTCGGCCTTGTCAAGTAATTCATTCCATGTAGTCAGTTTCCACTGATCTGTTCAGTTTGTGCCGACAATTTTGCTTGAAAAACTCACACTAGCCGATTAGTTCCTTTCAACATGACTTTTTTTTTTTTTGCTCATTCTTGCTACCAAATGTGTGTGAGTGTGTGTGTATGTGTGTGTGTGTGTGTGTGGCCGGGTGGGGGTAAGTAATGGAAACACTTATTCTCCCTGGGTGGCCATTTTAATCCTAAAAAGGATTGATGCAATCTATGGTGGGCACACCAGGCCCACTGAACTGAAATTTACCGTGCATTGGATGACAGTTAACCCTTACCTCTGGTCCTAACTCTACAAGCAAAATTGAAATGCACCAGAAAGCATAGGGGGACAGTCGCTGTCTACGCCACCGCCCTTTTGGCAGAGAAGTGACAGTCGATGTGTGACCTATGGAAACATGTTTGGGTAAAAAATGTCCAAACCAAGCCATTATAGTATCATTTCTTTTTTTTCTTTTTTTTTCTGTCATCGTCAATAATTCAATTTCTGGTATGAAGAACTCAGAATTCCACAAGGCATCCAATAGATTAAGGCCAAGACTTAACATGTTTGCAAAATCAAAATTTTCTCACAGTAGGAGAAAAAAAAAATACAAATAGCGTGTGATTTGATAGCTTAAGCTAGATTTAATCAGAAATAATATTTCGGATCACCATTATAAAAGGGAAGTTTTTATTTTATTTATTTTATTCCTATTCTGCAGACCTTTTCATTCATGTTCTATGGACCGTTTTAATCATCCCTTACCTTACCTAGCTTTGAGGCCCTCGCCCCTGTTCTAGCTTTTCAAACCAGTTAAGTGCTAAATTTATGAACTATTTATTTTGCTCTTGAATTTAACTTTGTCAGAAATGCACGGTGTGTCTTATCGTCTAGGCCATAATTGCTTTAGGATTGTTTGCGTGTGCACACGCCATGTTTACAGAACTTTCAAAGGTAAGGAACCACTGGAGGTGTTGACCAAAGGTTCCTAAGCTTTCAGAACCTGTCTCCACTATATTCACGTCTCCAGTGGCGGACCTAAAATTTTGAAACCCTGAAGCTTGAATTGTTATGGGGGCCCCTTTGCAACCAGCAAAAATAAGACAACAGCTAATATGGTTCAAAGGGCCTTGCTGACCTTACAAGGGGCTCAGGGTTATTCTCTGTTTTAAAAGAAAAATCTTCCGGGTTAGGGGCTCTCAAGCTTGAGCTTCATTAGTTTCATAGTAGATTCGCCACTGCACGACTCACAGTACAGTTACTCCTCTCATAACAATTCAGCCAGTTTAAGATAAGATAAGAGAGATAAGATATGACTTTATTATCCTGTTTCCAGGAAATTTGTTGTCACAGAGCAGTAACAGTACAACAGCAAATACAATATCTATGACCTACAAGTCTTTAACGCACACCACACACACACGCACATTGCTCACACAACATTACCAACAAGTAAGAACATTGCTCACACACACACTGTAAGAACAATCCATTAGGAAAAACTAACAATAGCATATTACATCAGGAAACTCTGCTACTTCGAATTGCGGGTGGCAAAAAAGATCGTCTATAGCGCTCTCTGTTTGTTTTTAAATACAGTATTCGTCCACTTTTTTGGGATCGGACTATCTGATGGAACAAGGGGTGTGAGCAATCATTTAGAACTGATTTTAGTTTCTGTTTGCACGAATGTACAAATAATTCATCAAGGTTCACGTATTCACTGTTAGTTCGATGGCAAGCTTTTTTGATAATAGAGTTGTTAATATTGTTCTTATTTTTAAAAAAAAAACAATAAAGTAAAAAATATACCCAGCAACAGCACAGGGGCGACTCGGGTCAGTGGTCAGTGAAGTATTAAGCAATAGAGATTGAGTCGAAGGTTGGTAAAACATTTTTTTGGACAGTTGTCTGGAATTTTACCCCAAAAAATTTATTATTTGTTATTATTAAAAGGGCAATTCCATATCTTCACAATACATGCAGTGTACGTTCTCGAAATTTCTAGGGGCTTTGGCATCCCCTTCCTTCCCTCCCAACCCACCAGGTTCAGAACCACTGGAATGAGACGTTTGCAGACATATACGGACAGCTCCTTGAATCTCTCAATCTATGACAGCCAGTGACAATTAGAGAGAAGTGAAGAATTGAGTGTGCTGCTGTGTCTGTGTTGGTGCACAAGTAGGCTGGAGTAAGCGGGGTCCGCTTTTATCGTTGAGTGCCTGACGTGCAAAGGCAGTGTTGGTTGGTACAAGAAATAGTCTAATGGTAAAGTGGGTCTTGAAGTGCTGATCAGAAAAGAATTGACCGCTCAGACTAAAGATTAAATAAACAATGATTAAAGCCTATGTTGTGTTTAGTACAAATGTACTCTTGCTAAAATATTCTCTCACTCCAATCTCTCTCTCTCTCTCTCTCTCTCTCTCTCTCTCTCTCTCTCTCTCTCTCTCTCTCTCTCTCTCTCTCTCTCACACACACACACACACACACACACACATATATATATATATAATAATAATAGTTCGTCCATCACGTATGATGATGACCTTAACAAGACCAGAGGAATAAAGAACAGAAATTGTTGAGAATTTCAACACATGGACAATAAAGAGAACTAAAGGACACAGAGGACAGAATGGAAAGACTGTTCTTTCATGACTTATGGCTTCTCATGTGACTGATAAGTCCTATTTTTGCCCTGCAGATCCTTCCGCATAAATGACAAGAGTGCTCCGTTGGTTCAGTACCACTGGGCCTTTTCTTGCGCCGTTCTCTTTTTTTGATAGCCTGCTGGACTCTGTCAGCTTCCCATGCTTTGCTGCCTCTGGTAAGGGCCGCCCTCCAATTTGCACGATCAAGCGAGAGCTTTTCCCACTCACTCACATCAATGGCAAAGGCCTTCAGTGATTGCTTGAGAGTGTCTTTGTAACGTCTCTTTGGGGCCCCAACATTCCTCGTTCCATTGGAGAGCTCAGAGAAGAAGATTTGCTTAGGGAGTCTGGAGTCGGGCATTCTGACAACATGTCCTGCCCAACGTAGCTGAATTTTTTTCAGGTGGCAGAAGATGCTCAATTCCTTGGCACGATTGAGGACCTCAGTGTCTGGAATTTTATCCTGTCATTTGATCCTTAGGATCTTTCTAAGGCAGGCCAGATGAAAGTGATTTAGCTTTCTGGCATGCGATTGGTACGCTGTCCAGGTTTCAGCCCCATAGAGTAGGGTGGGAAGGACCACAGCATTGTACACTTTCAGCTTAGTGTCTGTGCGAATGCCGGCGACATCCCATACTCTCTTTCGAAGCCTGCCAAATGCAGAGCTGGCTTTGCTGATTCTTGAGAGAATTTCAGTATCAACACGAGCCGCGGAAGACAGTGTACTGCCAAGATAGGTGAAGTTCTCCGACACCTTCAGAAGACTGTCATGGACTTTGATATTTGGGGTCACAGGATACTTGTCGTCTGGAGTAGGCTGATGGAGCACTTCCGTCTTCTTTGTGCTTATTGTGAGGCCAAAGTTGTCACAGGCACTAGAGAACTTATCAACACAGTTTTGCATGCTATCCTCATCGTGTGCCAGAAGTGCACAATCATCAGCAAATAGTAGGTCACAGACTTGAGTACTTTTGGTTTTGGTTTTTGCCTGAAGTCTCCTGAGGTTGAATAGACTGCCATCAGTTCGGTACTTGATGCTTACCCCTTGAGGAGGAGAGCTAAAGGCTTCTTGTAGCATTGCAGAGAACATGATGCTGAACAGAGTTGGGGCTAAGACACAACCCTGTTTTACCCCATTTGTGACAGCAAAGGGCTCTGAAACACTGCCGTTGCTTTTAACTGCAGCTTGCATGCCATCATGAAACTGACGCACTATTGTGATGAATTCGGGTGGACAACCAAACTTCGCCAAGATTTTCCAGAGGCCTTCACGACACACTGTGTCAAAAGCTTTTGTGAGGTCAACAAATGTGATATACAGCGCTTTATTTTGTTCCATGCATTTTTCCTGAATCTGTCTGGCAGCAAAAATCATATCCGCCGTTCCCCTCTCTTTACGAAAGCCACATTGGCTCTCGGGAAGCAAGTCATTTGACGAGAGGTGATCAAGAAGGCGATTCAGAAGCATTCTTGCCAATATTTTGCCAGCAATTGAAAGTAGAGAGATTCCCCGATGGTTGTCACAGACTTGGCTGTCCCCTTTGTTTTTGTACAGATGGATGATTGAAGCATCTTTGAAGTCCTGTGGCAGCTTCCCTGCTTTCAACATATGATTGAACAACTCGGTCAACCTTTCAATAAGCTTTTCTCCACCGAAGGCATACACCTCAGCAGGAATTGAATCCACGCCTGGTGATTTGTTAAAGGACATCTGATTTGTGGCAGTTCGGGTCTCATTTGCTGTGAATGGCTTGGCAAGAGCTGCATTAATAGGAGTCTGAGGGAGGCGGTCAATGGACTCAGTATTTATATTTGATGGCCGATTTAGCACACCTCCGAAATGTTCTGCCCAACGCTGAATTATGGCATTCAATTCAACAATGCGTGTTGAACCATCTGACGCAAGAAGTGGCGTAGTGCCAGAGCGGGATGGTCCAAACACAGCTCGGAGGCTCTCAAAGAACTTTCTAGTGTTGTTTGTGTCGGCATATTTCTGAGTTTCTCTTACTCGCTCTTCAAGCCAGTCATTTTTCATTTTCCTCAGCTTCTTCTGGAGTATACCCTTACATGCACGCAGTGCATCAGCTTTTGCTGTGGAAGAGGGGTCACTGCAGTGAGCTTGGATGAGACTATTTTTTTCTTTGATGAGCACTTTGATTTCATTATCATTATCATTGAACCAGTCCTGGTGCTTGCGGACAGGAAAACCAACTGTGCTGCTGGCGCAAGAGTGTACAGTCGTATTTAGGTCAGTCCAGCTCTGTTCAATGTTCTCAGGGTCAAAAGTCACGCAATCCAATTTTGAGGAGAGTTCTGATGAGAGCTCGCTCTGTTTCTCAGCTGAGCAGAGTTTTGAAACATTTAGGCGTTTATGTGGCGCTTTCCCTTGAGGGCGTCTATTGCGCCTCAATGTTAGTCTGAGCTTGCAAAAAATGAGTCTGTGGTCAGTTCCACACTCGGCACCACACATCGCCTTTGTTACAAGGACATCCTTTCTGTCAGTCTTCCTCACAATGACATAGTCTATGAGATGCCAATGCTTTGAGCGGGGATGCATCCATGACGTTCTGTTTCTCACGGGGAGACTAAAATTTGTGTTGGTAATGAACAGGCCAAATTCAGCGCACAAAGTAAGTAAGCGCAACCCATTGTTATTGCATGAACCAACTCCATGAGGGCCCAAAACATTTGGCCACGCTGAGATTTCGGAGCCAACCCTAGCATTGAAGTCCCCCAAGAGAATCAGCTTATCAGCTGCCGGGACAGAGCATATGACAGATTCTAGATCAGAATAGAACTTGTCTTTGGCTTCATCTGGGTTTGTCATGGTGGGCGCATATGCGCTAATGAGGGTGGCTGACTGGCTTTTCCCAACTGGGATCCTGAGTGTCATTAGCCTGTCATTTATTTCAATTGGCATGGACTGCAAGTTTCTGACAAGGTCATTTTTAATTGCAAACCCAACACCATGCTGTCTCGGTTCGACTGCACCCTTGCCTTTCCAGAAGAAGGTGTATCCACCACTGAGCTCTTTGAGTTGGCCACTATCAGGGAGTCTGGTCTCACTGAGTGCCACTATGTCCAGGTTGTACCTGCTGAGCTCAATGGCAATAAGTGCAGTGCGTCTTTCCGGGTTGTTTGAGTTGTCCTGTAGTGTGCGTATATTCCAGGCTCCTAGCCTGAGTAAGCTGAATTTCTTTTTGTTTCGACCGCAAAAAGGGATCCCCACTGGTCGCGGTATACCAGTCAGGGTGATGTGAAGTGGGCTTTCTTTAGGGCACCTTTTCTAGCCCCTTCCTCAGTTGAGGTGAGCAGTGCTATCCTTAAATAAGGCTGCTCAGCTACTGTGGGTGCTGCCTCCCCATGCCTCCACTTCAATCGACGATGAAGCGACCACAGCCCACAGCCATAAACGTGTAGGTCTGTGCTAACAGCTTCCAGTCTATCCAAACCTGCTGCCACCGCACTCGCCCATCGCCGTTGGAATTTTGAGAGGAAAGAAGACGAGACAAAGATGAAAGAAGACGAGGTGAGTGTTAAGACTGGCGCAAAGAATTTGTTTTTAGTGAGAAAGAGCTGCGCAAACATCAGACTCACTCTCTCGCCTGGACACAACTTATCCAAGTGGCAAGACAGGGTCAAGACGACTGGAAATGTATCCAGGTGCAGGAGGATGCCAGAGGGACAGTCATATTGCCTGACCGGCTGCCTGTAGGCTACTCCACAGCCTCGCAGTCCCAACTGACTATTGTGAAAGACCCAAACCAAAGAACACCAATACTGGTGGATGCTCTGTGTCACGATATCCAGGCCAGAGTGACGGTATATTGCCATCTGCCCTATCAATCAACCACTGGCCTGCTGCCGCCAGCTTCGAAGCTGCGTCCGGGAAGTTTGCTCAATTCTTCGTCTGTGATTTAGGCAAACAAGCCTATGACCACACCGCTACCGGGGGCCAATATGAAGGACTCAAGTACTGAGGGTCACATTGTGCCCTAGCATGTGGCCGTTGGGTTAGATTAAACCTCCTCCGCCCTGGCCGGAGGAGGTTTAATCTAATATATCTTTATTAACAAGCACAGAGAAAAGAAAGACAAGCACCCATACATAATTATAAGGGTGCACCGATTTAACCCCCCCCCCCCCCACCCCTTATATTTCCTGTCCGCCTTGCTCTCTTGGACATCAAACTGCCTGAAGTCACACAACCAATCATATCTATCTGTCGTTTTACTGGGTTTTGACCTGTCTGATTCCAACATTTACTGTTACAGCCTTAGAGAATTGAATTCCCCACTCTGTTGTAAGTCCCCACCCTTTTTTTCCTTATCATGAGTCGCACCCTCTTCCTTCCCCCTCCGAGGAGGGGCATTCCTTACATCCGTCTCCATGTTTTCTTCTCTCACCTCTGGCCCGTGTACTGCTTACGTTCTGTCTAACACCCAATAGCACCGAATACCTGGAGACGCAAGTCAGTTGACCGTTACTACCTGGGGTGGCTACCGGTCCGGACGACCACTTGTCCCCGGCCAAAGTCTTTACTGATGATTTTGTCTAACGGACCGTGAAAGTGAACGGTTCGATTAATTTGTATGTTGGATTATCGCTGGTGTTTAACACAGCAATGCACAAAGTAAACCGCGCGGCCACTGAGCAAAGTATTGCACACGTATAACATGTCAGGTGTGCAACCCTTTAACGTGTATGGTGTGCAACCCTTGAATGTGCGAGGTGTGCAACCCTTTAACGTGCCAGATGTGCACCCTTAGCACAGAAAAGCACAGAGTAAACCGCATGGCCACTGAGCAAAACTGGACACATGTATAACGTGTCAGCTGTACACCCTTCATCACAGGACGGCACATAATAAAATTAAATAAATGCAACAGAGCAACCACATAAGTACATGACATAAATTCTAAGTTATTACAATATGTCAGTCAGCTGTCACTCCCGAAACCACAAATTATGACAATTGTTTTAAGAGCTGATTTCTGTGATCCACTATGGGTGTTTTGTTTGTCTGTTTGTTATCCGGGGGGGGGGGGGGTGTAACTTGTTTGGCTCCAAATGCAAACAGATTTATCTTTACATAACATATTATTATATGGCTGTTGTTACTTGTGCGTAAGCACCTGGAGCGTTTTGCGCTAGGGGTGCATACACACACGTACCTATCCCTAATCCCGTCCTTGTCCTCAGCCCTAAATCTTATCGTATCCCTAACCCTGTCTCCAACCCTTTCAACCAAAAAACAAAAGGAAAACAAAAAGAAAATCTGAAAGAATAATTAATTAAGGTTGTTGACAGGAGTATTTCGGGAGGAGCTCTATAGCTCTGGAGACACAAAAGGCTTTAAAATAGATACCCCTATTGCAAAAAAAAAAATGGGGAACGTACGTACTTGTAACAACATTCTTATTATTATTATACATTCTCGAGAGGCTGGAGGTATGGTGAGTGGCAGTCTGGGACCATTTGCATCCCGTTAAGTTGGTAGCTTGTTCACGGTGGGTGCGATCGTCGCAGGATTGTTTCCAGCCTTTTAGAAAATAATTTCTTTTATCTTCTTAACAAGTTGTTTTCTCGCTCAGTAAATGATCTATAGACATGTAAAACATATTCCGATTCTCCAGGTTATTGTCAGTCCAGTAACTGTCATAATACTGTATTGTAGATCCATGCCTTGATCACACAGTGAGAGAGTGTGCAGAGTTAATCCTGATACTTATAGTAAACAAAGTTCTGTTTAAGTTCAGGTGTGGATGTAAATGTTTGATATTTGACAGGACAAGGCATAAATGCATCGAGACATCTTATCACTGGACGCCAAATGACGCAAACAAGTACATGACAAGTGGACTAGAAAAAGATTGTTGTTCCTTGAGCGAACGTGCCCCATGTGTTTTGTGCTAGGGGTACGTATTTTAAAATCTTTTGTGACTCCAGAGCCAGAGAGCTCCCCCCCCCCCCCCCCGAAATAGCCTTAATTAATATTCTTTCAGATTTTTTTTTTTTTTTGGTCCTGTTTTTTTTTTTTTTTTTGGTTGAAGGAGGAAGGGGCGTGGTTGGGGATTCGATGAGATTTAGGGTTGAGGATAAGGACGCGGTTAGGGATAAGTACCTACACGCATGCGCCCCTAGCGGAAATCTACAGCCTGCATTTTTAATTCTAAACCTACAAACGTAGAAGGCAAAATTGTACACTGAACTTTGCGGAGCCACCGTAAAATTTCAAATCCGACAGTCTCTTACTGATTCGAAGATCTTAACAAATTTCCACACAAAATATTTATACGGACATTTTAGTTTGATTTTGCGTTTTTAGAGGCGTCAGTTCGGTAATGGCTGAATTATTGTCACCTGACAGCTCTGTGGCGAGAAGTCACAATAGAAAGTTTCGCAAAATATAAAAACAAAGCTGCTTGTATATTGTTGGTCAGCTGTTGGAACCTCGTGAAAACTAAACTCAAAGGCCTGGGTGTCGGAAGAACAAAACAAAAACACTCTGTGACGTCATTCGCAATGGGCCTATAGGTAGAATGCGCATGACGTCACAGAGTGTTTTTGTTTTGATCTTCCGACACTGAAGATGGCCGGTGTATCAGCTGATTAATGTAACTTCGAGATAATAATATGTCTAAGCGGTTAAAATGCCTGCTGGTTGCATTGTAGTTGATTGTTATGACAGGGGTGGAAAGGATGGATCCAAGCTGGTCAGATTCCCTACCATCCGTGTAAACAAGGGAAACGAAGTGAAAGAATCGACCGAAATGTCTATCACTGAACATGTACACACGTGCCATTGTTTACTGTAGTGAACTACTATTAGCTCGCCGCCGGTTCGTTCGCGACGTCTCCCGTGCTCGCAGTGCAAATCAGCTAACGAATCAAAATCAATGCCACAGTCGCCATGGTGATGCGTGGATTCTTACACTAAAGATGGCGGATATGCTTATTCTACCGAGTTTAGTTTTAACTAGGTTCCAACAGCCAGCTGACGATATTATTTTAACTGTAAATTTCTCAAAAGAAATAAAATTACCATTCTTCTGGTTCCTCGAAAGAGGTCAGACAATGTTAAAATCAAGATTCAAATTTTGTTATGTAGAAGGACAATCAAAGAACAACTGGTTGTAAGAAGAGACCACTCGAGGGGGGACCTGACGGATGACTGACAGCTTTACAGATGTTTTCTTCCACAGGGCTACAACAGTCTGCTCCCGGTGCCCGAGCCAGTGTTTACTTATCCCGATAACTGGTCCAATGTATTTGTTTCTACAGGCAGGTTGTGTTTGGTGTAGCCGCACGGTTGGTTCAGCTATGATTAATAGTTAATAGTTAACGCAAAGGCAGAAAGAATGTTTGCGATTCAGTTTTTGTTCCAAGTCGGCTCCAACACAACACAGATGTATGAAAGTACCCAGCTACCTTTAACTGTCATGGATTGAGTAAACGTGAATTGCCTAAAACGAGAACGCGGCAACCTGGATGTCTTTGGTTATATAAATTTGTTTTGCGAACTAACAAGTCATTTATTTTTTACAACATGGCAAATATTCTACTCTATGGCTTCAAGATTTTGCGGTTTATGCAATTTCGGGGCGTTTTCGTTTGTCGCAGAGCCAAAAATAGCAAAGTGTTGTACTCTAGACACAGAATACCGAGACGAACTATTCCTTCTTCCACTATAATGTCTACAAATTCAGCGCGTTTAGATACGGTGAGTATTACTCTTTTTCGTTCAATTATGAATTGTCACATTGTTGACATCGATGATACGCGCGCAAGTCGACGGACGGAATATGACGAATTGATTCTCTCGGTATCCCGTGTCTCGGGTTATATTTAAGTGATATTACAATGTGCGTTATACTGATTTCAAAGTAGAATTCCAGGAGTCTGGGTCATTAAGTTATTTCCAGGCCATAAAACAGGCTGAGACGAATTTTATTTTCACAATATGAACTTCACAATCACTTACGGGGTATCATTTGATGAAGAAATACCACAACTGAGAGTGAAATTTGGTCTTTCGTGGTTTACAAGGCTGCATTAAGAGCACATATTTCAACCCGCCATACAAGTATTTGTGATACACACATAATAATTATGTACATACGTTTAATATTATAATAGTATTATGTCTGTTACGCAGAGAAAGAGCGTAATGGGGAAGGGAGATAGGGAGGGAAGAGAGAGAAGAGAGAGTATTAAATAAATGGACCTAGGAAAACCAACATTGGTTCGGTTAAGTAGAGGGGGGAGATCTTCCAGCTAAAATGGCTCATTAATATTAAAAATATTGGAAGTCGCTAATTTTAACTGTTAAGTTCTTTATTTGGGATCAAAAACTCTCGCTAATTTCTGACAAATAAAATCGTCAATGATAAAAGACAAAACAAGAAAGCCACATTGTTAGATAGTGATCTCAGTTTGAAGATATTATACTCAGCGTGTTCAAGTGTATTTTATAATAACTGTAGGGATAATATATTATGCCCACAGTTCTTGCTCTACGTAGCACAAGTACAGCATTCCAAGGCGGCATAAATATTCTTACGAAATACAAATTAATCAAAGAAAGGGAACATGTTATCAAATACGAAGTTGGGTGATTCGGGGGCATGTTGCAAAGTTTGTGGTTTGTCCTGGACATATTCAACACAGGAGTTTGAATTCAAAAAGTGAGAGGTTCAGCTTTATAGGCCTATATAAATATATACAGAAGATGATACTTCAGATAATGTCTATAGTGATGGGTTATGACTCCGTGCTGAATTCAATGGTCATCCAGTGACCCTTACAGACGGTATATCTCCGTAGACTGTATACAATTACTGTAATCCGCCGTGTTCACAAGATCGATATTGATTTGGTCGTAACCCCTGTCAGATAGGACTAATGGTGGCTTGACAATGGTGACCTTTTCCCTTTTGACCTCTCACCTGCGCCGTCGATGTGCCTTAGAGATGAAACAATAACTGACAACAGCGGAGTGGTAACAGACCTGCCACGCCACAGTTGGTCTCGGTATTGACGAGACATTGAGATCTCTCTGGCGTTATGAACAGTACTGTTTGTTAAGTGTATGGATGATCTACGTACCGTGAAATGGTTTCAAAAAGGCGAAGAGACCATTGAACTTCGTAGTCAGGACAGGATTTATACCATTTAGGACAGTTTTGTCTGACTGTGTGTATGTGTCAGTCCGCGTTCGTTTAGGACTATATATGGAGACCATGTTGTAGCTAAGACAGTTTTCAAGTTTCTCTACATTATGGAATAACCGAAATACTGGAATGTTTACGGTTTGTCATTGTGAGTAGTGAGTGAATAATGACAGCCACGCCACCTGCAGTTTTCGCCATGTCATGCGAGGTAAACTAGAACTTTACTATTTCATTAGATAATGTACCGGGCATTGCCCTGAATAAACAATCATGTGCTCTCTCTCTCTCTCTCTCTCTCTCTCTCTCTCTCTCTCTCTCTCTCTCTCTCTCTCTCTCTCTCTCTCTCTCTCTCTCTCTCTCTCTCTCTCCCTCTCTCCCTCTCCCTCTCTCTCACTCGCTTTCTCTCTCTCTCTCTCTCTCTCCCCCTCTCTCTCGTTCTCTCTCTCTCTCTCTCTATCTCTCTCTCTCTCATATGATAAAAGTAAAAATCTACAGTCTTGCTTCACAACTCATGACCGCCAGAACACTACGCACCAAACTTAACGCTTGATATGTTTACTTTTTATAACATGCACGGAACTATAACAGAATGGCGCAAAGATGGAGAATGAAAATTAGAACTGTTGACAGCACGATGAAATAATACATTTTCTATACATTCAAAACCCAAACCAGACAAAATAATAAAAACTTCCGTGCACCCTCCACGGTATTTGAAATGTGCATGCAAAATTTGGTTACTGTAGGTGGCCTAATAAAAAGGCCTTTCGCTTTCATAGGTGGAGAATTTGTTAAATATATAATTAGATTTACACTTGGCCTCCAAGACGGCAAAATTTCTATACAGCTTTTGTCAGTCACAACTCTGTGATTTAGATTGTTAATTAACTTTAACCATCTAGATCTAGATCCCAGGCATCAAGTAGATTAAAAGTGACATTTAGGCCCTACTGTAACTACAGATTCACTTGCTGTTTTTTATATTCTAATACACGTTTAGAAAACCAGGCCGACGCAGGTAAGTAAAGTAGGTGGCGCAACAAGGTGTTGCCCTTTGTCAAAATGTCAAATTCCTAGGTTTCATTTTCAAATTATTATGTCACTTCGAGCTCTGAGGGTTAGACAGTCACATTATTTCTGTAAGCAGAAAAACGGTTTAACTTTCTAGTCCCTAGACATGGATTCCTTTCGTAAATACTTGTAATGCTGGTTTTAATGGTCAGATGAATGAAGAAATCTTGGTGTAATATGTTTATCATGAATTATTATTTGACAAATTACGAAGTGTCCAAAAATATAGAACACTGGACACCGAGTGAAGGGTTTCAGAAATGGAACATCAGGGCAGTAGAAGTTAAATAATAATAACAAAAGGCCTAGCCAGGTATGTTTTGATAAATGGGTAGAAGTTAAATAATAATAACAAAAGGCCTAGCCAGGTATGTTTTGATAAATGGGTAGAAGTTAAATAATAATAACAAAAGGCCTAGCCAGGTATGTTTTGATAAATGGGTAGAAGTTAAATAATAATAACAAAAGGCCTAGCCAGGTATGTTTTGATAAATGGGTAGAAGTTAAATAATAATAACAAAAGGCCTAGCCAGGTATGTTTTGATAAATGGGCAAAATATAATTTTTAAAAACACAAGAGAAAATATGTGGGGTAGCAGCAATGTTTGAAACAATGTCAAAATATGGCAAAAAGTAACGGTGTGTCTGGTAAAGCTTCGGGTGAGAAATAGAAATGATACAATAAAACCAGTTATTTATCATTCGAGGCTTTGCAACACATGCCTTTTTCCTTTTTTTGCCACGTTTCGACTTGAATAAATTCTTATGTTGGACATCTTCACAATACTGATCATCTGGGTGCTATATGTGGCGCACTAAGTCAAGTCTGTTTCCCTGTGTTTGGACTCAGTCTCCGGGTGGTTGGCGCCTCTGCGAGGGTCTCCCTCCTTCTGTTCTGTCGTTCTGCTAGATTCTGTTTCAGTAGCTGTCGTCTTGCCTCTTCCTATAGCCATCTGTTTCAGTAGCTGTCCTCTTGCTTCTTCCTATAGCCTAGCACAATATGGTCGTAATCGTGTCTTCATGCCTTCTCCAAATCCAAACTCGACTGACTCAATGCGAGAAGTCTTTCTTTCGGCCAGCTGACTCAAGACAGTTCAGTTTTGACTCCCACGAACCGGTGAAACAGGGTTGTTTCAGCCTTGCCAGTGGGTGAGGTCCCATTTCACTCCATAGTTCACATCTCACAAGACAAAACAGACTCAACTCGGTACATCATCAGCGTTAATGATCTTGGAGAGATCTAGCCAGCACTTTTTTTTTTTTGGTTGGTTCTTTTTTTTTTTCGGGCTCCGTTTGAAATAGGTTCCGGTCTGTAACCATTGTGTGCATGACTCTTTGAATTTGATATTGAATACACATAAATGGACGAATGGGTGAATAAGTAAATGTATATAGAGTAAATAAATAAATAAATAAACTAATAGGTAAAATAAGCAATGCATAGATCATTAAATGATTAAGCAGATAAATGAACACATAAATAGATAAGCCCTTCTGTCTCTTGACCAGCTTTCTATTACGACTATCCTGAGTATCGGACCTACATGAAGTCTATCCAGCACTTTATGCTACTTTACTCGGCCCCATGGTTTTGTGACGTAATACTTTAAGATATGATGTCGGAATATTAGGCGTATTTATTAACTCAAATTCGTCGCCTCCACTCGGCGATGGGCCGGATGGCAGCAGAGTGGCTGCATGAAGATAGTTTAGGTCTATCAATTTACTCCAATTTACCGACTAGAGATTTTTTCATTTTAATTTTCATGCTAGGATTAGATCTGTAGAACGATACATACACATTGCAAGTATTCGTATTCGTTCCCGAATCAATACATTCCAATGCCTGCAACCAAACTTACTGGAATAGTAATTGTCACATTTATGATAAAGATTGAATTTGCATGAACTTTTTACACTTTCAAATGCTTGAATTACTTTAAAATGACGGCGAGACGATGAAAATCATCAGTAAGATGTTTGAAAAAAGCAACGAAACAACAACACCAAAGAAACAAACTAACAAACATGAAAAAAACAAAAAACGAAGGCCATAGGGTTATTTCTTACAAGGAAGATATTGAAAAGCGTACTGCTGTGTCAAAAGCTTTCTCTTTTATTAATATTTATTATGTGTTGTCCTGAGCTCAACAAGAACTCTTTTTGTAAGTACTAAACACAAATATCAAAATGTGTTAGCAGACCAAAACTCACGGTCACAGAATGAAAACTGTAAATTGGTCCTTTCTTCATATTTCCTTTGTTTATTTGCCAGAATTTGGCCATTCACTAGTGCAACATTGTTTTCCGCTTTTCCTAGAACCTGCACAGATGTGACATCAGAGTCACCGACCACAGCATCGTCGTGAGCAACTATGCCTGGACAAACAAACTTATCAGACAACAGAGAGTGGGAGCTGGTCCAGGAATAGATGGAATTGTAATAGATCGGCATGGTTTTCCAGACACATCAGCGCACGCTGGAGGTGCGTGTCTGTAGTTTGTCCATTCACCGCCACGAGAACAGTTTGCATTTACTCAGGAAAAACAAGGACAGCATGGGCGAGAAGTCACGTCCTCAGCAGTTACCGCAAGTTGAACTCCGCCCTTTTACTAAAGCAGTTTGGAGACGAGAGAAAAGTTTGCCAGATTTTTACGAAAGAAAAGCAAACGAAGATATAAAGTTCGGGTCCAAAGAGAAAGCAGAAGAAACGCTTCTCGTGCCCAACAAACTTGTTAAAGAAATCGAGGCCAGCAGGAAAATATTAGAATTTCGTCCCGCAAATGATTTAGATTTACCCAAGTCGAGAAGCCATCCGAAAGCTGAGTTTTGCCCCGGTTCCTCGATAGCTTGGCGTTCTCAAGATCTCATACCCAGTTTTATGCCTAGACTGGAGAGAACAAAAACGTATCATCTTTCAACCCCAAAACCTTCAACAGAGCTGGAGAAATCTCTGTTTGAGGATCATCCTGGCGACAACTTTACTCGGTTTCCCAGCACAATGAAGATTCAGGGAGGTCGAATGAATCAACGAATCCATAAACGCCACCTTCTGTATTTGAACCCTCTCCAGTCGTATAGACAGCCCGCGTCTCTACCACCAACGAGGAGAAACATGGAGCTTCTCACACGCAATAGTTTCCATTTGACCTCAAACAGAGCCCGAGAGCTGCAGTTCTTGAACAGTTCCACCTCACCAAACTATCCACTGCGTCCCCTACGCCAGGAACGAGTTACCAGCCCACACAAGTTTAACAAGATACTAGGAGCGGCGAAGAATTCACATCTGATTCTCAATCAAATGGGTGCTCAAACAAAGGTGGAGAAACAGCTAGAAAAAGAACTTGAAATAAACCTGGAGAAATTTAGGGGGAGTCGATTGTATTTGCCTTCTGAAATTTCTAACTTATCACAGCAGGGGACATTCGATTTCTCGCCAACTCCTGGTGAGCTTTCCATACGTCAGGCCAGAGAAGCTAATAGGGCGAAAAAGTTGATGCAGGACAAATTTGGTCAAAGTGTGCGAGTCCATGAGGGAAATTCTAGGATTCAAAACGCAGAGGAAAATGGAATTGAGGATGCTTTCTGTTTCGTCGATACAGCGATGCATCCTATACATGCATCTCTGGTGGAGGAGCCGACGGGGGTAATGGTTCCAGATCTGGTTGAGGGAAAGCTTCAGGAGGGTTCTCACTTCACGTACCAGTATTCAGGTGTGACACAAGATATGGGTTATGAACCTGAGATCACTTCAGTTGTGGTCACTTCCGACCCAGGCATAGCGGATCATGTAGGTCGACAGCAAGCTGACGGTGACCAATTTGTAGAGGCTGGACTTCACAACTCTGCCGTACTCGAACAGGGCAGGTCCAGGTCAGCCGATGGTCTCAGATCATCCACAGATCTACTATTGGACAAAAACCATTCGACATTAGACGTGGGTGGTAACGCTGAACTGACTACAGAAAGGAGCACAGCTCTGATGACTTCCAGGGCGAAAACCAATTTGGAATATCTCCATAATTTGCGTGTTAAGGGCGGTTTGCCCCCTCTACAACCGCGTGACACGCCTATGTCTGCATCTCACAGGTTTAATTTCGAAACTGATTCCGGCGTGCCAGTTGTACAGCAGCCAGAGACTGTACGGCCTGAACAAAATGTTGATGTGGGTGGGAAAGATACACAGTCAGAGTTAGAACCTGTTAAAAGTGACCAAAATGTCAGTCAAGATCACGAAACTGAGAGCACTTCAAATAACACTACTAGTGATCAGAAAGATACATCAATGAATATGCCCCATTTAGATGCCAAATCCAGACAAGACGGTCTCATAAAGACAGAAAATAAAACAGACGGCCCTGAAATTTCTAGTCGCCATGATAATGAGGTTTCAGCATCTCAAAATGAAAATATTGTTCGTCCTGCAGAGGCTGTTCATGAAAGGGAAGACAATTCGACAGACAAACACAGCCCTGGACATGAGCAAATACTCACTGTCAACACAGATTCCGAAAGTACACCGGAGGTTACTTCATCCAGTAAGGAAAATGTGGACGGCGGTGACACTGCAAATATTCTTGAATCCTCATCCCACAGCCTCATGGCGCTGGATCCTGGACGCTTGGTGAGTTCAACATCCGGCCTGTCTACTGTCAGCTTTGTGCCTTCGCAAAGCTCCGAAGTTTTAGATAGTGGTAAAAACAGGGGTGATAGTGGAATTTCTACGAATTTTGTCAGCGATGACAATGACTTACCATTGAACCCTATCAGTGATGAGAGCAACATGTTGAATAACGTTGACACTGGCGATAGAGAAACATGTGAAAACCTCGTTGTCACCAGTGACGATGCCATATCTACAAATGTGGTCAGTGATGAGCAGGCTGTTTCTACAGATGTGGCTAATGATAATAAGAGCATAAAAAAGCTACTGCAGATATGATTAATGATAATGAACAACATGAAATGGCTACTACAGAGGTGACTAATGACACTGAAAATTATAAAATAGTTAGCGACACTGATCTTTCCTCAAATGTAAATAGTGACAGCGAAACGGCTGGTATTAACGGTGACAGCGGTGTATCGGTAAACAGTATCATGGATGAAAAGAAGGTTACCGCCAATGATATCGACGGCAACTACAATAATAACGCTGTTACTATCAGCAGAAGTCTCGAAACAGGAGAATTCGCTATTACCGAAGTCCCTGCAATACCAAACAAACGTCTTGATAAAGATGGCAGCGGCTCCAAGACATTTCTGACCACACAAGAATGACTACAGCTTAGCTGTGACACGTGCGTTCTATGGGCAAGTCTAAAGTGTCCCGTCATCTATTCTGAAGGCATTGCGATCTGTGACTTTGTCAAGGTCTCATCAAGGTGCCAATTATTCTACGCAAATCTTTCTGGTGTCTCAGGAGAAACAGGTCTAGTCCATGTCACTGGCCCGACGACTTTCTTTATGTTTCATCTGTCTTCATCCGTTCAGAGTTAATCTTTGACTTCATGAACTTTTCACCTTATCATTTCATCGACCATCTCATGCACTGGCGTATCGATGACTTTTGGTGGTATTGACTTATAACAACCCTGCTACTGCTCGTTTTAGAGCTATATTCTGATAAAGTCACGTATCAACATCTTGAATAGATTTGAAGTTAGAAACGTTTTTGCCACTTCCGAGAATAATAAAAGCGACCTGTAAAATGAGAAAATCGTTGATTCTTGATACGCCAGTGCATGACATGGACGGCAGTTTGTCTCCAGTCAATATAAATAGGTCGCTGGCAGAAACTAAAAAGTTTTATGACACACTGTGTCCCATTGTTACACAAGTTGTCTCATCCAGTCTCTGGAGTATAGGGTGAGTGCAGGGTGGCAAAAAGTTATCTATATAGAGGGCAGGGGAGAGAGGGGGGGGGGAGGAGAGAAAGAGAGAAAGAGTGAGTGAGAGAGAGAGAACGAGAGAGAGGTCCAGATGAGTGCCTTCTGGAAAGTGAACGAAAATATTTTCACAATCATGTTATATTCGGGTTTGACAATCAGACGGGTGAGGTTAGAAATGAAGTGCCCTGAGTGCCTGATGACAGTGTTTGATCTTGGTTATGAAGCATGAATGGACAGCGTTCTTAAAGTGAGGAAATTGAAAGTATATTTTGGGCTACAAAAACAGCATGATATATTCTTTGTCCTTTCACAAGAGTATTTTCACAACAGAAAAGGACAACTTTTTGGTTTTTGTTTTTGACAACTATTCTATGAATTCCTTGAAGGAATTTTACTTTTTACTATTTTAGGGGGGGGGGGGGGGGGGGACTAAATTATTTCCTGCGTTTATTCAAGCAAATAAAAATCTGTTCAAGATAGGAAATAAATTTCAAATAAAGCCGTCTTTTCTTTCTCTCTCTCTCGATTGTAAAATTAGGTACCTGGCACTTTGGGCGGTTTCATGACTGTGCCCAGCGATACGCTATGACAGACAAAGCCAGTTTGCATCCCTAAGTCTTTAGACCACCGATTTCTTCTCTCTCTTCATGACACATTTTGTATCGAATTCTAGCACAGGTTTGTGAATCCTTACATAAATGTAATTTTAATATGAGAGGCTGATAAAGAATGGTGGGGAATGGGAGTCACAGTAAGGCACTTTGTGTGTCACAGGAGTGATACTTGTAATAATCCATGCATATACTGATATTGTACATTGTGTCAAAAGTTACATCTATTTATTTACTTATTTTAATGCAGTACATAGGACCAAATGCATTGACCATATGATATCATGCGTTACGTATTTTATTGCCTATTATTACTGTAATTAACATTACAATCATTATCATCATAATTATTATTATGATTATTACTGTGTTTTTGTTGTTCCAATGGCTGAGCCACTAAATAACGTTTAAGAATTTTTGCACAATATTTCGGTCTCCAAGGCTGGTCTTGTCTCTTTATTTCCTTCACGATGATGCGGCATGAGTACATCGAGGGCCACTTCATAAACGATCGTTTCCCGATTTTTTTCAGAGATTGGGATATTTGGCATGCGTGTAATCCATGACAACCTGCAGGCCGTGTTTTAAGTCTGGGGTTAAATTCTGAAAAGTAAGGGTTATTAATAACTGTGTGTTTCTTTTTCATTATATGGTAACCATGACGCCGTTTCCGTACACATGGAAACATCCTTTCTTTTTAATACGGTACATGATGGATTTTTGACATTTCTGTTGCCTTTTCTGTTTCCGTACACATGAAAACACAGCTTTCTAAAAGAGAAAGAAAGTTAAGGCATGTTTTCATGTGTGTGGAAAGGGAAACGGAAACGTCAAAAGCCACCAAGTAGATAAAAGAAAGAGTATTTCCATGTATCGGCTACGGAAATGGTGCTTCCGTACACATGAAAAAATTGGTTCTATTTCACCACTTGAAGGGTTTTTGACGTTTCCGTTGCCGTACACATGAAAAGACAGCTTTACTCAGTTGTCGTTTGTTTCTAAAAAATGTGTAAAGGCCGAGTCACGACAGTTCACTGCGTGGCCCTCGACATGCGTTCTTTGTTGTTGTTGTTGCAAAGGATATATGAATTTTCTACAAAACATTATGAAAACCACAGAAAAACTGTGGAATCACAGCGAGCCTTAAAGCAATTAAGTCAAAAACTGGCAAAAAGAAAAAGTTGTATGTAGCAAAGCCTCCAGTAAGAAATAATATCCAAATGTTACAATGAAACGCAAAGAAAAAGGAAAGACCAAAAAAAAAATCTATCATTTGGATATTATTTCTTACGCGAGGCTTTGCTACGTACAATTTTTGACTGTGAATTTTCAACGGCGTATCTGCACTGGCACCATTTGTATTCTGAGTGTTTACACACACACACACACACACACACACACAAACACACACATAAAATCGCCCGAAGCCACATTTTGTTATATCTAACTTTCTAGGGTCATGCGATCAAAGACAAGACATTCAAGACAGAAGTGTGGATTAGTAATGGATCTAAAAAAAAAAAGACTATGTTATTGATTGTCTTTTCGGTTCACATAGGCTATTACTCAAGGTGAACACGTAACTGGGGGAACAACTATATGATGAGACAGTGAAGTTGTAGTTTTGAAAGAAGCAATACAGACAAAACAACAACAAAAAGTAAATATCGTAGTCTTTTTTTTTAAGTGCACTCAAAAATGAGGATCAAATTTTTTTACGGTAAAATGTGACGAAATACATATCGACGGGTATTTGCCAAATTTTTGTCTGCGACATTTTGTCGATTTTGAGGTTTTGTCATGAATATGGTTCTCTCAGTCCTAATTTCATTTCGTATAAGTGTCGTTCCAATTGGTTAAAAAAACTTTTCAAGATATGTGTTTGTGACGTAATGTTTTATTTGTTTTAGCCCTTTTGCCGACCAAACTTCAGTTCTCATTTTCTCGAAAAGGCAAAAATCCACATAGAACGATATGGCATTCACCCGACAATATGCAGGTTCTGTTTCATTGTAATGGTCTATAGGTACAATTGCTTGAGGGGAAAAGTGACATTCAAACGAGAAAACAGGTGTATGTGATTCGATATCTGTAGCTCAAGAAATGAAACAAAAATAAGAGGTAAACAAAGAAAATAGATTTTTTTTTTCCTTTTATATGAATTGTGCATTACAATAATTATATGGTGGCCCACTGTTACATTACACCTATATTGATATGATTAACTCTGACACTTATTTCCACACTGGAAATAACAAATGTTTAACTGTACACTTGCGAAAAGGTATAGACACCAATGTCTCCTTTTTTTATCGAAAAAATGTGAAGCATTTTTGGCATGATTCCATAATTGATCAAAACAAGAATGCTCTAAACAAGAGTGTACATAGAAAAATCGTTCACATATTTCATGATTCAACATCTGTGCAGACATTACCAAAAAGGACAATACAAAAAACTTACCTGGATTCTATTAATTAAAATGAGCAACCTTTTCCTTCATTAATCTGTATTAGTATCCTATATGGTTACTTTTCTTAGCTGTAGCAACATGACTTATGGTAGAATTGATACAAAGCCTCGGGAAATTACGGAAATGGCCTTCCATTCAATGATCTTGTCTTCACTCAGTATTCGTCACCTCACCGAAATGACCTGCTAGTTTAACATTATTTAATTGGGATGGACGAAACTGTGAATTCTTTAAATAGCAACTTCCAGATATAACGAGGTCATGTTAAATATGCGTTCGCTGCTGAACTCACTCCCATTTTTAGAATAGTCAGTATAGGTAGAAAACGAACAAACAAGAGAAGCAGGCTTACATTTCGGGGCTTATCCCACTATAATGGAGCGAGAGATTTCCTCCAGAAATGACAAGGTAGGTGCCCTGCGCGTCCACTTTTCCTTAACAAAGATGACAATAACTTGCCAGATAATGTAGGCGTAAATAGCGTTAGCGATTGGAAATGCACCTGAGCACAGATTTATAGCCCTCTCTGAAATTTGGGTTCACGACAACGTAAATTATGAAATTGCAAGCACTATTGAGACTGAGGATCTCCTCTCCGGCATCACCTGAAATAATGTAACAGAACAGGCTCACCCGCTTGGAACAGATGTACCCGAGCAGAAAAGTGGCAAAGTTGCAAGCAATGTACAACAAACACACGGATAACAGTGTCTTAGTTGTTTTCTTATTGGTTTTGATCTTGGTAGCCATTTCGCCAGATTCCTGCATTCCGGATGTCATCTTCATACGTTTTGCCGATTGCCTCTTGACCTGTATACCAATGATGGTGCACCCAAGGGAGACAAGTAAAGCGGCACGATACCAGTTAAGTTGTTTGAGGTATCGCTGATGATATAAAATGCCCCGCTGTCCAGTGCAGCCTGGTAAATGCTGCTCAAGTATATACGACCTAACAGTTCACCATTGACAACTGTGTGGTGCAACTGAAAGTAAAATGAAGTGTACATCACCTTGACAACCCAGACCAGAGCTATGCAAGTAACGATGCACCAAGCCCGAGTAGGAGTAAAAATCAAGTGGAACTTTAAAGGAATAAACAGAACGACAAGCCGCTCGATCGTAATGACCACCGGTAGCACCAGAGTTGTATGCAACCCCACACTGCCAATGAAGCTATAGATACCCAACAAAACAAACAAGAAATAATTGTTCTAGAGAACCTGAAGGCATATACGGGACCATAATAGAAAATCAAGAAGGGTATGTTTATCATGCCTGAGAGTGACGCGGCATCCGCCAAAGCGAGAGCAACCATCAGGATATTTGAGCATTTTCTGAGCCCTTGCCGAGTGATCACGATGATACTTGTCACATTCCCTGCCAATCCAGTGATGCCAATGATAGGTTTCAGGATGTACATGATTGCCCATCGTGCTGTGGGCATAGCAGAATAAATAAAATACACGTTGCCCGATTCACTGACAGTTGTGACGTTCATCTTCACCAGAAAATGGGAGGTAGGATGAAGATCCTATACTTCCAGTTCTCAGCTTTGAAATGTTGAGCAAATTTCGAATAAAATACTATTTCTTGTCAGAATATGCACAGACGCGTCATGACAGTAAAACAGTTTATTTATTTGGGACTAAATTCTGGATTTTATATGGTAAATCGTTCTATCGGCGATGTACTTCTTTATTCAAAAGAATTGTCCTCTCCCAGTGTTAGATGGAAAAAGATTGTTGTTTTTTAATAGTTTTCTGGAAAAAAAAAAAAAAACCCTGTAAAGGAAGAAAAAACGAAACAACGCCATCCTTACAACAAAATTGACTTGCTGACATTTTCATTGCCGATGGAACAAAACACTTAGCACGTTTATACGATGGACTGACACCGAAGCTACTGACGATACAATTATATTGGAATTACTCTCTACTCGTTGCCATTTTGTCATTTGCCAACCAAAGTTTCTGGATGCAAAAAAATTTCACACAGGCAACGTTTTGTATTCATATGAAATGACGAAAAACGAAATACATTTGAAAGAAAAAGAAAACAAAAGCCAGAATAGGTAAGATAGAACAAAGACCTGATCAGAATAATATCACAGTGCAGCAATTTTAAAAACAACACATCCCTTTCAAACCTTTAAAAACACCCCCCCCCCTTCCCCCTTTTTCCCAAAACCACCCAAGAAGGTAACTGTCTGGAGAGAAAAAGTCATAGAATAATTCCACCTGTTCCTTTCTTCACAGAATAATTCGACCTCCCCTTTTTTTTTCCAGGGGACGGGTCTATTAATTAATATCAGTTAATTATTTCCAAAGACACGGGAAGACATAACTATGTAGAGATAGATGAAAATGTATTAGTCAAACAAGATCTACTTTTGTTTTCTTTCTTTTTATTTTATGACATTTCATTTTCATTACTATTTCACGGGTTTAGCATCATAACGAAACAAACATTTTAATGAATGATAATTATTTCAGTCCCACAAACAACCGTAAGGCTGTCGAACCTGGGGGGTCAAGGGGGAAAGGTGTTGAATGGACAGGTGTACGATTTCTCTAAATGCATGTGCCATTCAAAAACCAAAAAAAAAATGGCATCAAGTAGGGAAACAAAATGTCAACGAGAGCAGGTTGTCATTATTTCTTTTGTGATGTGTCAGTCACAAAACCTCTTTTGTGTTGGAATCCGCGGATGAATACAGAGAAAGCCATTGCCATTTTATTTTCCACAGCACTGCCGGGGAGTGTGGAGGGGGGAGGGGGAATCGGGTAGAGAGTGGCAAATATTTTTTTCATTATGGTGGTACTTTCGTGTGTGGGTGGGGATGAACGTGTCAGAGGTCTTTCTGTGGTCTCGAGTTTCCCTTTGAAGTTTGAATGGAGATTAAATGAATCATCTATTTCAGAAGACCAACTCTAAGAATTCTTATATCATAATTATAAATGAACTAGCTGAGGTCCCCGGCCCTGCCCGGGATAAATCGGTTTGAATCTTGGTTTCAGTTCTGGGTGATTATTATGGACCTGCTTCATCTGGCCTGTTCCTATTTGTTTATTTTATTTTTGTTTGTTTGTTTTTAAATGTCTCACTGCTCTGCCTTTGTGAGTTGACACCCTGCGCATCCCGTACAACAGCATGATTTGCGCACGGGTTAGTGTGTTTGATAGTGAACACATCGCAGGAAGTGATAACGAAACCTTAAAATGGCGAACTATGACTCGAAATAGATCTAAATGATGGCGAAACAATAAATTTCCAATAAAAAAAACTACACCGATTTGAGACTTCTATTAAAATCTGTGCACCCTTACATCCATTCTGATGCACCATATAAAATTTGAAGTCTGAGTGTTGAGTGGTTCAGAAGCCTTTTGCAACGAAAAATCTCAAGTCCACAAATATATATAGTATGGACCCTTTTCATTTAGCGTCCTCCATATCACGTGATTTGCAAAAAAAAATGGCGGCGTGCCTCACTTGTAGGGCGGAAGCGATGGACAACGGTCGAACCATGCTATCCTCTTGTTGGGCACCCAACTGTACAAACCCGTTACGTGCTGGTTCTGGCATAAAAATGCATCTTTGCTTAGACTGTGCACATATTCAGATGCCATCACTAAGGCAAGTTGAGGTTTTTGCCCTACACGGTGCTTTTCGATGCCGTGCGGCTTCCCGCAAACAACCGAAACGCGGAAGTGAAAAGGGTCCATAGATTATTGCAAAATTCAAAGCACTAATAATATTTCTAATAATCTGTCTAATAATCTTTCACTTAAAGTTCATATGCGGGTGGAAATTAAT
The DNA here is from genome assembly GCA_963931925.1 of Onchidella celtica. Taxonomy (NCBI): domain Eukaryota; kingdom Metazoa; phylum Mollusca; class Gastropoda; order Systellommatophora; family Onchidiidae; genus Onchidella; species Onchidella celtica. The sequence continues at coordinate 20,057,362 of OZ007570.1, read as the reverse complement.
TTCTTATTAAGATAACCTAAATCCTTTTGTAAGTGCATAAGCCTTTTGAAAGCCCATTCTGTGTATAAATAAAAGCGTAATGCATAACTAACTATATTTACGATTGAGTTCTGTCATTCTGAAATGCATAAAAATAGTTGGGCCTTATCCCCTCTGTCCCTTGTGGTTGAATGTGCATGTATGCTGGCACGACCATGGTAAGTCAAGAAAAAAATGCATAGTAGAAAATGTAAGGGAAAAATGTGCAGTTTTTTGTTGTTGTTGTTGTTGTTGTTGTTGTTGTTGTTGTTGTTGTTTTACGCCTCATTTAAATACAAAGTCTTCAGTATCTGGCATCCCTGACTTAACCCTGTAGTGCTCGGGCGAAGAGAGAGGACAAAGTTTGTTAAATGTCTGAACCACAATTTTAGTGCCATTTCGTGCATTTACATCATGATGCGAGCTTACAAAATAATGAAGTAATAAGTAAATAAATGTATGGTCCTGCAAAATAGTGCTTCTCTTGAAGGAAGACAGATTTCTGTGCGTGAGACCTGCTTCGTATTTGGTACTCTAGACTCCGGAGGGTTGAAATAGAATGATAAGTAAAATTATCTGTGCAGATTTAAATGTCTGATTCACAATTTTGCTGTCGCCGGGGAATATAAAAAATGTTTTAGTTTCTGTTCAAGAATGTTGTTACAGGGATACATATTTTAAAGTCTTTTGTGACTCCAGAGCTAGAGCGCTCCTCTCGAAATACTCCTAGGAACAGCCTTAATTAATTATTTCTTTTTGGTTTCCTCCTGTTTTTTGGTTGAAAGGATAAGGGGCAGAGTTAGGGATTCGATCAGATTTAGGGTTGAGGATAAGGACAGCGGTAGGGATAGGTACGTATACGTTAGCGCCCCTAGTGCAAACCGCTTGGGGTGCCGACGTATTTATAACAACAGCCTCTGTTCAAAACTGAAAATAAACAAAGACACGAATAAACAAAATCGGATCTGATCAACAACTAATCGCGATAGAAGTCATGTTGGGCCATAATTTATGAAATAAAAACAAAAGGGGGGGGGCGGGGGGGGGGGGGATTGCTTCGCCGAACAGGCTGTTAACCCTGAGATTATAAAAAGCAAGATTAGTAGTCTACTGGTACGGAGACACGATGGTCTAGAGCCGTAGAGGCAAGCTGCTCGCCTTTCATGCCGAAGGTACGGGACTGGATCCCCGGTCGGTTTAGGCATATTGGAATTTTTTTTCGGGGGAACAAATTACTGTCTCTGACCCTATGGTAAGTAGGACTGAGCACCTAGACTTCTCGGATAAGAATGAAAAACTCTGAGGGCCCGTGTGCACGTTGCGCACGTTAAAGATACCTTGGCAGTCAAAAGACGAAAAAAGCAAGCCGAACAAGGCCTCTGCCCTGGCAAAACTATAAAAAAAAATAATCCCTACCACCAAAACACACAAAAACAAGAACAACAAATATAAAAACAATAAAAGTGAGATGTAAATACCAGTGGCAGCGAAACCTCCTAAAATATAGGCAGGGGTTATCTTCCTTACCTATGCACAGTGAATAGGCAGGGGTTATCTTCCTTACCTATGCACAGTGAATAGGCAGGGGTTATCTTCCTTACCTATGCACAGTGAATAGGCAGGGGTTATCTTCCTTACCTATGCACAGTGAATAGGCAGGGGTTATCTTCCTTACCTATGCACAGTGAATAGGCAGGGGTTATCTTCCTTACCTATGCACAGTGAATAGGCAGGGGTTATCTTCCTTACCTATGCACAGTGAATAGGCAGGGGTTATCTTTCCTACCTATGCAAGGTGAATAGGTAGGCTTCCCTACCTATGCAAAGTGTATAGGTGGCGGATATCTTCCCTACCTATGCACTTCCTAATTAAATATAATGTATTAATTAACTTATATAGCGCTCAAATCAACAAAACATGGTGTGCTCTATGGGACTGATCTAAAATTAAAAACAGGATTAACATATGATCAATTCATCACACTCCCACTCATACACATTAACAAATATTTGATCTACTCTCATCCTCAAACCTCTCAGACCAAAAAGGGACGCCATTCAGTTCCAATGAAAACAGTCCTAAACAATTCAGTTTTGAGCCTATTTTTAAATGTGACGATGTTTTCACTTTTCCTCGTGTCAACGCTGATGTTGTTCCACAAATTTAGGCCCACCAATAGAAAAAGCCTTTTCAACAAGCGACAGTCTGACTGTGGGTGTCTCAAGGAGTAAATTAAATGCATGACTTTGAAATTTCAAGCGACAGTAAACAACCAGACTTGTCACAATCCAGCACGCCCCAAGAATAAAAATACACGTGATCTCAAAACATTTCGTATTCCCTGGAAGTAAGTCACTGAACTAATTCCATCAAGACCGAATAGCTTCACTGGGGTTCTCAGTTTGGATTTTTTTAAAGCATCGGCTCTACCAAGAGTATATCACATAATATTGTGGACACAAAGTACACTGAAAGTACATGTTGTACCAAAATAGGTACTCATTTAATTTGACTGCATTTATTGTCAGATTTAAAAGCTGTTAAAGCCTACATGTCTTCTCATAAAGGCATTATATTTAATTTGTCCAGCAAAACCTCAACACTCATTTAAATATCTATGAATCAATTAGGGATCTGTTAATCCTGGTTTATCTCTCCATTACATCCCCAATACCATAGACGTCATAGACGTCGTGAGTGGCGCCTAGGGGATATGTTAATGGTATAACAATACTGACAATCTTTTTTAAATTGTACACTTTAAATGGTGATTTCTGACACAGGTTGTTGTTGTTGTTGTTGTTGTTGTTTTTTCTTTGGTGGGGGGGGGGGGAGGGGGCACCCAGGTTCAGTGCCCTACCTGACTTGCTCCATTCTAGTTGCGCCCCTGCCCATCACCGTTCCGGATCACGTGGGTCCCCAGGAACGAAGTGCCGTAACTTGTTGGTTGAGATGAGTCACACTTGAATGTCATTATGTAACACTGATCATTTAATATGATAATCTTTAAGGGGTATTTAATTCCCACACAACTTAGGATAATCAATCCCCCAATGCATGGCACATGCTGCAATGTTACGCCAGCCACGTCCCGACAGGCTGTAGACAAACAAAGTCAGGGGCTGTTGTCGCTATGAACAATCTCGGCCTACCATTGGTGCATAGTAAGTAAACGTTCACCCATTTATTTATTTATTTATCTGTTTACTTTTTATTAATTTACTTGGAATTAGCAAAAGCCGGTGGATGAAGAAACAAACAAACTACAGAATAAATACTAGAGGTAATGTACATAAAAGGGGAATAATGTATAAATAAAAGGATGTTCAACAGAAGCCAGTGGAGGCAAGAATTCACAAAGAGTCGTTGAATAAACATCAAATAAGAAATAATAAAGATATAATTTGTTTAATATTTATTTATTTATTTATGTATTTATTTATTATTTTACTTATCTATGTCACAAATCCCAGACTGGGAGATGTAATAAGTTATGACAGGACAACAATCACGAACGAACAAGTTTAACACTTAACAGAACAACCCATCAGACTCACACATTTATTAAACATAATTATACAGATAATAGCGCAATTACATACATTATATTATTGAATTTAACTGCCGTACAACGGCCTTATTCCCACATGCACTCTTCCTCGGATCCACAACCCGGTAGTTACTTCCTAAAGACACTTCGGCCTCAGCCTCTCCCCTCAGGGTCTTAATAGCACATTATGAATTCACTGGCACCGCAGTCTCTCAATATCACCTTCCTATTGCCATAACACCTTAGCATTCCACTAGCACCTCAGCAGGGCAATAGCACATTATCATTTCAATAGCCCATCAACATGGCAATAGTACATTATCATTTCAATAGCCCATCAACGTGGCAATAGTACATTATCATTTCAATAGCCCATCAACAGGGCAATAGTACATTATCATTCCAATTAGCACATTCACGCTCATATCTACGTCCCTGTCCGTGGCCAGACTGCCACGACTTTATGTGCCTCTACTGTCCTGCACCGACAGCCTCACTCTTGGCCTATGTGTGGGCCCCCGGCCCTATGCTGGCCTATTCCCTGTGCTCACCGAGGTGGCTCTTCGGCCCGTCCCCGACACCTACAAGAATAACATTACATTGGTATAATACCATACCATTTCTATTCACTCCACCTCTCCTTACAACCCATGAAGCGTACACACAATAGTTCACATTTCACTCACCAAACATCTTACGGTAACACACCTCCATCGTAGTACACAATACTCACTCGTACTACAAATCCATGAACTCAACTTTCATCTATCGCTCATGGCGCACATTGCTATATCCAATATCAAGGACTTCCACATTCCTCACATATACTTATTTACATCATGGTAATAGACGAATATAATACATCAATCATAATTATCACTCATCGTTTCACCTACCAGTCATCATTGGAAAAAACTCTCTCACTAGTCTTCCGACTGCTCCCCTTATGTTCGCCCACTGGGCTTTCTCTTGCGTCCGCTCTTTAGGACGTTCTAGTGTGCAGTGATAGTAATACAGCGCCCTCGCCTCCTTCAGACCCCCACCACTCATAACATGCACGCTTTCCCTTACTTATCTACGTGCGTTAATTTTACTCTCCTCCTTTGCCCCCGTAATTATTAACTATCGCTCACTCCACTCGTGACAATCTATATATTTATTTACTTATTCTTTGGTGACATTATTGCAGATCCAGACTCTCTTCGGTGGTTGAAAAATAAAAACTAATGCACTGTGCAGAAGAAAACAAAAGTGTGATAAAACCTTGAGAACAAACATGTTGATAAAATGATGTCGAATTTGAGCCTATGCCACATTTAACACACGTGACGATTACTAGTTTCTAAGCCCAAGATCTACAGAGTAATTTGTTCCCACGATAAGCACGGTTTGATCTCTGACGAACCCGGGGTCAGCAAAACTTACGGCCAACTACATAATGCTGTCGACCTCGTTTTGAGAATTATGACAGAGTTTCGAGTTTCAGATAAAATGCGTAAAAGACCTTGAAGCCACGCGTAGTACAAGCGCACCTTTGGGGGGGGGGGTGGGAGGGGGGGGGGGATTGCCAAAGTCTAGCACACGTGGTCTCCCAAGATCAAGACAGTTTGTTTTACTATGTTGGTGAAACCAAAGATACTAGAAATAAGAAGATGAGACAGCTAGCGCGTTTCGCGTGCACAGATTTCGCACCGCCATCTAGCGGCGAATGCGCAGAAGTCATGAACAGTGCAGTATTTTACAATGCCAAATAAGGAAAATATTGAATTTTGTTCAGTGGTCAGCTATCGCAGTAGGCCTTGATTGACGTCACTTATTTTGTAATTTTAACTTCAATCGCTGTGGGGAAACTTTTTTTTTCTTTTTTTTGGCACTGTAACAAATCAGCACCATTAATTTATCATTATATCAAGCATTCTTTTCATGCTGTGCGCCAAGGGCTCCGCCCACGATCAGCGTGCCAAGGGTGTGCACGATCTTTTCAGAAGTGCGAAGAAGGGAGTGTCTCATCTTATCATTTCTAGTATCTTGGTGGAGCTGAGCTAAATAAATTATCGTTCAGATGAGGAACTTGCGTGTATCTCCGTCCTTGAGGCCAGCATCATTCATAATGTACACAGACAATATGCTAATCGAGGATGGGACTGAGATGCATTCTAGTTTGAGCCAGGAGGTAATCTTTGCTGCATTTCAATTAATCAAATTATCTTGAACTTCTGTCATTGCTTATCCCACAGCTTTGCTATTTCAAGTGTTAACGCCAGCTGTACAAATTATTATTTCTTTTATTACTTTAATTATTTGTGGTCTTTCTCGTTCAGTATAATTAGCCCTATACCTATGGGCGCGTACATAACTCCTGTGTGTATTTTCTAAGGTTTGCGACCACACTGGTTTCAGCCTCATTGGGTCAGCGGTCTGACCGTTTATGGGTAACCAACAATCAAACACCCAGACACACGGCGACAAAGACAAGTAAGATGACACCATGAAATGTGAAGGTGAAAGCAGATCATTTTTTGAAAAAAATTAATGAATGCTGTAACTATTCAATCCCGTTTTGTCAATCACAGGAACTGGTGTGCTACTAATGTCCTTCCTTCGGACTTTGTGAATAAGTCTGCATACTTAACACAGCATGCTCCAGGGCCGAAGTCTCTGATACTACGATTTTCACCTCACAACCACGACTCGGTCTTCTATTGGGTGACCTCACACGATGTTGTATCTATTCTTTTCCCAGCCTCCTCGGAAGCATTCAACAGGAGATATTGCAGGTAAGAGACAGATTATTTAACCACGAGAAAGAGGCCGCCAGCACAGAAAACGTTTAAATATGATAGGCAGATGATCTTTGCGTCATCCGGCAAAGGAAAGTAGTGGGAGCCAACTAACTATACATTTTGGACAGGTCGCCAAAAAGTACGTTTCTGGTTCGGTATGTGACTTGCAGAGCATGATAATTGATACTGTTGTTCTTCCTGTTAAAAGTGTTTGTTGGTGGCCTATACCCTGATCCAGGGTGAGAAAGGCAATGATGATGATGATGATGTTGTTGTTCCTGTTGGCATCCGTCGGTTTCGAAAGACCATGAGCTTGGGCTCTGGCTATGTGTATGTCTTCGTCTTGTGCAGCGGCTGTGTGGCTGGACAAGCCTATCTGGGAATGACAGTCCCTTCCAACCAACGCATGACGCTGGTTTGTCTATTAGGGTGCAAGCCTCTCTTCTTTTCCGCTTTGCCTCGGAGTGTTGCATAAGCGTATCTTCGAACAGTAGGAGACCCTGACAGAGTTTATATCTGACGAAAATAGCCCGGAAATCAGTATAGAAAATTTAGACTCCACCCTTTCTCCTTTTGTTTTTTCCCTCTGCACCTTGGGTTTTGAATGGTTTTACTTTGTGTAACAGCGGTGTATATAAAAATTATAGTATACTAGATGAGTACCCTTTCGATGAACAGGTTTGTGTAGGTTGTTTTTTTTGTTGTTTTTATTTTGGGGGGGGGGGTGAAACTTAAGACGCCTGTGAACTAAGAAAGGTATTAATGCTGCATAGATAGCTTATAAGAGAGATGCAGCAACATAGGATACCACTTCAGACCGAAAGGAATAAGAACAAAAGCAGAGATGCGTAGCTTCATCCCCAAAACTCATCGATAGGACAGTACGCAGTGTGCAGTGGTGCGCACCGAAACTTTTCAGGAAGTGATGATGTCATGAAAACCTACAGCATGTCAATGAGCCTAGTGAAAATTGGGGAAACAATAAATTTCCAATAAAAAAAACTACACCCATTTGAGACTTCTATTAAAATCTGTGCACCCTTACATCCATTCTGATGTACCAGATAAAATTTGAAGTCTGAGTGTTGAGTGGTTCAGAAGCCTTTTGCAACGAAAAATCTCGTCCACAAATATATATAGTATAGATAGATATATTATATAGATATATAAATATATTCGAGAAAGTTAAATCTGGTAGAGTCTGCCCATTAATCAGAACGCCTTATTTTGTGATGATGAAAATTCGGAATGTGCTAATGGTTTACAGATCTCTCATAGAGTTTTGTTTCCATTATTTGTGGATATTGTCACCTTTTCCTGCGCACTTATGGGCTAATTGCCGCTTGCTTGCATCGCAGTCTAGCATATATTATTTCCTTGTCTCTGTAGTTTGGAAGTAACAAACGCCGTGACTCCAGAGAGATAGTACAGTCACAGCCTGACCCCATAAATCTAACAGAAGTACAGCATCTATCGTAGGCTACATCTAGATGCTCGACATCTTCTTGCCAGTTTGGTTACGGTTGATAATTTCATTGTTGTGTCTCATTTAGTTAAAACGAAATGCGCACAGTGCATCACACCGTGCCGTTTATTGTGTGGAGCGAAATGAAAAAGTTCGCGATCTTAGCATGATTGTTTAACATCTAAACTTACAACAAGACTGCAAATCGGCTTTTCATTACTAACCAAAATGTAACCGAGCGCTGTCGTTGCTTTTGAGAATGTGCTGCCAACCTGACAGATCTTGATGTTATTGTTACTGACATTTGACAATGAACTCCATTATTACAGTCTACAGACTGATACCCCGAATTCTGACCATCCCCTTTGAAAGAGTCAACAGTGTGAGCATTTCAATAATACTGTAGTTTGAAGGCTTTGTGCTAGTCAGATAAAAGACACAGGAAGACACTGCCGACCATCGTTTCATGTTTGTTGTATCTCCATTAAAATGCGTTGTGGCACCTATCAAGCTGTTTCACAGTGCCGATTTTGTCTAACTCTGTATCATGTAGTAAGACCGCAAGTGTTTAACGTCGAACTTCTCAGTTGTGCAAAAAGTGGAGTTCGAACAAATAAGAACTAAGACTAAGAGTCGTAATGATGATGGCAGGGCTGGACTAACCACACGTGCTTACGGCATCAAGGAACCGGTGGGGTGGGGGGGAGGGGGAGGGGGAGGGGGGCACCACAGAAATTTTTCATTGCCTGATTTACAATGGACCATAATATGGTAGAAAACTGCAAATTAAATGGTATAGTTTAACCAGGGTCCACAAAATGGGGCCCCCACAATAAATGAAAAAATGTAAAGCTTTTGCTGGCTAAAAGACTCACGTTTTAAAGGTTTTAATGGTTTATTTTTGCTTTATTTTGAATTATACAAAATCTTCTAAGTCCTTACGGCCTCTGAGGGTCTTAATTCGGCCTCTGGCGATGGTTTAAATTACCATAAGAAAATATAACCTCAACAATACATTCTTCGAATCCCCCCTTCCCCCACCTTTCAATGAGGAAATAAGAGTTTATTTTTATTTATTTTTTTTTTTTAATTTAACCTTTACTCTTGGCGCTGAAATGTTTCACAATTTTCCTTTCCATCTACAGCTTTTGCTGATTTCATTTCATACATTGCCAAGATATTTACCTATCACTAGACTAAACATTCGGTTCACAGCAAGCCGACTTGCTGATGTCAAAAATAAAAATAATATAGGCCTACCGTTAATCGAACACAGCACCAGCAAAAGTGTTCGGGGTTTATAATTAGCTTGTAATTGGGAAAGTGAAAAGCACGTTTTGCCTTTACGTCTTTCGTTAAGTGTTGAAACTTCGGTTGAAATGTTCTACAACTTTTTGCTGAGTTATGATTTCCTGAAAAAACGCAACAGTGCAACACGCAGCCTAGCAAGGTGTTCTAAAGTGTACCTTGACGTCACTAATTAACGGCGACTCCGTATAAAGTCACTGTATTCTGCTGATACCTTCACCGTCTGGCCGGGCGAATATTTGTGGTAATAGGGCCTATAATTCGATTAATATTACAAAATACAACATCTTATCAGTGTCACGAGTGGAGTGAGTGCAATTAAGGGGATTGCTACAGAGCGGGTGTAGAATAAGAAGAGCTCACGACAGACGGATAGGAAAAGACGTGAAAGGGGAAGAGTAAAAATAACTCATGCAGACAAGTGGGAAAAGCGTGCGTGTATGAGTGGTGTGGAAGTCTGAATGAGGCGAAAGCGCTGGATTACTATCACTGCAAGTTAGAAGGTCCTACGGATCGGACCTGTGAATAAGAGCCCATCGGGCGGACATAAAGGGAAGCAGTCGAGGAGACTAGTGAGAGTCTTTCCAGTAATGACTGGTATGTAGAACGTTGATTGATTATTATGATTGATGTATTATATTATATTCGTCTATTACCATGATGTAAATAAGTATATGTGAGGAGTGTGGAAGTCCTTGATATTGAATATAGCAATGTGCGCCATGAGCGATAGATGAAAGTGAGTTCATGGATTTGTAGCGCGAGTGAGTAGTGTGTACTCCGATGGAGGTGTGTTACCGTAAGATGTGTGGTGAGTGAAAGGTGAACTAGTGTGTGTACGCTTCATGGATTGTAAGGAGAGGTGGAGTGAATAGAAATGGTAGGGTATTATACCAATGTAATGTTATTCTTGTAGGTGTCGGGGACGGGCCGCAGAGCCACCTCGATGAGCACAGGGGATAGGCCAGCATAGGGCCGGAGGCCACACATAGGCCAGAAGTGAGGCTGTCAGTGCAGGACAGTAGAGGCACATAAAGTCGTGGCAGTCAGGCCACGGACAGGGACGTAGATATGAGAGTGAATGAGATACTATATTGTTGCCATGTTGATAGGCTAGTGAACTGATACTATGTTGTTGCCATGTTGATGGCTATGGAAATAATAATGTGTTATTGCCCTGCTGAGGTGCTAGGGGAGTGCTAAGGTGTATGACAATAGGAAGGGGATATTGAGAGACTGCGGTGCCAGTAAATTATTAATGTGCTATTAAGACCCTGAGGGGAGAGGCTGAGGCCGAAGGGCCTTTAGGAGTAACTACCGGATTGTGGATCCGAGGGAGAGTGTGTGTGAGAATAAGGCCGTTGTACGGCAGTAGATTTCAATAATATAATGTATGTAATTGTGCTATTATCTGTATAATTATGTGTAATAAATGTGTGAGTCTGATGGATTGTTCTGTTAAGTGTTAACTTGTTTGTTCGTGATTGTTGTCCTGTCATAACTTATTACATCTCCCAGTCTGGGATTTGTGACAATCAGATTCGAGTTAAACTCATGAGATAAAAATTGCTGGGTGAGAATGGGAGAAAGTACGCACATTCACATAGACTAAAAGTACAGTAACAACTAACAACACTCCTAAACTCTTATACCCGCCCCCGCCTCCCGCTTCCCCCCTTATCAAAAATCGTACAAAGCTACTAAACGAAGTCACTGTTACAGTTCTTGTTTATGCGAACTGTCGATGGCGTTTGACGAAGAAATGTTGATCAACTTAATTATAAAAATTAATGGTTCTTAGATGTAAATGCTCACGCGTGCACGTACCTGAGCTATAAACTTGTGACAGTTAAAGGCGAGTGACAAATTCGCAGATGAGTACATTAATCAAGGGGTTGAAATCTCATTGAGTTTTGAATTTTAATTTCTTTGGGTCTCGTCAATGAAAATAATGGCGATCCTCTTCATCCACTCACTGATCTCTGTACCGTTTCATTCCTGTCTGTTTCTTAGATTACCATCTTTATGCCTATTTTGTAACAAGTAGCCTATGTAGGTATTCAAAACAAACCATCCCAGACCATGTGAAAGGCAACTACAGAAGTTTTTTTTTTTTTTTTTGTAAAAGCACGGGTATATTTATAGACTATCTTTCAATAACGTATCATTCCTATGATCTTCTATGAAGAACTGGGGTGTCCGTGAACAGCTGTTTGTACGCAACCACTTTAACGGCTGGTTGAAAAAAAACAAGTCATTGTCATCGTGCGTAGTAGTCGGCTGATAGGCTCCGTGCATCCTTGGAGTTCTGCATCGTCACTATGATGACAAGTCACAACTGAATCAGTATAAAAGCGATACTTTGTGAAAACTATTATTAGTATTATTCTGAGGTACGATTTGTGCCTCTAAAGTGACAAACAGGCCTAGATTTATCACAAAACGGCGTCATAACCCGGCACTCTCTTCTCTTACTTCCGCATTTTGGGTCGAGATCTAGAGTCTAGATTCTATGTGGGCCAAGGATTTCTAGACCAAGGCATTATCCTAATTTATATGGTAAGCCATCAAACTAGGCCTAAGTTTTGTAACAAGTACATGTATAACAAATTTAGAGTGAGTACTCGATAGCTATTGTGGTCAATCCGTTAAAATTCGCATGTGAAACAATTAGATTTATCTAAGCTGCAACTTGGATGGTTTTAAAAGGATCCTTCATTGTCTTTTAATCTTGTCCAGTTAGAGAGACATTGGTATGATAGATCTTCTTTTTTTTTTTTACTTTTGTTGTTTGCAAAATGCAGCAAAAGGAAAGTCCCTCAGATTCTTCCTGCTGGAGCTTTGTCATCAAAATGGATGGTGCCTGCTCTAGATCTAGAGTCTAGCTAGATCTAAATCTAGATCTAGATCTAGAATCTAGATCTAGAGCTAGACCTCTAATTGAAAACTGGAAAAAAATTGTCATAGTGATAGAAAAACATAGCTGGTAATGATTGTCACAAGAAATTATATTTCATCAAATTAAAAGATTCATTATATATATTACTATTGTTGTCCTTTTTCCACTTCCATCTATTAGGTGATATCAGCAAGCAAGGAAATGTCGCAATCAAAATATACCGGTCCTGCAATAGTTACAGGCATAATATTACTGCCAATCATCCTCTTTGGGTAAGTACAAAATTCGTTTGCCTTATAAGCTTAAAATGTCTGACATAACTTACTTTTGTGTGCAATGCAGAAGAGAATGAAGCAACAAGTGGATTTTTTAATTTTTTTTTTGTGCAAAAAACCACACAGAATATTAAGTTCTGTGAGAACAACTGAGACGGTACTACTGTAACCCGGAATCTACCAAAATCTACCGAAATCTCTTCTTTGAGTAATTTACCGAAATCAACTGGAAAGAAGAATCTGGACCGCCTCAACTTGACACCGCTTGAGCTTTGTTGGTACCACTTTCTATCCCGTCCTTCTGAGCTTATCTTCTGATTTGTCTCAAGTCTTGAACCCTTGGATGGCTGCTTGGATAAGCCGTTCCTTTAAATACTATTGCGGGGGACTCATCTTAGTCAAGATCTCAGAAGTCTTAGTCAAGACTACGCTTGTATTTTGTGAAATTTCCTATCATGGGGAATCTCGCAGATGTACCCTGCAGTTCATTGGGGAACACGACTCCTATAGCCTAATCTTTACTGAAGGGGAACGTTAAACCCAGTCATCCAATCCAATCCTAAACACGCATGAACTAGAATTTTTCATTCAGAGAAGCAAAATCCCCATCATATGTTGTTATTCAATTTATTTAAAGTCAATTTTTAGAAGAAAGTCAAAATGAACATCAAAATTGGAAACGTCACATCGACAATCAGCTGGCAAAGTTACTCTGTAACATTACTAACAAGTCGTAAAGTTAAAAACTAATTTGGCGGCTATGTGGCATAACTCTTATAAGTAACCAACAGGGGGCAGTAGCGGTATAAGCAAAACAAAAACAGTCACAAAAGCATGAGACAAAACAAAACCGCCAGGGCCAAGAAAAAATTGTTAGAGAAAAAAAATTGGGCAGTCACAAAAAACTTTACGGAAAAGTTTGTAGTATCAATTTGTTCTTGCTCGTTTTGTCTGGGAGGACGTGGTTTTTGCAGCTCGTTTTCTTTTTCTTTGCCCTGGCTTCTTCCCTCAGCAGCTCTCTTTTCTTTTATTTATTTCATGCTAGGCCTCTTGATAAAAAACTTTTTCTTATGTCACTATTACATGTCCATAGTTAACAGTGTCAATTTTCAGTTTTTCCACAAGTTTTTTTGAAAAATTTTATAATAGCAGAATCAAACAAAAAATATTCTGTTTTCCAATTCTCTCTTTTCCTGGCTTTTCATACATTGGGGCTAAAGAAATAAAGTAAATATATGTGCTTGCAAAGCCCAACATAGGTGGCTAGTTATGAGAAACTGAACATTAATTATTTAGTGAAGAATGTGACAAAATTGGAAACTCCTTTCAATTCACTTCAAATTTCTTATTCATTATTTACTTTGGAAGGAGTACCAGATGAATTACACAAATTAAGTCAGGGGTGTATTTCATGCTCTGAGTGTAAATCGCCAAGCTGCACATTTACTGTAAAAATGTCCATCTAGAGGACAAATACGCCTACGGATGCTCCCAAAGTCAGGTCATTATAGTGTGACTCATATGGAACAACTCCCTTCACATTTTTCATATTCACCCACAACCAAAGGGCTTTAGAAAATGCATTTTTCTTGTATTGTTCTTGTTGTTTTTCATTGAACCTTAGCAATACAGTGAGTAGCACTGCCTGTGTCTTTAAGATGTTTCATAACCATTTTCATTTTTATTTTTTCAGCTGCACATCACTCAATAGTCTCTTGTTCATTGCTGCCTTTTTTGTGGGCATGGTACTTTTGCAGTAAGTAACTTGTTATTTCTAGTTTTAGCATGTAATCAGGACCCGGCTAAAGGGGTGAGTCAGTTCTAATTTTGCACTAACTTGAGTATTGCAACTTAAGTAAATATGCTTCAAGACTCAAAGCTTGCGTGAATGAGTATCACATTAAATTACAGTCAGGTATTGGGAACATTTTGAACATAGACCTGTACCACCTGTAAGAAAATCGTAAGCATGGTAAAAATCAACAGATCAGCTCTTGTCAGACAGTTCAAAACGTCTTATTAGATGGAGATTTTGTTTTTTCAATCTGTTTGTCACTGGTAAAGTCATTAGTTTTGAAATAGTTTTTAAGTAGCAGGGACCTAAATACATGTAGGATATTTGTAAGAAATTACTTGAAAAACAGAATGTTGTATGTGATGTTCATGTTTCTTGAATATTTATTTATTGTTCAACTTTTGTAAATCTGATGGGGAAGGAAGGAAGTAGATTTTCGCGTCACTGATGTTTAATTCTGTGTAATTAGTAATTATGGGAATTGCCAAGTCCATCTGTTTTACAGTCCAGGGATCACTTTGATGAAGCATTTTGTTTGAGAGACTAACAGTGGCTTAACATTTGTCCATTGGAGCCATTGACTTCTACTCAGCATTTCAATCTAGCTCTGTGACATTTTACATACACAAATGTATGAAATCTAAAAAGAAAACTTTTCATTTAATCCTTTGCAGAAATTACATGGCTGGAGGACAATACAATGGTGATGAAAGGATTCCGGGAAAAACTGTCATTGTAACTGGAGCTAACAGTGGAATAGGGAAAGAAACAGCCAAGGAACTGGCCAAAAGAGGTAAGATCATATTAGTTGATCATGTATTGCACATTTCCGCCTTACATTCAGTAATAAAGAGAGATGCCTTCAGGGTGCAGAAATGTGATAAAATTGTTGGAGTAAAATGCATAAGTATGTTGCAGCTTTTACACTTTCTGTCTGGGGGGGACCATCTTTCACTGATATTATCATCGGTTTCATAATGAAGGTGCGAATAGATATCAGCAGCTGTACAACGATAAGGTGAATACTTCTCTTTATAATGAAGGGGCGAACCGCCAAAGTCAGTGTTGTGAGAAATTCAGTTTTGAAAATTTTCTGCTACTGCCATCATTGATTTCTCCAAAGCGTTAATTCCAAATGGCACCCAAAAACTAAATGAGATTTGACCAAATTGTTCATGTTGGGTAAAGCCCCCCCACAATATACTTATGATAACCACAAATATCTGAATTTTGACCTATTCGCCTTTTTGTTGTACAGGTAAGTTAAGCATTCGCCTTTTCATTGTGCAGCTGTTGTTATCTATGGGCCCGTTCATCATGAAACCAACGTTATGTAAAGTGTGTTAGTGGTGGGATAAGTGGCTTCTCAGTATATTGGGCCATGGGGAACAATGCTATCTCATTAGGAATTTTATGTCATATTACTTCATAAGGTTGAGAATAAAATGTCTGCTGTTGTTGTTGTTTCTTTGCACAAAATAATAATAAACGCAAGATATTATTTCTCTGCAAATCTGAAGGTGTTTCTTATTAAAGGAAAGTTTATTTAGATGGAGTGTTGTTACACTTTGTAATGTTTATAGCCAGATGCGGCATGAATGTTCATCTGTGTTTTTCATGTATTTTGTTGGATATGTTTTTCTGTTTAAGAAACTGTAGGTTTTTGAAATGTTCAGGAAATTTGAGAGTTAATATTGCATTTCTAGGACTCTGGGAGTTAAGATTGACATGTAAAAATAGCATAGCTGTTTAATGACTTACAAATCTGTTCCCGAAGAGGTTGCAGTAAATAAGTTATTAGAATTATAATTGCATAATACATAATGGTTACAAAACATCATGGTATTACTGTAATAATTTGCCAATCTTGCATCAAAAGGGGGTCGTATCATCATAGCTTGTCGTGATTTGGAAAGAGCAGAAGAAGCAAAGAATGAAATTGTCCAGGAAACAGGGAGCGAGAATATCCTCTGTAAAAGACTAGACTTGGCTTCACTTGATTCAGTGAGGGAGTTCGCTGAAGACTTTAACAAAAGTAAGTCTTGGATAGTTTATTTATTAAAGATTGAATGTACTTGTGGATGTATAGAGAATGCAGCACTGTTTCAATAGGCGATCTGTAAGTGTAGTAATTGTCTGCCCTTTCGAACTTTGGTGAAAATTTGCAGAGCCATATGGTTCCACTATTTCACTTTCATCAAGTATTCAGTAATTACAATACCGTGCCCTAATTCATAATTTATTTGGCTCTGTGTTCTTGATAATAGTAAGGGTGTAATGATTGTGTCAATATATATTTAAGTATTGTCAGTAAATTGTTATGTTGGTGCTTGCTATTTTTCACACATATGAGAAGTTGGAAAAGAGATTTAAAATGTAATTTTTAAAGTACCTGAAAGAAACTCCAAGAAATTCTGTTCCTACCAATCTTACCAGTTATTCAGCTTTTTTCTTAAATCAGTAACATTATTCGGTGAGTAAAAATATTTGGCGCCCAGAGGTAATATAGGTATGTCTGTAATTTGTAATGAATGAACAGTCGTGAATTTGGATAGTTTTGATAAAAATATCAGAGAGATAGTGTCAAGGGATCTCAAATGAATAATCTTTTAATTTCAGCTGAAGAACGTCTGGATATCCTCATTAACAATGCAGGTGTAATGATGTGCCCAAAGATGCAAACCAAGGATGGAATTGAGATGCAGATTGGTGTCAATCATATGGGTAAGATAAATGAGCTTCAGAAATTTGAAAAGAACTTTTAACTCTCTGGCTACCAAGATGAAGACATTCTGTTACTAGATATAAGCATTCGATACTAAGATCAAGACACGCTCAGTCTTAGTGTTCTCTATTGTTTCTTTTGCCATCTTTGTCGGCTACAAACAGGTGTCCTTATGGAAATTTGCAGTCCAAACATTCGTTGTGAGAATATAGCTGTTATTTGAACAGAAGTGCATGTGCATGGTTAGTTATTGAGGATCTAGCAACACTACCCCATTGTGTGAGTTTGGAAGTGAAGGGGCTCATGCAATGTGTTAGAAATATTTAGACATGGCGATTATTCAATAAATCTTTAAATTTTCTATATTTATTTGTTTTAAATTTACTCTACTGATTTCTTTGTTGTTTTAACCATTTTCGTGATGATTCTAGCAGTATAGTTTGTCACAATACCTCAACTAGATCTAGATCTAGCACATGGCACCCTGTGAAAAGTGACATTTTGGCATGTAAACAAGTAACTGATATAAAACCTGCCTTATGATGTATGAAATAGTGGTTATCAGATTCAGTTGGCTCATCCATATTTCCATAAATGCAGCAAATTTCATGGAAATATGTGAAGTTTTGATTCAGGAAATTTTTTTTTGTTGCTACAAAGCAGGAATGCCTGGTAAACAGACTGCCAGAAGCAAAAACCTTGGTAGCGGGTGTGCTGCTATTTTGTCCTCTCTTTTCTTTTAAGGCTCAGTTGCCTCGGTTGTTGTTTTTTTTTTTTCTTAACTGTTTTGCTCCAGTTTTATTAAATTTGAAAGTTGAAATTTCTGTCACTCCTGCTCAGGCCACTTTTTATTGACAAATCTACTGCTGGACAAACTGAAAGCATCAGCCCCAAGTCGTATCATCATTGTCTCAAGTGTTGGACACTACGTGGGGGTTATGCATTTTGATGACCTGTATCTAGACAAGGACTACAAAAGTATGGATGCTTACAGTCAGAGTAAACTGGCCAATTTGCTTCATGTCCGTGGACTTGTCAAGAGACTGGAAGGTTTGTTTCTATCTCTCTGTGAAAGTCACTGAAAGCTGTGGATTTGTTTTTAAATGGAACTGAAGATGGTTGTTTAACACTGATACTTCAATAAAAGCGAGCCGCAAAACTTACGCTGAGAACTCGCAGATGACCTAGAGATATGCGGATTTCACTGAAAGACATTTTAAAAGACTCAGTTTGTGGTGGAGGATTGAAATTTGAAGGCACATATTCGTATCATCAGTGAGGACAATTTTCACAGTTGAATTAGCTATTATTTGAAAATAAGAGATTTGCTATGATGTTGTTTTATGTTTTAAAATTCAGATTTATGGGCTGACACTTAAGTGTTGTAATGGAAGTGGCTCAAGTGATTTCATATGAAAGCTTTAATATAGACATATCAAAATTGCTCATCTGTTGGAAAAGAGGGCCAACCTATCTTTATTTATTCTGTTTTTTTTCTGCTATTGGTCTAATTTAAGAACAGCTTGTAAGTTGTATTTGGTTTATGCCATTATGAGCAGTCATTTAAGTCTTCCCTCTTTATAGATGAGCACACCATTGTTCAGCTTTAGGTGTTTAGTATAATGCCATACATTTTAAGACACACATCTCGCTCTCCCCAGGAACGGGTGTTACTGTCAATGGTTTACATCCTGGAGCTGTGGACTCAAATTTGCCCCGACATTTTACAGCCTTCAATATTCCTATTCTGAAATCTCTGCTGTATCCAGTGAGGTCCATGTTCTTTAAGACGACTGTCCAGGGCGCCCAGACTACACTTCGCTTGGCATTAGACCCAACACTGGAAACAGTCACAGGGAAGTATTTCAGGTAAGGCCACTGGTGAAGAGATTTTCAATTTTCTTCATGGAAAGAAACACAAGTTTAGTCATGAAATACCACCCTTGCTTCACAAAAATGTCTCCCAAACTTGGATAGCCTCGTATCAAAATACTGACCGACACCCACAAAATCCTGTATCTTATAATCCAACCAAATCTGTTATAGAAAATTAAACTGTACACACTTTGCTGTGTCTGAAATCTGGATTATATCATTAAAGTTTACACAGAGATTGATATAAAAACCATTGAATTTTAATTTGGACAATTTTTTATTCAAATTGTTAATAAAATACCTGTCTTTCCATGCATAGAGATACACTTCTTGAACTGACACCTAAATTGTACATATATTGGATATAACTAAAATAAAGTACCAGCACCATAGTTTTGAGATGTTTGTTTTCTATGTCCACACAGTGACTGTAAAGAGAAAGCCCCAAGCCCTCGAGCCTTGGATGATGAGGCCTCTGATCGTCTGTGGGAAATCAGTGAAGAGGTGACGGCAAAGAAGAAAGAATAGACAGCAATGCAAAGAATAGCTGGCTTAATGTAATACAACACAGCCCTATATCCACATAGCAAGATTATATATGCAGTGCTTGTTCCAGGTGGTACTTTATGGCTGTAGATCTTTGACTATTGTTGAAGATAGCAACATTTTGCAATATTACCACCTATTCTACCACATGAAATGATTGCCTCATCCAACTGAAAGATGATATTACTATATTTTCACTTTTAATGCAGACTCTTTGTCTTTTACTTTTACCTGTATGCCACTTCTGAACAGTATAATTTTCCACTCAGTGGCCTTAATTTGTGTTAAGTTTTGGTAATTTTGATGCCTTATGCTGAACTTTGTCATTTTTGACATATGGGCTTTATCCAGTAACAGGCATTGATGAAAAGACAGCTGGCATGTATTTTTGACTCATATCTGCTCAGCGTAATTTTTTTTATGCAATCTATATATATTTATGTATTGTATACATTTACATATGTTCATTCTATATTTGGCAAAGTTACATTATGATATTATCATTAGACTTAGTCTTTTTTTAATAGCTGTTGTGTTAAAAAAAACAACGCATCAGGTAATTGGAAAACAGAGTTTCGTTATTCCCCTGTAGCCTTTTCACTTATTTTGAACTTCAGTTTTCATATTTACCATGCAAACCATACAAAATCAGTAATGATTCAAAAAGGATGAAGCTGTAACTTTTGATGTCTCAAAAAAGTTTTTTTATGGACACATAGCATGTGCTACTGCCATTGAGTTTGCTCTGTTTTGTGTTTTATGTTAAGTTAAAGATTTACATTAAAAGGAATTCTCTTCTTGCATCTTTGCACATGCAGGTTTTAAAATTTACCAGAAAATTTGCTGGCAGAAGAAAGCAACAGAATGTGTCTGTGTGAAGCATTATTACAAAAGTAACAATGGATTTCAATGGTTTTGTTTTAGTCTTGAGGAAATTACGTTAATACTTTGGGTGAGAGCTGAAAATATTTATATAATCTTTTGCTAACTTCATTGTGTCTAGCCTTTCATTTATTATTTTGGTTACTTTTGTATGTTGCCATTGCAAAAATTGTAGAGTATTATGTTTTAAATCTCAATTTAGACATATGTCAGATATCGACCTTTTCGTGTCAAAATGATGTGATTCAAAAACTCCAAATAGTCATTTGTAGATGCTGGCCCTGAGTCAAACTTACATGCAAAGCAAAGCATCGTTATGTTTGGGTAGGTTTCATGAAAGTGCTCCCAAAATGCTCCTAATAACAGCCTTCATTAATTGTCATTAATTATTCTTTCAGATTTTCTTTTCATTTTCCTCCTATTTTTTGGCTGAAAGAGTAGAGGGCAGGGTTAGGGATTCGATAAGATTTAGGGTTGAGGATAAGGACGGGGTTAGGGATAGTACATACACATACGCGCCCTTAGCGCAAAGCGCTTGGGGTGCGTACATACTTATATCAACAGCCTTAATCCACAGGGAGCTAAATTCAGATTATACAGTTTTGGGGATGCTGCTCAGCCCAGGTTTAGTATGATGGGTTGTATGAAAGTTATAGAAGGTCAAGATCCAGAAAATATATAGAATTCCACTTTGGTTTGTAGCTTTATAGACTGTATTTGAATTGGGCATTGTTTTGAGTCTAGCATTCATGTAGGCTTTCACAGACTTGTTACTTTGCTGATGGTATTTTTTTGTGATTTTCACTTGAGCTTGTTTTACTTTCCGCGCATTTACCTTACTCTGAATAATTTTTTAATTGCTCTACATTACATTCACAGAAGTATTTTACTGTTATATTTTTAGTTTTTGTAAACAGCCTACACTTTTATGTTCATTCCATTTTATTAACTGAATTTCAAATGTGCCTTTTTTATTTAAAGTCTGTTGAAACAATGCAAATTATTGTCATTTATTGTAAAAAAAATCATTTGATGTCCGTCACCAGTCCTGACATGTCGAAAGTTTTCTCATTTTACTGGAGAGCATTTCAAAGATCTGGTCACTTTTGTTGTGAGAATAGAGGTCTCATCACAAGCAGTTATAAAGTAGTCACATCTGAAAACCTTCAAAGTCAGAACTACACAAGTACATGAGCTGGATGATGAATTTTTATGTGGTTATAGCTTTTTGGTCAGCTTGACTTTTTCATGCAATTTTTGTTGCTGATGCTTGCCCAACAGCTGGTCTTTCATACATTCAAAATGAGACAAGCCACAGGTTCTTAATGTCTCACAACCTGCGTTTTATCAGAAATTCAGCTTGTAATGCAACCTGGGAAATGATTTATATGGAAATATTAGCATTGCTAGAGCTGTTTCCATGTATTTTTCAAGCCTAAATCTGTAGTGTGGACAGTAAATAAAGGTATAAGATAAAAAGAAGGCTTAATATTATAACTGTAGAACAAGTATCATCAAGTATCAAAACGTATCGGATACTCTTGCTGATATATTAACCAAGTTCAAAGACTTATTAAATACTCTTGCTGATATTAACAAGTATAAAAAGAAAAATGAACAACTTTATTCCCTCAAAATGACATGGTTCTATCTCCATTTTTTGGCTGAATGTAGTTACACACTACTTCTACAAGCCCTCTCCATTGTGTGTCAATAGTATCAAGCAGATTCATTGTATAATTTGTCAGTATTACTTAAAACAAAAAATATGTATGAGCACATGAAACTTCAATCATCAATTTCTCAAAAGTTGATGGAAGGGAGTTAGAATCTTGTCATTCTGAGGGGACGACTTGTTAAAATTGACACCAAGTTATGGCTATTTCAAGGTGGCAAGGTGGAAAAGGTCAATTTGAGAAAAACCTGTTTAAAGTTTATGTAAATTTAAAAAGAGCACACCAGTGAAAAAAAAGAGCATTATATTGTAGCATTAGGAATACAGTAGGGAGTTTTGTTTTCTTTTTGACCACATTAAAAAATCCGCAAAATATTCCTCTTGACTTGTGCACTGTTCTGCAATTTTTTTGTGATAAGACAATTGGATTGGATCAGAAACACATGAAAGAAAAAAAAACATATTTATGAGAGAAATTCATTAAAATCCTTTTGCCCAGGCATAAAGAAATGATTGAAGAATCTATTTATACCGAAAACTGATACATATAGGACTGGAAGTCTGTTTTTGGCTGTATTTCA
Source organism: Onchidella celtica (assembly GCA_963931925.1). NCBI lineage: Eukaryota > Metazoa > Mollusca > Gastropoda > Systellommatophora > Onchidiidae > Onchidella > Onchidella celtica. The sequence continues at coordinate 20,034,984 of OZ007570.1, read as the reverse complement.
AAAGTGCCGAGCGCAACTTGTGGACCATTTTCTTAGAGCACCTCACAATTTTTTACATTAAAAAGACTTAATAAGCAAGTTTACAGCAAGATTCAGGCCTGTTGAGTCATTTTGGTCCATTTCCATCCCAATGGATATTTTCCAGTTCCTATGAATGTGGACACCACCTGAAGTTATTGAAACAGGGACCACCATGAGATTTTCTTCAACACCTACAGCTGGTCATGATGATAACAGTCAGTGATAATGTTTGCAAGCTTTATTATACATGTATATATGGGACAAAGTCTGTTTTACTGCACAATATATCAATTCTGGTGTAGGCTAGAAGAATGCCTATTGCTTGCCATTAATTTTGTAAAAATAATCAATATAACTGCCATTGCTGAGTTATAGGCATCCAATATTACTTATTAGATATGCAACATTTATTCTCTATTATCAGCTTTACTCTGTTCATCAGTTATTCTGAATAAAAATTTACACATCATTAGTTTTTGTTATTTTACTTTAACGGTAACCATGTACCCAAATTTTTTATTGGAATATGTGTGTGTGTGTTACGTTCATCTTCAGTGCTTGTTTTCGTTGTTGGGGTTGTTTTTTTTTTTTGGGGGGGGGGGGGGGATCTTCATCCCTGTTAATCTCACATTCCAGTGTCCTGTATATCACAATATTGTTTTTCTATTAAATACATGTACCTTTCTACCACTGACATGCAGTAAGTACCCCCAGCCAGCACACCTACATCAGTCCGACGTAGGATTTCCGCAGGGTTGGTATGATTGCCGTGGGGTGGGTTCCCTACATCAAACCGACGTCGGAAAGATGTCGTAGCCAGCGGATCTATGTAGGAACGATGTCGATCCTATCTGCAAACTTGACGTCTATCCTACACCTCGGACTTCCCTAGGAGTGCTGGCTGGACAATGACGCACGGTTAACTGGCTTCCACAACTTGAAGGAAAGTCATGGTGCAGCATTTTGCGAAGTTAAAATATGGCTAGAAAAACAGAAAATTATACATGTATACTGCGCCTGTTTCATCCTGTGCATGGATCATAAAAATAAAAGAATCTTTTCGCCAAACTTGGGACAAACATACTAGTTTTGTGTTGAGCTTGTTCTAAGAACATTTGAAAAGTGCATTATTTATTAAAATAATGAGTTTACTTTCACATTTGGTTGTGTCTATTTGCACGCTATTTGTCTGTTTATCTAGGCCAGGGTGGATTCCTGTTTTCTAGTCTCTGTGTCAGTTATTATTATTGTTTCACAGTGAGAACTGTCTGCACGATAGACTGAGGCAGGGATATTACATGGCATACAGAATGTGCTAACTTAGTACCAGCGTTCAGGTGATCGCAGTTCATTAGCTCCATCATTTATGTTCTTTTTTTTTTTTTTTACAGACAGTCACAGGTGAAAGCGCCTAGACAGACAGACAGACTAATATAGTCGGATAGAAAGAGGGGCGGACGGACGGAGGTGGGACAGGTAGCCCTGCTATGAAACAATAAAGAAATGTTACGATGAAATAGCAATGAAAAAGAAAAATAACACAACCTTTCCCTTTTCTGGACAGCAAATTAATACTTTCGTCAAGTGAAAAAAATTAATTGAAACAGAACGCCAAAAAAAAAATAAAAAAATTATGAATTAGGGGGGAAACTCGCCACCTTCAAAAGCAACTTGTATTAAGGAAACGAAGACAAATGAGAAAAATAATATTAAAATTATGCGATCGAATGAACACAACGCATAATCACACTGTAACGAAACATCAGTTTGTTAAACTGCTGGTCGCTGAACTCTTAAGCTGGGTTTCCGTGTACATACGGAAACGTCAAAAATCAACCAAGTAGTAAAAGAGAGTGTTTCCATGTGTATGGGAACTTTTCTTTACATATATGAAAACATTCTTTCTATTTCACTACTTGAAGGCTTTTTGACATTTCCGTTGTCGTTTCCGTTTGTGTATACATGAAACCCTGGCTTAAAGTAGTGAAGTAGAAAGAATGTTGTCATAAGAGTGGGCAGAGGAATTAAAAATGGTAAATGAAGTTACAGAAGAAAGGCAAAGACGAAAAGATAAGTGAGATCGGGGCTGCTAACTGAAGAAATAAACGGGGCACAATGTTGTAGAGTGTCTGTCTGTCTGTCTGTCTGTCTGTCTGTCTCTCTATCTATCTATCTATCTATCTATCTGTCTGTCTGTCTCTCTATCTATCTATCTATCTATCTATCTATCTATCTAATTATCTATCTATCTGTCTATCCATCTGTCTATCTACCTACCTACCCATCTATCTATCTATCTATCTATCTATCTATCTATCTATCTATCTATCTAATTATCTATCTATTTGTCTATCCATCTGTCTATCTACCTACCTACCCATCTATCTATCTATCTATCTATCCAAATTTCTTACCGCCTGTCTGTCTGTCTGTCTGTCTGTCAGCCCACCTGTCCGCCCGTCCCTCTTTCTATCTGTCTATTAGTCTGTTTGTCTGTTTTTTTCGTCTATGTCTTTCTGTAAGAAAAATACTGACATTTAATGATATCATAGGGCCAACGTATGAACTGCGATCACCTGAGCGCTGTTTATATAGCACATTCTGGTATGCCATGTACATGTAACATCCTTGCCTCAGACTATTGTGCAGTTTATTACTATTGTGAAACTTTAACAATAACTGACAAAGAGACGCGGAAATAGGAATCCATCCTGACCAAGATAAACAGTCAAATAGTGTGCACTTAAGCACTACCGGTACCAAATGTGAAAGTCAACTCTTTATTTTAACAGTGCGCAGTTCAAACGTTCTTAGAACAAGATAACCACAAAACTAAAATGGTCGTCCCAAGTGTGACGAAGAGTTTCTTTTCCTCTGATCCATGCACGAAATCAAAAAACACAATATTTTGAGACTGTCTATAATTACTTCACGTTTAGTTCAAATCCCTGCCATTCTACATAATACCCTCATCTTCTTTTACGTACTGTTATTAAATCCTAATGTAAACCATAACCATAAATCTTAACACCAATGTTTAAGTCTTACCTTGATCTAATGAACATTGCAATTAAGTCAGGAGTAGTGGGAGTGCCCAGGACCTACCATCGATAACCCACCTGGACACGAGAGAGAAAAACTTCAAAAGTGAATCCCATTTTCTTTATCAGGTCAGGTACGTTTCTGATCTAATTAATTATTCGCTTTTCATAATTTTCGAGGATGGCTGACCATGGCAAATAACGAAGCAATCCATTATGGTTAACCATGTCAGATCGACCACCTTTGTTCACTCTTTAATTGTAATTTCATCAGCTAATTAAATTTGACCATCTTTGTTCAATCCATGATTATAATTTCAACAACTAATTAAACTTATTAATTAATCAGTTACCCGGATTTCTCTTTGTTTTACGTCTCTTGGTGCTGCCAATCAAACTTTGGCCAGTTGGCTTATAAAAAGAGAGATCGGACCAGTCTGTTTCATACTCGACCTGAGAGACAATCAGACGTTTTCAGCCTTCAGCAGCAACGTTTCTACGAAGTGCAAATTTCGCCGTTTTCCTTGTGAGGACCCAGCCAGTTACAGCTTCACCAAGATCATAAAACTTTGCTAAGAAAAGATGGCTTTCTTGAAATTGGCTGCTGCTTTGGTGTGCATGGGCATTTTTGTGACCAGGACTCAAGCTCAGATCAACCCACTTTTCTTGCTGGGAGATTTTGGATCTCTTGGAGTCGCTCGGAGAGGGCGGTGGTGGCTTTTGTGAGTATATATAATTTTTTATCCCAAATGATAATCAGGAAGACTGATGGCGCACCTAGACAAGACTTGTTATGTCTCTGTTTAAATAGAACTCCATGCACTGGCGAGACGGAAAACCAGACTGGCTCAACAGTTCGGGGACGTCAAAATTGTCTTCAGTCGGCTAGTGGAAAGACAGATCTCACCCACTGAGCCAAAACAGACACAAAAAAGCCTTGACTCTGTACGCCATCAGAATAACTATCAAACAAGATTTATCAATATTTTAATAATGCTGCTCTCCTTACCATTACCATACGTAGCCATTGTCATATTCTCAGTGTGGTCGTTGCTAGCATCAACAGTACGTTATCATTCGTATTCTTATTCATAATCACAATCATCATTACTATCATTAAATTATTACTTTCATTTATCTGCACCACTTAACATCAAATCGAACACCACTTTCGTGACCATTACTGCCATCATTTTATTAGCATTTTTTACCATGACTAACAGGACCGTCATAATCACTGCTGAATTCAGAATATTATCACCGTTATTGTCAATGCTCGGTAAAACTTCATCATTGGGATCTACGTGAAACAGAAAAAATAATAATACATGTATTATCTCCAACATCGAAATCCTGTGGTAGCCTATGTCCAGCTAAAGAATACCATGTATACTGAAATATTTCCCTCGCTCTGCTAAAACGCTTGTTTTCTCAGAAAATTAGCAATTATCATAATATTTAGTAAGTAAGGAAATGTTTATTTAAATAGAGGAAATAATGATCTTGCGGTAAGTTGTTATGTGTGGAAAGGGGGAACAATTTCCTTATGTTATATGATAGGAATAACATTATTATAAGAAATGTACATAAAGCGACAAAATTGCAGGTAAATACATATCGAAGGAAAGGCCATTGAATGTAAAACTTTAATTTTGCTCATTATATGATACAGAAGAAGAGCTTCTGACAAAGCTGACGAAGTAGTATAAGGATGAATAGATTACAAAAGCGAGCTGTTTGACAATGGGTGAACTAGGGCAAGTAAAATGAAGAAACAGAAAAAGAACATTATTAGAATTCTAGTTACAGACAAAACCGCCACTACCATTTCCATCATCGTATTACAAAACTAAAAACACAACTACAATATTACCACCATCGTCGTTATCAGTACCGTCAAAACAATCGTCATTTCTGTCCTCGCCACCACCATTTATAAGTAATACCATCATCATCATTTTGGTCAAGCCATACCTACACATACAATCTGTACCGCACCAGGGCCATACAACAGTCTATGATGTTTCTATTGATGAGATAAATATTTATTTACTTCACATTGTCTGATTTTCAGTTTTCTTCAATAACCTAAACCGTCGAATCCAAACACTTGAAGCCAATGTTAGAACTGGAGCTGTTGGTGGATGTAAGTACCTGCATTTATTACTTGTTAGTTTTGTTTCTGATCTCTATGTGGCTGAACATTTCTCCCACTTTCTTCAGTGCCATCATTCTCTTTCGGTTTCTATTTACACATCTATCTGTTTGGTTCCCCTTTCACTTCTTTTTTCCAACGACCGTCCATCCAACTATCTAGCCATTCTTCAAACTGTATTCGTCCATTTTTCTGTATAATTATCTGATATTTAATCTTTTCACGATTTTTCACTAAATTGGCGTGGCGTCAAATCCCGACTTTGAAAGAAATGTTGAAAAAGTACAAATTTCAGTAATGCTGATACAAGTATACTTTTGTTCTTGGTAGTGGCCTTGTTGTTCAGCACAAATGAAGCTGTAAGTGCTTGATATTAAAAGTTGAAGAGTGGATATCTGCAACATGTGGCCAGTCCACAACCATGTGTTTAAGGAAAGATTTAGGGTTAAGTTTAGGATAAAGCTTAGCTCGTAGACCAAAACAATCTTTCGTTAGCGAAAATGGCCATATTAAGTTACTCTGAAACGTACCACAAATTGGATGCATAAAAATATCCAATATGAGTATTATGGCTACATGGTCCAAATGGCCTCTACATAACATTTCTGTATCCACAGGTGCAAGTGGCTTGATTGGACCCTTCACACCAACCTCTCGGACACAAAGCTTCACATTCCCCAACAGCTTCTCCCACCCGCCATCACTTTCGCTGTCACTAATCTGACCACCGTGGACGCCACCCAAATAGTTGTCTTCACTGTCCGGCCAACTTCCACCAGCGCCACTGGTGGTACCGTCACCCTTAGCGACGCCAACGACAACATTGCATCACTGACAGTGTCCTACTTCGCTTGTCCTAGTGGTGCCAGTCCAGCTATTCCCAGCACGGGTACTGGGACTGGTCTCAACTTAGGCTAACAATGTCCCACACTGGTCAAGGAGACCATATAACTTTCTCTGTTGTTTGTTTTGCTCTGTGCTAATTTTAAAAAAGAACTATTTATTTTTATTTGAATCTTTATAATTATGAGATCGTGTTTATAATTGTTCATGATCTTGCTCCCATTGATCTTCTCAATGATTGTACATGAATTTCGAAATTTATTGACTTGGCTCTTTTGAGCTCTTAAATCTATCTATTGTAAACTCAACTGGTACAATTTCAGTGCACATACACGTCACAATTTTGTAACTTATACACTTCCTCACTCACTCATCCCCCCGTCCCCACCTCCACCCCCACCCTTTCCCCACTTACTCGGTCACTACTCCGCTCTTTGGCCTAAACCCATGACTACGTACATAAATTATGTAATAATGATCATTAGGGGGAAAAAACCAAACATGTCAAGGTTATGAATTTTACAAATGTATGTTTTTCAAGTGATAATAAAACAAATTATTTCATTATTCAAAGTTATTGGCTCTTTCACTTAATTATGTGTTTCCATTGGTTTTTCATTGCTATTTTCTTTTTCCTTTTCACTGTTTTCATTTTCAACTAATCCTTTCATCTTTGCAATATCTAACTGTGTCATTATTTGTCAGTTGATGCTCTTTATCCACATTCTCTCTTCCCCCACACTCTTTCTTGCTTTCTCTCTGTTTTTCTCTCTTCCTCTCTCTCTTTGTTCCCCTTCTCTCTCTCACTCCCTCCTCTCTTTCTCTCTCAGTCTCTATTTCTTTCTCACTCATTCGCTCACGCTCCTCTCTCACTCATTCACTCTTTCTCTCCCTCCCCTCTTCATCTCTTTCCTTTTTTCTCCTTCTCTCTCTCCTCTCTGTATCTATCTATCTATCTATCTATTTATCTATTTATCTATCTATCTATCTATCTATCTATCTATCTATCTATCTATCTATCTATCTATCTATCTATCTATCTATCTATCTATCTATCTATCTATCTATCTATCTATCTATCTATCTATCTAATCTATCTATCCATCTATCTATCTATCTATCTACCTACCCATCTATCTATCTATCTATCTATCTATCTATCTATCTATCTATCTATCTATCTATCTATCTATCTATCTATCTATCTATCTATCTATCTAACTGTTTGTCTAGCTATCTTCTTATCTTTCTATCTATCTATTTATCTATCTGTTTGTCCGTCTGTGTATCTATCTACCTATCTATCTGTTTATCTATCTATCTATCTATCTATCTATCTATCTATCTATCTATCTATCTATCTATCTATCTATCTATCTATCTATCTATCTATCTATCTATCTATCTATCTATCTATCTATCTATCTATCTATCTATCTATCTATCTATTGAGAAATGTTAGTAATAGTACGTTACGCCTGTTGTTGGTGCTCAGATATGTATACAATATTGCTAGCAAGAGTTAGTTGTTTCATTACTGCAGTTGAAGCCAAATTCATTCACCTTGAAATATATCGGAGTGTGCTGTGGAAACAATTACTATGTTAGTACTTGAGAAACAAGTCAAATAGACAAACCCCTCTGTGCTGTCCAGTGCGATCTGAAGACAACCTCCAACAAACTATCAGTCTTAGCGTGGCCTACGTATACCCTGTTTCGTAACTGGGTGTATATTTGAGCATTTTTCAATAAATGACGAACTCCAAGATAGCCACCATTGAAAAGGTCCGGTGTCCTTCACATTACAACAGAGAACAACTTCCAAAGTGTTGGTTTTTTTTGTTGTTGTCTTTGTTGTTGTTGTTGTTGTTTTCAGTTGGAAATAATCGATTTTGTAAAAACGAACAGAAACATATCAAAATAGACATACATACATTTGGTGCCAATTGTTTAATCTTAATTCGAACAAACCTATTGTTGAAAGGGTGAGGGGTGATGCAGATGCATTTAATCTCCAAAGACACCTACAAACTGATCACCAGCGTATCAATAAATGTGTACTTGAGGTCGTTAATGATATTCTTTCATGTCTCAGCTGCTACGTCCCGAATAGGATTGCTATAGAGGTTGTCTCCTTTCGTTTGCACAACTGCATACAGGTCAGCACATTAGCTTGCGCTGCAGCTCGTTTTGCAGGTTAAGAACCTTTTTAGTGCTCTCAGTCTCAGCTGCATCTTCACAGACCATGTAGCCACAGTGCAGAGGGTTGAAGTTTGGAAATGAGCCACCAGCAATTTTTCACGGTAACTCCTGATGCTGAACGTCCAGACAATGTGTCTGATACTGTTCACAGATGGTGAAAAGCTGAGCAGCTTTGGTGCGACATACCTCTTGGCTGCAATTTTCGTGCTGAAAAGATGCATTTTCCTCAAGAATGTCCCCGGCGCCCAATGATGCAGCGAAGCTATGAAGTGAAGCAGAATTCTATGATTTCTTCTTCTGTTTAATACGTGTTACCAACTCTTGGAAGACCAGAGAACATTACATTTTTAACTTGGTAAGAACTGTAGCAATGACGGCAAACGAGGAAACAATGTCCCGCCCAGTGAGGACATGGATTACAAGGATGTTCAGCATGATGGCTTCGGGGATGCTGACAAACAATATTAACGAACATGACATTACTGGTTGGTAATGATACCTTTATGAGAGGTTCTATATTGACCAGACTTCCGTGCATTTCCACGTGCAGGTGTTAGCGAGATATGGCAATACGTCTATGTAGTCTGAGTTGACTGTGTTTCAACACTGACTTGCTGGTAGATTGCATTTCCACCATTTTACCAAAGAGAGATGACGACAGTGAGTGAGTTGTAATGAAAACAAAGTCTCTATTAGGCTACTAACGCGAGCACAGTAAGTTGAATTCAGGATCAATATTTAGCTCAAGAGTGAAAGCTATATCCCTGGCCCTAACATGAATCGCACAGTGATGTGTTCTCACAACTTCAGATGACAACTCTCTTTTGCCCAATATTCTACATATTCTATGCAAAAATTTCTTCTTTTCTTTTTCTACCGATGAAGGAAAAGTACAATCTTTCAAATATTTACAGCTAAAAACCTAAGAAGATAAGCAATGCATTTGAAGAAATTTGATTTCTTCCTCTTGTAAATCTGTCCCTTGCACTTATGCAGTTTCATATGTGGTTACATAAATTGGCCACCGATAGGTTTATCAGTGTTCTGCTGAAGTCTTGGGGAAAAAGGTGGGTGGGGGGGGGGGGAGCATTTAGGTCGTTTCAATGAAAAGATCTGACCAAATGCTATGCCACACAGCAACTTACAATGCATGGCATGTCTTCTGGAAACAAACCTCTTAACGAGGTCAGGATAAAGCCCTGTACGAAAGGCATGTAGTACAGTCTGCAGTGTACGTACCGGTAGCTGTTGTGATCTTCTGCGAAAAAATATGGCAGCATCCTTCCGCTGCAATCAAATGAAAAGGCCAGTCATCTTCCCTCCCCCCCCCCCTCTTTTCTGCCAGTACAAAAACTGTCATGATGGACAGTCACTGCGAAACAGTTTGTCCACGATTGCGTCGTTCCTTGACTTCCCAGTTTTCTGTTCACACATGTCTAGGGTCCACCATCTTCCGAATTTAGTGAATTTGGTGGTGAATCCTAATCTCAAGAGGTCTTTGACGATTGATCTCAGTGCCCAGCTCGACGCAGGTTGGTCAGTCAGTTTACCACCCTCCTGTCAGCTGGAATTGTACCTCATTCAATATGTCCCAAGATCAAACAGTATCGTATGCAGGATCATCGATATTCGGCATCGATATTGTGTCGTCACAAGATGGAAGATCGAAGGATCGCTAGTATTGCAGTACCGTGGGTGCCTAGTATCGCTGCCAACGAAGGCGTTGTTACTGATGATAGCGAAACATTTTGGTCTCTCTTAAAAAAAAAAAAAGAAAAGTCGCCTGGCATCATTTTGCATCAAACTTAACCGAGATCAGTAACTATCTGACAACCTAATTCGGCAATAAAATTTTCCATACGTCCAATCGATAGGCTCAGATAACCTTACATAGAAGCCACACTCGAACTATAATATTGCATCAATTTGAGAACAATTTGTTGTCAATAGGTAACAATGGCACAGAGAGCACCCAAAAGGAAACTATTTGGTAACAGATTGGTAAAAACTACAGAAAATTATTACAGTGGTATTGGTTGTTCTTGGTACTCAGAATGGCGGAGCAGGAGAAATGAGTGCTGTAATTCTTATATACAAAAAGTGTTCAGACGTTTAGAAAGCCTAAATTTATATTCTTGAGGGATTAATGTTACAATTAGCAAATTAAAAAATGTTTGTAGCATCTTTCTAAGACATCTGAGGTAAAAACATTAAGATAGTACCATATTAGTCACTATAAACATGGATCCGAAATGATTTATTCGAAATTTTCACATTTTTTAATGTGTACAGAGTTCTGGGCCCATGATATGCTGAATAATGAACAAATAATACATTTGAAGTTCTCAATTCCTGGACTTTCTATTTGAGAGTAAGTTTGTAGAGTATCAAAGCTTTTGGTAGAAAACCAAGAAAGTAATGAATATTTTCTTACCCCACCCCCGTTAAAATTGAGCTATATCATCTAAATAAAATTGTGGACAAAATCGCGTCTGCATACGTAATGCCACCCTTTAGCCAAACATCCCCCAGTTTCTTACACCCAGGGGATCACTTTAAATGAAAATACAACAAACTGGAGTATATTTTTTTAGTGCAAGGTTCAGCGCTTATTTGAAGAGACAGAACAAGTTGGCCCCATGACTACTATGATCTATGCATGGAATTTAAAAAAAAACACAATACTTTGAGACTGTCTATAATTTCACATTTCACATACCACTTTAAACACTTCCCGTTTAGTTTAAATCGCTGCCATTCTACATCATACCCTCATCTTATTACGTACTGTCATTGAATCCTAGTATAACCCTAACCCTCAAACTTAACATTAATGTTTAAGTCTTACCTTGTTCTCGTGTACAGTATAATTAAAACAGGAGTAGTGGGAGTGGCCAGGACCTACCATCGATAACCAACCAGGACACGAGAAAGAAAAAATCCAAAGGCTTTGTTTTACTCAGGTGAATCCCATTTTCATTAGCCGGTCAGGTTTGTTTCTGACCTAATTAATTATTCGTTTTCATAATTTTTGAGGATGGCTGACCATGGCAAATAAGGAAGCAATCCATTCTGGTTAATCATGTCAGATCGACCACCTTTGTTCACTCTTAAATCTTAATTTCATCAGCTAATTAAATTGAACCATCATTATTCAATCCATAATTATAATTTCATCAACTAATTCCACTTATTAATTAATCAGTTACCCGGATTTCTCTTTGTTTTACATCTCTTAGTCCTGCCAATCAAATCTTGGCCAGTTGGCTTATAAAAAGAGATATCGCACCAGACTGTTTCATACTCGACCTGAGAGACAATCAAACGGTTTTAGCCTTCAACAGCAACATTTCTGCGAAGTGCAAATTTTCGCCGACTACGCTGTGAAATACAGCCAGTAACAGCTTGGCCCAAGTCTTAAACTTTGCTATTAAAAAAAAAAAAGATGGCTTTCTTGAAATTGGCTGCTGCTTTGGTGTGCATGGGCATTTTTGTGACCAGGACTCACGCTCAGATCAACCCACTTTTCTTGTTGGGAGATTTTGGTGAAAATCTCCTGGAGTCGCTCGGAGAGGGCGGTGGTGGCTTTTGTGAGTATATAAAATAACAATATATATCCTAAATGATAATCAGGAAGACTGATGGCGCACCTAGACAAGATTTGTTATGTCTCTGTTTAAATAGAACTCCATGCATTGGTGAGACGGAAATCAGACTGGCTCACCAGTTCGGGCACGTCAAAATTGTCTACAGTCAGCTAGTGGAAAGAGAGACCTCACCAACTGGGCTAAAACAGACACAAAAGAGCCTTGACTCTGTACGCCATCAGAGTAACTTTATTATTTATCAGTATTTTAATAATGCTGTCCTCTTTACCATCATCATTAGTAGCCATTGTCATATTCTCAGTGTAGTCGTTGCTAACATCAACAGTACGTTATCATTCGTTTTCTTATTCATACTCATCATTACTATCATTAAATTATTACTTTCATTCATCTGCATCACTGAATAGCAAATCGAACACCATTTTCGTTACCATTATTGATACCAATTTATTAGGATATTCATCATCACTATTAAAATCGTCATAATCACTGCTGAATTCAGAATATTATCACCATTATTGTCAACGCTCGGTAAACTTCATCATTGGATCTATGTGAAACAGAAAAATAATAATTATAATATATTATGTACTTTCTCTACCTTCCAAATCTTGTGGTATGTCCTGCTTTACAGAATACATGTATGATGAAACATTTCCCTCAGCCTGCTAAAAGCTTGTTTTCTGAGAAACTTAGCAATTATCATAAAATTTAATATGTAAGGAAATGTTTATTTAAATAGAAGAAATAATGATCTTGCGGTAAGGATACAATATTTTTATGAACAAAATGGGGAAACAATTTCCTTATGTTATAATTATGATAGGAATAAAAGATTATTATAAAAAATGCCCATAAAAAGACAGAATGTGCAGGTAAACGCATATAAGCAAGAGCCATTGAATGCAAAACTTTAAATTTGCTCATTATAATTATGATACAGGAGAAGATCTTATGGCAAAGTTGATGAAGTAGTATTGTGATTTATAGATTACAAAAGCGAGCCTGTTTGACAATGGGTGAACCAGGGCAAGTAAAATGAAGAAACAGAAAATGAACAATTCTTTAAAATCTCGTTACAGACAAAACCGCCACTGCCATTTCCATCATCATAACTAAAACTAAAAACACAACCACAATATTACCACCGTCGCCAATATCACTACTGTCAAAATAATCGACATTTCTGTCCTCGCCACCACCATTTATAAGTAATACCATCATCATCATTTTGGTCAAGACATAACTACACATACAATCGGTACCGCACCAGGGCCATACAACAGTCTATGATGTTTCTATTGATGAGATAAACATTTATTTACTTCACATTGTCTGATTTTCAGTTTTCTTCAATAACCTAAACCGTCGCATCCAAACTCTTGAAGCCAATGTTAGAACTGGAGCTGTTGGTGGATGTAAGTAACCGCATTTATTGGTTGTTAGTTTTGTTTCTGATCTCTATGTGGCTGAACATTTCTCCCACTTTCTTCAGTGCCATCTCTTTCGTTTTCTATATACATATCTATCTGTTTGGTTCCTCTTTCGCTTTTTTTTCTCAACGTCTGTCCATCCAGCTATTACCCATTCTTCTAACCGTATTGATCCATTCTTCTGCTTATATCTGATGTTTAGTCTTTCTCTCCATCTGACATTAAATTGGCATAGTGTTAAATCCAGACTTTGGAATAAATTTTCGGGAAGTAAAAATCTCAGGAATGCTGATACAGGTGTACTTGTTCTTGTTGCTGTTGTTGTTTTGTTGTTCCGTAAAAATGAAGCTGCAACTGCTTGATATTAAAAGTTCAGGAAAGGCTATTTCTAACATTTGCAGCCAACCCATAACGATTTGCTTAGAGGAAAATGTGGGGTTAAGTTTAAAATGAAGTTTAGCTCGTAGGCCAAAACAATCTTTCGTTAGTGAAAATGGCCATATTAATTTACTCTGAAACGTACCACAAATTGGATGCATAAAAATATCCAATGTGAATATTTTGGCTACATGGTCCAAATGGCCTCTACATAATATTTCTTTGTGCACAGGTGCAAGTGGCTTGATTGGACCCTTCACACCAACCTCTCGGACACAAAGCTTCACATTCCCCAACAGTTTCCTTCTCCCACCCGCCATCACTTTCGCTGTCACTGATCTGACCACCGTGGACGCCACCCAAATAGCTGACTTCACTGTCCGGCCAACTTCCACCAGCGCCACTGGTGGTACCGTCACCCTTAGCGTCGCCAACGACAACATTGCATCACTGACAGTGTCCTACTTCGCTTGTCCTAGTGGTGCCAGTCCAGCTATTCCCAGCACGGGTACTGGGACTGGTCTCAACTTAGGCTAACAATGTCCCACACTGGTCAAGGAGACCATATAACTTTCTCTGTTGTTTGTTTTGCTCTGTGCTAATTTTAAAAAAGAACTATTTATTTTTATTTGAATCTTTATTTTTATGAGATCGTGTTTATAATTTTTCATGATCTTGCTCGAATTGATCTTCTCAATGATTGTACATGAATTTCGAAATTTATTGACTTGGCTCTTTTGAGCTCTTAAATCTATCTATTGTAACCTCAACTCTTACAAATTGAATGTATGCACACGTCACAATTTTGTAACTTACACACTTCCTCACTCACTCACCCCCCTCCCTCCATCCCCACCCTTTCCCCACTTACTCGGTCACTACTCCGCTCTTTGGCCTAAACCCATGACTACGTACATAAATTATGTAATAATGATCATGAGGGGAAAAAAACCAAACATGCCAAAGCTATGAATTTTACAAATGTATGTTTTCCAAGTGATAATAAAACAAATTATTTCATATTCAAAGTTATTGGCTCTTTCACTTAATTATGTGTTTCCATTGGTTTTTCATTGCTATTTTCTTTTTCCTTTTCACTGTTTTCATTTTCAACTAATCCTTTCATCTTTGCTATATCTAACTGTGCCATTATTTGTCAGTTGATGCTCTTTATCCACATTCTCTCTTCCCCCTCTCTCTTTCTTGCTTTCTCTCTGTTTTTCTCTCTTCCTCTCTCTCTTTGTTCCCCTCTTACTCTCTCCTCTCTTTCTCTCTCGGTCTCTATTTCTTTCTCACTCATTCGCTCTCGTTCCTCTCTCACTCATTCATTCTTTCTCTCCCTCCCCTCTTCATCTCTGTTTCCTTTTTTCTATCTATCTATCTATCTATCTATCTATCTATCTATCTATCTATCTATCTATCTATCTATCTGTCTGTCTGTCTGTCTGTCTGTCTGTCTGTCTGTCTGTCTGTCTGTCTGTCTGTCTGTCTGTCTGTCTGTCTGTCTGTCTGTCTATCTATCTATCTATCTATTTATCTATCTATCTTTCTGTTTGTCCGTCTGTCTATCTACCGATCTATCTGTTTGTCTATCTGTCTATCTATCTGTCTATCTATCTATCTATCTATCTATCCATCCATCCATCCATCCATCCATCCATCCATCCATCCATCCATCCATCCATCCATCCATCCATCTATCCATCCATCCGTCCATCCATCCATCTATCCATCCATCCATCCATCCATCCATCTATCTAATCTATCTATCTATCTATCTATCTATGCATCCATCCATCCATCCATCCATCCATCCATCCATCCATCCATCCATCCATCCATCCATATCTATCTATCTATCTATCTATCTATCTATCTATCTATCTATCTATCTATCTATCTATCTATTCATCCATCCATCCATCCATCCATCCATCCATCCATCCATCCATCCATCCATCCATCCATCTATCTATCTATCTATCTATCTATCTATCTATCTATCTATCTATCTACCTACCTACCTATCTATCTATCTATCTATCTATCTATCTATCTATCTATCTATCTACCTATCAAGGAGCTTATAATACTGGAGTGCGTGGCTCACGCGCGGCGCATACAAACGAAAAAGGGCTGAACGTGTCAGACATGGTGGCTGTGCCGCCATCTTCTGGGGGTCGAAGTTGCTCCTTGCTATGCTGTGGGCTTTACCTAACATTTCTGTGTTTCTTCAGTTTCCGTCGCGACTTTTTGTTCGCAATTAACCCATTGTCTCCCGGGGCACCTGTCTGGAACAGTGCTGCATAAATTGGCCAGCCGACCACTGGTCAGCTTGAACTGGGAAATTGTGAGGTTACCTCAGGAATACCAAGAAAGCTTAGTTGTTTGGCATACAAACACTACAAACCCATGTACATTTGAAAAGATCTTTGAATTCCCTAATCGTTCATGTAAGTTTTGAGATAATCTGATGGAATTTTCATTAAAATTTAGTGGGTTAAAAATTGACCATTTTTAGCAGAAAAAATATTGTCAAATTTTGCACATCTACAGCTTGCAATTACTCAAAGATTTTCTCATTTTAGGCCCATAGTTGTATCATTCATTTTCCTTCCATTTGCAAAAAAAAGTCACCAAAATTCATCGACAATGAGGGAAGTTATGAAAATTTGAAAATCCATACCTTTATTTTTGTATTTGCTGACTGTGAGTGATTGTTGCCGTGTAACATGGGTACACTGATATCTCTGTCATTTTAAGTATATTTGACGTAGGAATAAAAAAAAAAAAAAAGGTCTTTGAATACTCTATCTTAGAGTTAGAATTTAATTAAATTTAAAATGTATCACATATGTCGCACAGAAAAGATGTTCCATACACACAATGAAAACACAATTCGACCGGGTTAAAGTGAAGATGGAAATTAAAAAAAATAAAAAAATTAAACACCAAGTAATTTTTGTCCAGTAGTACTATTGTACTTTTATTATTCAAGGCCTGTAAAAATAAGAACATTCATTTCCCTTAAATTAAATTAAATATCATGAATAATCAGCGTATCATATGAAAACTGTGAGGAAAGTAGTCTTACCTTGGGTTCCATGAATTTATAATATAATCTAATGAAATATGCACAACATGCACAAACTCAGATATTTCCTATTTATTTGAATTACTCCAATAATTCACATGTACTAAAAAACACATGTAGTGTCTAGTAAATAGAAAATGAGAGTCCTCCGAGTAGTCCGAAATGCCCGGCAGAATGTCTGAAAGCCGAAAACAGGACCTGAAATATATCAAACACAATATATTATATTATAATTTACATTCATAATACTATAGATCAAAAAGCCAGGAAATATAACAGAAATGCCTGAAGTAAAATTAAATACAAACAATATACATGTATTGTCTGGATTCTTTAGGCTTACGGGTTTACATGAAAGAATTATTGTAGCTCATACAATTTCCAAATAGATATATCAGGCTGGACTGAATATGATGTTTAAGTTCCTTTTTTTCCCTTCTTTTCTTTACTAATAGATGAAGATTTAGATATAGATCTATTTCTAGTCCAAAAATGGTCTTATGAGGATAATATTTGGAACTTACCTTGATAGTGTGACTGCATGTTGTGTAAAGACTAAAGGTTGGGATGGATCAATGGCAAATCTGTTGCTCCTCCACCCTATGGCCACCACCTCTTCCTCCGTTGAGACCGAGGGTGGCATTACATCTTGTGTGATTTCGCTGCCGTTAACACCGATTTAGCGAGCTCTAACCTAAGCATTGTCGTTCCAACTGATGGAATTGCTATCCATCACTACATCATTGCCGTCGCAGCTTGCATCATAGGTTATTTTTGAAGAATTCATGTGCAGATGTGCGCAGCATGTTCATGCCAACAACATAGCAGACACTGCCAAGAGTGCAAACAAATCTGAAAGTCCCGCCGGATGTTGACGGAAGACAGCTACAGCGCATTTTATCTACTTTCTAGTCCATCGAGGATATAATACTAAGAGGTTTAATGTAATGTTACCTCTTTAATAAACACAACGGCCCTGCGACAAGGTGACAAGGATACCCAGATTCTAGGGAGCTCTGTAAACAACACCATTGTTGATGGCGAAACTATAGACTTTAATAGTAATTTGTGGAAATTTATTGCAAGAAATGCTGAACTACTAACCCACAAACCCGGAACGTTAATAACTTAGGATGATAAAGCTTTTCTAAATATATTTAAACAATATATAGAGAACAAACAACACCAAAAAGCTGCAGACATTTACTAATCGATGCCTCAGATACTTCCTCCACATCAGGTGGCCAGAAGTCATCTCCAACGAAGAACTATGAGACAAGGCCCAATTGAAACTGAGATAAAGAAACGGAAATGGGGATGGATCGGCCACACGTTACGAAAGCCTGAATCCAGCATCACCAGGCAGGCTCTGGTCCGGAACCCACAAGGAAAGCAGAAAGTGGGTGGACCAAAACAGACTTGGCGCAGGAATATCGATACTGAAGTGAAGGCAGCCGGAATGACATGGACCGAGCTAAGGAGGACCTCCCATAACCGCGTGCGTTGGAGGAGCGTTGTTGCGGCCCTATTTTCCTCAAGGAATCAAGAGGCTTAAAGAAGAAGAAGATAGAGAACAAAGAAAAAGTAAATAAATGTTCTGTGTGCGGTTATCAAAAGTGTGTGCAAAAAAAGATATATATATAATAATGTTATTAATATTATTATACAGATCTCGACTGCCTCTCGTTTGCAGAGGAAAACCTGCACACACACAGACACAAAAAATAATAAGTCTTAACAAAATGCATTGCACAGTTGGAAAGATAGATCACACCGTGTGCAGTCTTACCGGCACTACAATGGACCGAGGAACTTATGCACTGGACAGATCTTTGGACCCCCAGAAGGGTGGCTGCTGGGGTCCCATACCTGGCACGTGTTACATCAATGCCCCGCTCTCGAGCAGAGATAGTATACAGGGGCGAGGCTTCCTCATAATCAAATAATCAGTGATTACCCTTCGAATATTAATTCTACAATTACTGTGCTTTCCAGATCGAGCCCAACTCCAAGTCCATTTAGTCAGTTCAGCATTCAATTCTCCCTCGGTATTTGCGTTTGTTATATAGTTCAACACCCCTCACCGAAAAGCATCTTTATAGGGACCTACACCTTATGAACTGGTCCATAATCAGTGATTAACAAAGCCGACGAAGACTTTACACCCAGAAGCAATCTTGAGCATAGCCTGTATTCGTCGACGCGGCCCCGTAGACAAGTTTCAAGTTTCAAGTTCAGTTTATTGTAGGCCTGGCGGCCAATTCAAAAACACACAAGAATCATGTAAAAAATCTTTGAAAACATTAAACAAACACAAACAGACAAAACGCCAGGTCATTCACTCTCTCCGCTCCCTGCAGCATTTATATCCTTACTTATTATAGTATACAATCAAATACAACTTGTAATTGCCAGCAACAGTCATCATTTTCAGTCCCCCCCCCCTCCCCCTCCGCCCTACATAACCGATCTTTCCTCACCTTTATCCGTTGTAAATTTACTACAATTGAAAATATCACTATAATTTATTTTTTCACACAAAGATGAATTCAGTTTTCAGACTTCGCCAGGAGAAGTCACAAAGCGACATTATTGTATTCGTTTAGAACTTTATGGCAAAACAGTATAAACGAATGTAGTTCTCTATCGTGCATCGACGACAGAAAATTTATAAGCTTAAACATGCTTGGTCTAACAAGTAGCCAAGACGGTAAAAACTGTTTCCTTATATCTTTGAATTTTTTGCGAGTTAGTAACACGTGAAATTCGTCCTCCAATTCATTACAGGCCTCACACAATCTCATAACATACTCCAGTTTAGGCTTCTGCCACCTTCCCCTCTCCATCATAAAGTTGTGAGAGCCCAATCTTATCTTTGCTATGGCTGTCCTTAAATGCTTCTGCTTTACTTCATGTAAATAATTTTCTGAGTAAAATTCAACAGCTAAATGTCTATATAGCCGATTCTCACTTAAATGCTCCATATCACTTCGACATGTTTGTTGAAAATTGTCACGTAGATGTTGTTCAAATTCAGATAAAAACAACGAACTTTGATCAACCTTTGGCTTTCCCAGATATATCCAAATCCAGATTTCTCCAGTATTTTCTTTAACAGTGAAGCCCAGTTAATTGTACTTGTGTTGTTTTCTGTGGCTGATAATAATCTGCTATAAACTTTTTTAATGGTACTATTGTCGTCTAAGCCTAATATTTTAACCCAGAATTTCATTAGTCTAACCCGACGGTCAATTTTTAGAGGATAAACTCCCAATTCAAAATATATAAAAGCATTTGGGGTTGTTTTTCTTACACCTAGAATAGACTTCAGAAATGTGAGGTGGACTCGCTCAATGGGCCAAGCTTCAGCAAATCCCCAGATTTCACAAGCATATAAAAGTATAGGTTTTATTAATGTATTGAATAGTCGTAGCTGTAACGAAGGACTCAGCTCTGGATTTTTGTGCAAATAAGCCTTCAAACCAAATAAAGCTCTCTGTGCTTGATCCACTAGCGCCTGTATACCTTTAGACGGCAGAATAGTGGGGGATAAAAATAGGTTTATAATCAAAGTTTGACATGATTTTACCTAGATTTATGCATGTTTTTCACTGTGCGGTCGTTTTCATCCTAATCGAAAGGTAAAGGGTAGAGTGAAAGAGTTTGTGTGGATTTTTTGGTTTGTTTGAGGTAATCTAAGAGTAATTTACTCCACGCACAGTAAGAGCTATCAAAGCATAATAATATAGTCTAGATCTAGACAACTGTGATCAAAATCAGTCGAACGTAACTATCAAGAACATCACTTCACTTGATGGGTCGAGCGAATCTATACCGCAACGGCAGATAGCCACTTCTCCGAGATCGCTGCACATTGTTGTGTCACAGAGATGCCAGTTAATAGTACCATATTAGTCACTATAAACATGAATCCAAAATGATTTATTCGAAATTTTCAGATTTTTTAATGTGTACAGAGTTCTCAACCCATGATATGCAGAATAATGAACAAATAATGTATTTGAAGCTTTCAATTCCTGGTCTGTCTATTTGAGAGTAAGTGTGTAGAGTATCAAAGCTTTTGGTAGAAAACCAAGGAAGTAGTGAATATTTTCTTACCCTACGTCCGTTAAAATTGGGCTATATTATCTAAATAACATTGTGGACAAAATCGTGTCTACATACGTAATGCCACCCTTTAGCCAAATAATTATATCCGGCAGTTTCTTACGCCCAGGGGATCACTTTACGTGAAAATACAACAAACAAGAGTATAAATTTTAGTGCAAGGTTCAACGCTTATTTGAAGAGATAGAGCAAGTTGGCCCCCCTACTATAAGCACTTTCTGCCATTTAATGTTAATGGGTCTTTTTCGAGAAACCTTATGAGATGGTAGAATAACAAAATCTCTGGCTATGAATATGACAATGAAAACTTGCCGTTCAAATTATATTTTAAACAATGGATGAAAAATATGAATCTATAAATCTGTTAGTAGGAATGAATGGTATTTTCAGATTAGTTTGGCTTGTAAATTGCTGCATTCCTGTCCTGTTGACAAGAATAGTCCGCTCTTTAGATTTCGCAGTGTCTAGCACCCGTTTTATTGTTTAGTCGCTGCATTTATAATTATGTAAACTAGTAACTGCCCCATTCTTCGAATGATAAAAAACAAAGCTCACCACTCCAGACCGAAAGGAATCAGCACAAAGACATTGATGTCGAGGCACTTTGGGTCATCCACATAAAATCGGCGATCAATAGATAGATCTAGATAAGATAGTATTACAGTAGTACACAGTGCACAGTAGTGCGCACCGAGCATTTTTCATGGGCTCATGTGTTCGTAAAAAATGATCTAAATATTTACGCACAGTTTTCTTGGTATGACTGAATGGCACTCACTTCATCTGTATAACACTATACTCGGTATCACTATCAAAGTTTTCTTGGCGTGGCTGGATCGTGAATTCTAGTTTACATTTCCGGTAAGAGGCGGAAATGACGAAATTGTCGGATGTACATTATCACGTGGTATTCGCAATCATGAATTGATAACTGATAATTATAACTGAATTTCTGGGAAAAGTAAAGAGTTTCGGGAAAAAATGAGCTCGACACGTACAGGCTTAATAAATTTTACATACATGTGCCAAGTTTCATTTCTCTACGTTGCGTAGTAAAAAAGCCTTTGCGGTCGCAAAGTTGGGCCCAAGCTCCATTATTATATGATGATATGATGTTGCGATACGTCCTATCATAAGGATCTTACTAGCTTAAATTCTGATTACCCTCTGCAGAGGGCCATGCTTCGCCCCTGATAGCATAAGCTCCTTGCTATCTATCTATCTATCTATCTATCTATCTATCTATCTATCTATCTATCTATCTATCTATCTATCTATCTATCTATCTATCTATCTATCTATCTATCTATCTATTTATCTGTTTGTCTGTCTGTTTGTTTGTCTGTCTGTCTATCTATCTATCTATCTATCTATCTATCTATCTATCTATCTATCTATCTATCCATCCATATTTCTTACTGTCTGTCAGCCCAGCTGCACGTCATGTGACTCTTTCTATCTGTCTATTATTCTGTCTGCCTGTCTGTCTATGTTTTTTCGACTGTGTCTATTTGTACAACAACAACAAAAAGTACAAACATAAATCGTGGGGCTAATGGACGAACTGCGATCACCTGAACATTCTGGTATGCCGTGTAATATCCTGGCCTCAGACTGTGCAGTCTATTCCCACAGTGAGACAAAATTAATAAGAACCGACAACTAAACTAAAAGTCTAGAAAACAGGAATCCAACCTGGCCTAGATAAAACGGACAAATAGCCTGCATATTAGCGCAACCAAATATGAAAAAAGTAATTAGTAAACTTTTTAGTTTAACAGTCCACTTTTTAACTTTCTTAGAACAAGCTGAACTCAAAACTAAAATCTTCGCCCCAGGTATGACGAAGAGCTTTTTTTCCTAAGATCTATGCACGGAATAAAAAAAAAAACACAATGCTTGGAGACTGTCTATAATTCGCATTTCACATATCACTTTAAACACCTCCCGTTTAGTTTAAGTCGCTGCCATTCTACATCATACCCTCATCTTATTACGTACTGTCATTGAATCCTAGTATAACCCTAACCCTCAACCTTAACATTAATGTTTAAGTCTTACCTTGTTCTCGTGTACAGTATAATTAAAACAGGAGTAGTGGGAGTGGCCAGGACCTACCATCGATAACCAACCAGGACACGAGAAAGAAAAAATCCAAAGGCTTTGTTTTACTCAGGTGAATCCCATTTTCATTAGCCGGTCAGGTTTGTTTCTGACCTAATTAATTATTCGCTTTTCATAATTTTTGAGGATGGCTGACCATGGCAAATAACGAAGCAATCCATTATGGTTAATCATGTCAGATCGACCACCTGTGTGCACTCTTTAATTTTAATTTCATCAGCTAATTAAATTGGAAAACTTTGTTCAATCCATAATTATAATTTCATCAACTAATTCCACTTATTAATTAATCAGTTACCCGGATTTCTCTTTGTTTTACGTCTCTTAGTGCTGCCAATCAAATCTTGGCCAGTTGGCTTATATAAAGAGATATCGGACCAGTCTGTTTCATACTCGACCTGAGAGACAATCAAACGTTTTCAGCCTTCAACAGCAACGTTTTTACCAAGTGCAAATTTTCGCCGTTTTCCTTGTGAGACACAGCCAGTAACAGCTTCACCCAGTTCTTAAAATTTTGCTAAAAAAAAAAAAGATGGCTTTCTTGAAATTGGCTGCTGCTTTGGTGTGCATGGGCATTTTTGTGACCAGGACTCACGCTCAGATCAACCCACTTTTCTTGCTGGGAGATTTTGGTGAAAATCTCCTGGAGTCGCTCGGAGAGGGCGGTGGTCGCTTTGGTAAGCATATTATATCCAAAAAGATAATCAGGAAGACTGATGGCGCACCTAGTCAAGACTTGTTTTGTCTCTGTTTAAATAGAACTTCACGAATTGGCGAGACCTAATGAGACTGGCTCACTAGTTCAGGCGTGTCAAAATTGTCTTCAGTCACCTGGCAGAAAGACAGACCTCACCCACTGAACCAAAACAGACACAAAATAGCCTTAACTCTCTACGCCATCAGAGTAACGTTCAAGCAAGATTTTATCAATCTTTTAATAATTTTTTCTTAACCATTATCAAACGTAGCCATTGTCATATTCTCAGTGTAGTCGTTGCTACTACATGTATCAACAGTACGTTATCATTCAGTTTCTTATTCATAATCACAATCATCATTACTATCATTAAATTATTACTTTCATTTATCTGCATCATTTAACAGCAAATCGAACACCACTTTCTTAACCATTATTGCCATCAATTTATTAGCATTTTTATCACCACTATTTAAACTGTCAGAATCACCGTTGAATTCAGAATATTATCGCCAAACTTCATCATTGGGATCTACGTGAAACAGAAAATATAATAATACATGTATTCTCTCCAACTTCGAACTCCTGTGGTGGCCTATGTCCAGCTAAAGAATACCATGTTTTCTGAAATATTTGCCTCACCCTGCTAAAACGCTTGTTTTCTAAGAAAATTAGCAATTATCATAATATTTATTAAGTAATGAAAGGTTTAATTAAATAGAAGAAATAATGATCTTGCGATAAGGATACAACATTTTTGTTATGTGTGAAAAGGGGAAACAATTTCTTTATATATTATATGATAGGAATAAGATTATTATAAGTAATATACATAAAACGGGACAATTGCAGATAAACGCGTATTTAAGGAAAAGCCATTGAATGTAAAACTTTAAATTTGCCCATTATGTGATCAGAAGAAGAGCTTGTGACAAAATTGATGAAATAATATAACACTGAATAGATTACA